>CAWUFW010012840.1:0-515523 GCA_963921515.1 Calotriton arnoldi | reverse complement strand
GTGCCCCTTAATCTCTAATAAATCCAGAAGGTGGATTTAACCTAACGTGAGTGCTGGTCCTCATTTACCGTGTAAAAAGCATGTAAGGAGCTGGATATTGGGCGGTATTGCCACCACTGGACCGGGCACCCGCTCGAGAGTGCGGAGACCATGGCAAGGACATGGAGCAGAAATATATATATATATATATATATTTATATATATATATATTATCTACTGGCGGTCGCCAGTAGATAGTTATAGTTACAACCTATTATCCATAGGAAATCCGCGACATTCTATTTGAAATAACTCTCTTGCCGGTTGACGTATCTTCGCGAAATTTTCAAACTTTGTGGCCCGCTCCGGTCCGCTCCTACCCTGAAAGTCTCGGGGATTCGTCAAGCGGGGGCCGAGAAAAAGGGGGTCCCAAAACGCGTTTTCCCCATGCACTTTTCCATAGGAAACTTTAGACACGGCTACAGCCCGAACTGCTGAACGGAATTACACCAAATTTGGCAAAGAGGTAGTTCTTGGTTCAGAAAGAACCCTTTTTGTTAAATGGTGTAAATCCGTTCAGTAGTTGCTGAGAAAATGAAAAGTAAAAAGTTAGTGATATCTATGGCCGAGTAGGGTCCGCGTACCCTCAGCGCACCCTGCGCGCACCGTCCCGATCACGAGCTGCATGTTAATTGGTTGTCAGCTGGCTGTCAACATTCCGATTCAGGAAATGTTGGCAGCCATTTTGTCCCTCGGTAGAACCGAGGGACAGAAACAAGTGCGCAAAGCACACAAAGGGGGCAGGGTAGAAACACCCTGACCCCCTAGGTTTGCTCAGGGGGTCCCACAAGGACCCCCTGGGCAAAAAAAAATAAAAAAAATTTTTTTTTAAATCGGCAGGATGCGCTCAGGGTGCGCGAATCCTGCCGAAAAAAAAAAAATCGAAGCGCGGTCTCCCGCGCTTCGATGTTAATTGGCCCCCGGGTGGCCCAAGTCCCGGGGGCATGGTGGGGGGGGGATAATTTAATGTGTGGGGGCCTCAAAGGGCCCCCCAAGCCCCGGGGACCGCCACCCCCCGGGGCTTTTTTTGAAAAATGGTGCGGGAGGGCTCTGAGCCCTCCCGCAGCCCCGGGGACCACCACCTCCCCGGGGCTTTTTTTTATTAAAAATAAAACCAGTGTGGGGGGGGCTCCAGCCCCCACACGCCCCGGGGACCGCCACCTCCCCGGGGCACTAAACATTTTAATATGGGGGTCCGTTACGGACCCCCAGAGCCCCGGGGACCACCACCTCCCCGGGGCTGTGCTGATGTAGGGAGGGGGGCCGCGCGGCCCCCCTCCTGGAGCCCTTGATGGCCCTGGGGACCACCACCCCCCAGGGCCGGCTCCTGCAGTGTCCCGGGGTGCCTACCCCCGGGACACTGTAGTTTGCTATGGCAGGACGGAGCCTCCCGGCTCCCGTCCTGCCATAGCAAACTGCTTTGGATATTGGAAGAGAGAGCAGGGAAACCTGCTCTCTCTTCCAATATCCAAAGCGATTGCTTTTCCACATGGGGAGCAGCATGTCAGCTGCTCCCCATGTGGAACAGCAATGCCGGCTCCCAAGGGACGTGGGGAGCCGGGCGGGACTGTGGGGGATTGGGGACCCCCCCACAGTCCCCAACGGAGAGGGCCAGCCCCGGGGGATGGGGTCCCCGGGGTAAGTAGTGGCCCGGGAGGGGGGCCACGCGGCCCCCCTCTCCAAAAAATTTGAAAAAAAAATGTAAAAAAAAAAATGGAAATGCCGGCCCCGGGGGATGGGGTCCCCGGGGCCTTAAAATGGCCAGAGGAGGGGGGCCACGCTGCCCCCCTCAAAATAATAAATATAGAGGCCATGCCCCGGGGGATGGGGTCCCCGGGGCCAATACAGGCCCAGGGAAGGGGGCCACGCGGCCCCTTCCCGTTTTTTTTTTTGGGTAATTTAAAAAGGGGTAAGGCCCTGGGGGATGGGGTCCCCAGGGCCCAAAAAGAGAAAAAAGGAAGGGGGCCACACAGCCCCCCTTCAGGGGACAAAAAAAAAATGATCGGGCCCGCAGGCCCCGCCCCCTTCCTTCACCACTCTGCAAACGCTGCAGAGAGGTGTAAAAAGGGGTGTGGCCTCTCTACACGTCTCTGCAACGCAGCCCCCTGGCGCATATTGGAGGTTCCTGGTGGGCTAGTTGGCCCCTAGGGACCCTCAGGATTCAAGGGGACTTAATCCCCCAACTTAAAAGGCGCCATGGGGCGCGTTTGCACAGATGTCACCTCAGGCCCCGCCCCCTCCCTTCACCATTGTGCAAATATTCCTCTAAAATCAGCCGAAATACGAATTCCGATTTACTCACATGTTATAAGGAGAGACCTCAGTGCTGTATCTTTCAGCCCAGTACTGGTCCTGAAAAGTAATTTTAACCGTACTTACCAGTAACTTGAATTTCCTTCCATAGGCTAACATTGACTGGTTTCAATTGGAAATTCTTCTAAGTGTGGAGTTTTGGAACTTTAAAATATTCCTGTAAAATCAGCCGAAATACGAATTCCGATTTACTCACCTGTTATCAGGAGAGACCTCAGTGATGCATCTTTCAGCCCAGTACTGGTCCTGAAAAGTAATTTTAACCGTACTTACCGGTAACTTGAATTTCCTTCATAGGCTAACATTGACTGGTTTCACTTGGAAATTCTTCTAAGTGTGGAGTTTTGGAACTTTAAAATATTCCTCTAAAATCAGCCGAAATACGAATTCCGATTTACTCACCTGTTATCAGGAGAGACCTCAGTGCTGCATCTTTCAGCCCAGTACTGATCCTGAAAAGTAATTTTAACCGTACTTACCGGTAACTTGAATTTCCTTCATAGGCTAACATTGACTGGTTTCACTTGGAAATTCTTCTAAGTGTTGATTTTTGAAACATACAAATATTCCTCTAAAATCAGCCGAAATCCGAATTCTGATTTACTCACCTGTTATCAGGAGAGACCTCAGTGCTGCATCTTTCAGCCC
Organism: Calotriton arnoldi; assembly: GCA_963921515.1. Lineage (NCBI taxonomy): Eukaryota > Metazoa > Chordata > Amphibia > Caudata > Salamandridae > Calotriton > Calotriton arnoldi. The sequence goes on along the minus strand of CAWUFW010012840.1, from coordinate 512,523 downwards.
AGTACTGGTCCTGAAAAGTAATTTTAACCGTACTTACCAGTAACTTGAATTTCCTTCCATAGGCTAACATTGACTGGTTTCACTTGGAAATTCTTCTAAGTGTGGAGTTTTGGAACTTTAAAATATTCCTCTAAAATCAGCCGAAATACGAATTCCGATTTACTCACCTGCTATCAGGAGAGACCTCAGTGCTGCATGTTTCAGCCCAGTACTGATCCTCAAAAGTAATTTTAACCGTACTTACCGGTAACTTGAATTTCCTTCCATAGGATATCATTGCCTGCTTTTTGCTGAAAAAGTTTCTAAGTGTTGATTTTTGGAACTTTAAAATATTCCTCTAAAATCAGCCGAAATCCGAATTCTGATTTACTCACCTGATATCAGGAGAGACCTCAGTGCTGCATCTTTCAGCCCAGTACTGATCCTCAAAATTAATTTTAACCGTACTTACCGGTAACTTGAATTTCCTTCATAGGCTAACATTGACTGGTTTCACTTGGAAATTCTTCTAAGTGTGGAGTTTTGGAACTTTATAATATTCCTCTAAAATCAACCAAAGTACGAATTCCAATTTACTCACCTGTTATCAGGAGAGAACCCAGTGCTGCATCTTTTAGCCCAGCACTGACCCTGAAAAGTAATTTTAACCGTACTTACCAGTAACTTATATTTTCTTCCACAGGAATCCTTTGTCTGGTTTTCAGCAGAAAAGTTTCAAAGTGTCGATTTTCACAAACTACAAATATTCCTTAAAAATCGCCTGTATGACTTAAACGCATTCTTTCAACTGTTTACAGGAGATGCACCAGTGCTGGATCCAGGATCCAACACTGAGTAACAAAAAGTAACGATAACAGTTTTTACCTCCTAAGTGAATTTCCTTCCATAGGATAACATTGGTCATTCTATGAGAAAAAGTTTCTAAGTGTCAACTTTTAAAGTACAATAATATTCCTTAAAAATCACGACTGTAACCAAAACGCTTTTACTCAACTGTTTACAGGAGATGTCCCAGGACTGAATCTAGGATCCAGTCCTGTGGTTAGAAAAGTAATCCATAAAGTAACTAATTGCATTTAACTAGAAATTCACATTGAGCTGAATGTTGCATTGTGTTTGAAAATGTGTTGCCCATTGCAACAACTGTAACTACTGTACTTAAAAGTCTATTGCCTATGTGCAAAGTATTTAAACTAAAGTAATTCATTCTGAGAAAGTATTTTTGTAATGTATAATATAATTACAATGTAATTTAAAAAATAAAATATGTAAAAAAAAATGTTTTCTAAAAAATTTCGAAATCAGTATGAAAAAAATTTATATAACAATTAATACATTTAAAAATTGTCATTTACAAAACCTTTGAAATTCACTGAAAAAAACGTAGGTTTCAGACATGTTATAGTTACAAATTAGCATTTAAAAAACCTTTGAAATTCACTGAAAAAACCATAGGTTTTAGGGACGTTATAGTTACAAATTAGCATTTAAAAAACCTTTGAAATTCACTGAAAAAACCATAGGTTTTAGGGACAGTTATAGTTAGTTGGACATTGCACTCGTACAAAACCCGTGAAATTCCCCCGTTATAGTTAGTTCAGCTAACTATAACTCGCGCCCGCAATGCACTGCTGATGACGTCACATATTACATCACTCATGACATGGTCAGTGACATCACTGATGACATCACTGATGACATCTCAAATGACATCACTGATGACATCATCCACGTGATAATCTGATGCAGCTCTTCACACCCTAATATAACCTTTGATACACCCAATTTAAATTACAGACTGCCATTCGCAAAACCATAGACACTCCAACCCCAATAACTACATACCCACTCACTGATTCTTAGGTCTACACACACACATCCACTCACTCACCCGTACAGTCACTCATACTTATGGTCACTCAATACAGGACTATCATATGCACTCTTACTCCTATATAGACACTCAAACACCGCCACTCATCCATAGAGGTACTCACACACCTAGTCAGTCATGCAAATAATTAAACACACTGCCATTTACTCACCTATACAGTTATACACACACCAGCTCACTTAATCATACAAATACTAGCACATTGTTACGCTCTTATACAATCACTGATACAAGCACACACTCATCCATACAGCCACTATCACAATCACTCACTCTCGCTTATAGCTATTTATATACTCCAACACATATACTGCCTTTCACATATGTAGTTACTCACACATGTGCCACTGGGACATACATTCACTCACTAACACACTCTTACACACACTTACCCACCCATACAGTCTATCACAGATGCACTCTTGAAACCATCCACCCAGTGAATCACCCACTCACACATCTATGCACAGTCGCACACACCCCATCCACACAAACACTCAGGCACCCATACAGATACTCAGACAACAAATCAATAACTCTTATAGACACTCATGTAGCTATTCACAAACCCATGCAGCCACTTACACAGCAACAGACAGATACAGACATTCACCCAGTTTAGTCACTAACCCATGCATTCAGTAAGATACGTTTAATCACTCACTTATAGAATTAGTCACGCACCTACTAAATCATCCATACAGACACTTATACACCCACTCATTCTTCAATACGCCTTTCCCTATATATATAAAAAATATTTAAACTTTACAGAAACACACAGTCACTGGATGATGTCATCAGTGATGTCATTTGAGATGTCATCAGTGATGTCATCAGTGATGTCACTGACCATGTCATGAGTGATGTAATATGTGACGTCATCAGCAGTGCATTGCGGGGCGCGAGTTATAGTTAGCTGAACTAACTATAACGGGGGAATTTCACGGGTTTTGTACGAGTGCAATGTCCAACTAACTATAACTGTCCCTAAAACCTATGGTTTTTTCAGTGAATTTCAAAGGTTTTTTAAATGCTAATTTGTAACTATAACGTCCCTAAAACCTATGGTTTTTTCAGTGAATATATATATATATATATATATATATATAAAATTCGATATTCTATACAACTATATTTTTTACATCGATATTGTTTCCCGATATTTTTGTACTTACCTGTTTAAGTATAGGGAGTCGATATATTTGAATTCTATATTTTTGCATCAATATTTTTTACTTCTATATTTTTAACATTGATATTTTGTCAGTGAACCCAAGAGAAATGATGGGACATATTCGCTGAAAATGTGGTTAAAGATCTCAAAATCTTGGCTCAAACTAGTAGCAAAGAGTTTAACAAAGCACATAACATGAACAGGATGGAATACAACAATCTGATGAACAAAATCAAACAACGCCAAGATATCATGGTCCGATGGTCCGATAAGGGTGGTAATGTGGTCCTTTGGCCCTTAGATAAATACAATGCGGAAGCACAGAAACAGTTACAAGATAGAGAGTGCTACAACCGCATAACCCCTGCCAGCATCATGGGAATACAAGAGAAATACCACAAAGCTCTTTATGATTGGAGAGGAACTGGGTTAATCACGAAACTTGAATTTGAATATCTAAAAACAGACTACCCGATAACACCACAACTGTATTTAATACCTAAAATACACAAAGACGCCAATGAGCCCCCGGAAGACCTATCATAGCGGCAATTTTTGGATTATTTGAAAACACTTCGAGATTCATCGATCATTTTCTTCAGCCTGCAGTATGTGAGTTGCCTTCACACATCAGAGACACCGGAGACTTTTTGACTAAAATCTATGATATCACTTGGGACAATGATTGTGTACTAATGACAACTCATTAGCACATTATACACAAGTATTAGACACAGGGATGGGCTAAATGCTCTGAACCACTACTTGGGAAAAAGACCTATACACATGCATCAGCATACTATGATGCTGTTGCAGATGGCAGAGTGGTGCCTGGAAAATAACATCTTTATCTTCGACAAACTGCACTACAAACAACTACAGGGCACTGCCATGGGTACTTGCTTCGCCCCCAGCTATGCTAATTTGCATATGGGCTGGTGGGAGGAGCAAGTACTCATGAAGACACAGAAAACAGCTATGACTGAAAATGTCATTCTATATGTCAGGTTTATTGATGACATATTTATCCTCTGGCATGGCACACAAGAAAGTGCAATGAAATTTGCACAAGAGATAAACAATAACACTCTGAATCTCTCATTTACCTGTAACACCAGCAAAGAGTGCATTCAATTTCTAGACTTAGAAATATATGCAGAAAGTAACACATTGCAATCAAGAACCTACAGAAAACCCACAGCTGGAAATGCAATTCTCCATTCTAGTAGTTTTCACCTTAACAGTGTCAAAGATAGCATCCCTTATGCTGAATGTCTGCGCATGAGGCGCAACTGTAGCACAGAAGAGGGTTTACAACAATCTACTGATAACCTCTTCTGCAGATTAGAAAGGAGAGGATACAAGACTGAAACCCTGGCCACAGCAAAAGCTAGGAGCATTACATTTAAAAGGGAAGATCTGCTCTTTAACATCAAAAGCAAAAACAGTTGCACTAACAATAAGACAGACACTCCAAGACTTATAACAGGATTTAATGCATACCACACCACACTGCGTAAAATACTCTACAAACATTGGGGTACAGTACGCAGTGACCCAATCATAGGCCCCACATGCGCCAAAGTCCCCTCTATAAGCTTTAGGAGAGCAAAATCTATGCGCCAAGAATTAGTGTGCAACGCGCCAACAATTGCTAAAATACCGAATTGGCTGCAAACACAGAAGGGGTTTATCAAGTGCACAAAATGCAAGGCGTGTAGATATAAAAACAGTACAACTGCCTTTCCGACATATACCCTATGAGATTCGAGGCAGTTACAACTGTAAATCTGATTTTGCTGTATATGTTTTGCAATGCACGTGTGTCAAAAAGTATGTGGGGAGTACCATCCACCCCGTACATGTCTGCATTCTGCAACATCTCAGGGCCATCTCCAATATTGACCAATCTTACCCGGTGGCAAGACATATCAATTCGTGCCATGGGGGAAGAGCTCAAGATCTGTCTTTTTATGTAATTGATACAGTCCCGAAAAACCTAAGGGGAGGGAATAGACAATTGACATTAAGAAGATTAGAGTTGAGATACATCATTTTGCTTAATTCGAAAATCCCTAATGGGATGAATGCAGACGAAGCAATGAATGTACATTTATAAGATAACGTCATACGCTTTCTGTACCTGACCCATTCCTCATAGTGTTAGGTCCTCTTTTCACTTTATTTTATTTTACCGTTTTGTTTTGATTCTCCCAGTGACTGGCACCGTTTTCTACATGTGTTAAACTTTGAATGTTATTATAGACTTCTATAATATATTTTTATTTTGCTCAAAATTCATTCAGCATGCCCACTGGGGCTGGATAGGTTAATAGTATAGGGTGGCCATAGATAGACCTGGTTTCCAGTCGTATTGAATAAATAAGACCATTAACATGTTTGGTTACACAACCCTACTTTTGGTATTTTTAGTTCATGTAACACATATGAGCAATCGGTCTTCCGTGTCTTATCTAGACCCGATTTCATTGTTCTTCAAAGGGTACAAAGTAGGGCGTGTGCACCATGACAAAACTAGTAACCAATTGTGATTGCTATACACATAAGGCTGATCTTCATTGAGAGGTATGATTATTGCAAAGTTACATTAACTTTTTTCTTCACAGCTTTATTGCCATTAGTTTTCACATGTATGGTAAAAATACTGGTCGCCAGTTTGTTGCAATGAGATATATTTAATTTTCTTTAATTTTGCATTTTCCAATTGTGATATCATTAACATTGGTAAACGCTTAGCTATATATTTAGTTTCTTTGTAACATATATTTCGTTTTCAATTTATTCTTTGCACTGTAATGTATATATCAGCACTCATTAACTTTTATGTCTATGGTTGGGAGATGGTTGCTGTGACAACCAAATGTGAGTGATTTACATAAGTGGTGAAAATGGCAGAGTACCTGATGTAGTGATCAAGGCGGCTCGCCGTCGAAACGCGTCTGGGTTCTTGTTGGAAATAAAATTTCTGTGCCAAATTCCCACGGAGTCGGTGCCAGTCTAAGGATGTTGCCAGGATTAGTTATATATATATATATATATTCCTTTCTGCATAGTCCCGTTTCCTGACTGTTGGGCGCCTCTCTGGTGGTGCGTGTAGAGTACGGCAGGACCAAGCCGTTCCGAATATTGCCACAATATCCCTTTTGACAGGGATTAATCTCACCGCACTCGCTGCTCCTTGTAGTAAACAACAAATAGGCACCAATCATCCATTAGTAGTTCAAGGGTGTTTAATTTCCAAAAGCTGCCAACACATCCCTCTGCTCGGGGGAAAAACAGGGTCGCACTCCCAGGTTTGGTAATTCACGTTCCGTGATCAAGTTCTCAGCAGAGAACGAAACGCGTCGGTGTAGCCTTGACATCTGATGAATTGAAAAATAAAAGAACGTGAATTACCAAACCTGGGAGTGCGACCCTGTTTTTCCCCCGAGCAGAGGGATGTGGATGGAATAAATTTGGCGTGGCTCAAGCCAAGGGCTACGCACCGAAATTGAAGCGCCGTAAACCTCAGCAAACTTTGAGCCAACCTTGGAGAAATATATATATATATATATATATATATATATATATATATATATATATATATATATATATATATATATATATATATAATTCGATATTCTATACAACTATATTTTTTACATCGATATTTTTTTCCGATATTTTTGTACTTACCTGTTTAAGTATAGGGAGTCGATATATTTGCATTCTATATTTTTGCATCAATATTTTTTACTTCTATATTTTTAACATTGATATTTTGTCAGTGAACCCAAGAGAAATGATGGGCGACGCTTTAAAATCTTATCGGATGAGGGAAGCTAGGGCAAAGCAAATTAGTGTCTGGGAAAAAATCTTTAAAAGCCAGATGTTACCCACATTTATTCCCCACTGGGAAAGGTGGACGATATGATGATCATCCTGTCAAAATTTCGGCATCAGAGTACCGAGCAACAAGATTGTATTCAGAGGATCACATGTTATGTGAACTGGAACTAGGTTTACCAATTAACAGCACAGAATATTGTTGAAAAAGTGCATGACAAAGATGAGAATCTGGAATATAACTTGATCAATATTATGACATGTCAGCAAGGGACTCATGAATATTGGTTTAGAAAACATGGAGAATTGAAATGTATGCTCAAACATTTAGGACCACCTTTTTGGTTTATTACTTTAAGGTGCGCTGAATTTGTAGGGCACAATTTGTATCAATTTCTACTAGAAGCAAATGCTAATATTGCAGACATTGCAACCAAAAAACCTGCAGAATTATGTTCCTTGGATCCTGCAAATGTTTTCGGATATTTCAACCACAAATTTCGTTCAATGATTCACTACTTTGCCAACAAAAAGTTGGAGAGGTGCTTGATTTCTTTTGGAGAAAAGAGTATCAAGCAAGAGGTGCACCACATATTCATATGCTTCAATGGACCAATGAGGCACCTACATTTGGATATGAATCAGATGAATCTGTTCTACAATTTATTGAATGTTGTGTCCCTTGCAATATCCCAAAGAAAGAGCAACTCCATAAAATCTTTGAACAAGTGTTACTCTATCAATCACATATGACTGCTTAAGGAAATATCGGAACAAATCAAAACATTACTCGAACTATCAGTTTGGATTTCCAAGTCCAATTCTACATAAAGGAAAAGTGAGCAATTTTATGCAATCTGTAAGACGTGCTTTTTAAGGGAAATCACCAAAGAATACCTACTAGGGGGTGAACTCTGCTCCATTAGCAGAGTTTGGTGAGTTTTCTGCACTCCGCAGAGCATGTGGAGCTCCAAGGATCAGATTTTTTTCCTCACCCATGCTCACCAGCGTTAAGTTGGTGAGTGAGAGTGAGGAAAATCCAATGCTAGACCACCTCCCAGCGAGATTACTCAACGTAGGTGGCTGCAGATTGTCACAACTGCTCATGTTGAGAAACCATCCGTTCACATTGAGGTCACTGCCACTTGAGTAGAAAATCTAGCGGTGCATGGTACCATTCATAATGATTTTCCAGCACGGGACAAAATCCAGCACTAAAAATCAGTGCGAACTGTGCGACCTAACGCACTCTACAGCTTGCGGAACTCCGCATAGCGCGATGGGGTTTTTTGGTCATACGCAGAACTCTGTGAACTCTGCCCAGGCCTAATACATACAATCGTAGGAGATTGCAAGAATCACAATGGATCAATGACTCCTATCCTTTAATGCTACATATGTGGGATGGTAATATAGATATACAATTTGTTGCAGATACCTCTACAGCGGTTGCTGGTTATGGTATTTCCAATATTACAAAAGATGAAAAGGACAATTGAAGGAAGTATGGGAATAAATATTAGCAGAGCAATCTTTAATTACAAGGTTGTACCAATTTAGCCTTCAAATACTATGAAGCATATGACCATTTGAATTCTTAAAGCTTATACAATAAATCCTGGGCAATTCTGTTGCTTAGTTTAGAATTGTCATCAGTACGCCGAAGAGTTCTCAAAAGCCTACCTGAAATTGAATACCTTGAGAATTTTTATCCCACTAACAAAGACACTTTAAAAACCAATATGTTGAACCTATATTTCCCAAACAGAAGCCCTTTGTTGGAAAACCTATTCCTCTATGAAGTTGCTCAGTTCTATATATATCAAAATAATGTAGCAGAACATATCAATGCTGGAATAGATCATGAACTTCAACATGAAAATGGAATATGTGAATGCAGTACTTTTGAACCTATATTAGAAAAAGTTCAGCAGCCAAGCTGGAATTGGATAAAGCTTCCTTACCAAAGTAATTACTGATTACGTACATAACGTTACAAATTGAAATGTATCATGTATATTTACTGCTCCTACAGGAATAGCAGCACATAACATAAAAGGAATCATGTTACTTTGTCTACTATTACTGCATGTGGAACATAATACCAAATTACAGAATTTAAATACTGATACAAATCAAGCATTTGGGAGAGTTAGAAAAAATTTAACGTTTTAATCATCGATGAAGTCAGCATGGTTTCCAACTTAATGTTGGCATTTGTTCATTTGTGGAAGAAGTAATCAGAACATCCTGTGACATCCTGTTTGAAGGAAAATATTTAATTGTTTTTGGAGACTTATTACAACTTACACCTATAAAAGGTGAACTGATTTTCTAAAAACTATTGCAAGAGCAAACTTGAAATTCATTGGGATGTATAGGAATTGTCAACATTTGGTTGAATTTTACATGCAATAGAACTAACAGAGAATATGAGTCAAGCTAAGGATGAACAATATGCATAAATATTCAAAGGCATTCACCTTGGCATTCTCACAAAAGAAGCAAAGAAAATCCTAATGAAACAAAGTGTAAATATATTGTTTCTTAAGCTTCATTGTCGTGCTGAAGCAATGCATTATTTTCTTTCCCGATCACAACATGTTGTTTGGTTAATGCCGACACGAGAAGAGCGTGATCGAATAAATAAGGAAATGTGTGAATGAATGCTATCTCTTGAAAAACAAGGAAGTGTGCATCTCCCTTGCAAGGATAAAGTAGGGTGTCACGGGCTGAACATCCCTGGAAGCAAAAGTTTAGCTAACAATTTACAAAATACGGAAAGATCTGTGCCACGTGCAGTGGGATTGGAGAAAATGTTAATTTGTGTAAAAATTGTTGAGTTATTTTACAACACATTTTAAATATAGAAGAATGACTTCTAAATAGAGCAATGGGATTTCTAGTGGACTTTCTGACATCTGCATATAATGAAGAAATTGAATTTTTTAATGTGAAATATGACAACATTGAAGAGCAAAAAAGATCTGTCAGTGTACTGCAAGATTCCTACTTATTAAAGATCTGCATATTAGACAAGTTTCCTGAAAGAATGAAAGAAATGAAAACTAATTTGTAAAGTGCATATACCGAATCATGTCAAGGTTTTAAAGCCACTAGATCCACCTGAGCCAGTGACCGGACAATTACGATAGAGGACCAGTGGAACCATAAATAACTATGAGGCAAAAAGCTGTGCTTTAAAAGCCTTTCGAAAGGCCATGAGGTTTTCAAGGCACGTTAAGTGGTGAGGAAGAGTATTCACAACTTAGCTCTGGCTACTGAAAAAGATCTGCCTCCCCACCTTGCCTTCCGAAATTTCGGAATCACCACCAAATTATGTTTGGCAGAGCGAAGTGGTCTAGTCGGCAAATACCAATGAAACTTAGATCTAATAATCCAAAGTCCTACTTGTACAGGGCTTTATTGAGCAATACATAGGGCTTTGAAAATGATTCGCTTCCTAACTGGGAGCCAATGAAGCTTAACAAGCTTGGCTGAAATTGAGCGATACTTGAGAAAACCTAGATAAGCCTCGCTGCTGCAATCTGTACAGTTTGAAGCTTTTTTTCAGAGAGAACTTATTGATGTTTAAGTAAAGGGCATTAAAGTAATCGATCCTGAGGAGATCAAGGTTAGAGCCACTGTTTTACACTCTGTTAAAGGGATATAAGAAAAAACTTTCCATAGTACCCTGACAATATGAAAATAGGTTGATACCATCTGGTTCACCAGTAGATCGAAGGAGTGTCAGTAATGTAAAAATTGTAAAAGACTCCCAATAGTCACAATTGCAGTGCTTAAGTGCTTTGGTCAGTGAAAAGAAGGTAACAGAGTAATAAGTCACTCTATATTAATCAAAAGAGTGCGGTTACAACATTAACCTACGAATGTAAGGCATTGTATATTTGGCAGTTATATACATTTGATGCCGGTCATACGTGTATGGGTTAGGATAGCAAAGCTTATTAGCCGGAAAGCGTAGTACCTACGTTTGGAAGGCCATGTATTGAATATATACATAAATGGGAGAATTAAACAACCAAAACAGTCATATTCATACTTAGCTGGCTTCAAAGAGGAAATATGCATGAGTTAATGATGAGGAAAGTGGGAAGATCTGTAAATAGAAAGCAGGAAGATAGAGGGTAACAAGTGCCTAATGTGATGTACTGTGAAAATGAGAATCCAGGCAGTGAAGGGATCAGGGATGGAAGTGGCACCAAACCTGTTTGGTATGGTGATGACCACGAAGGTGAATTCTAATTTATAGACATATTGGCGAGTCGAGAGTTTATTGCAAGTGAGAAGGAAGCAAAAACAGCCCAGTGAAATGTGGTGTAAGTGTTGAGGAAGGGTTCTATCATGAGTCAAAAAAATACTATCAGCGAGATGGTGATTGGGCACTATTAGAAGAGCAAATATGGATATATTAGTAAAGCCAATAGTGCATTTCTGCATCTTTGTTCAGTCCTTTGTTAACAGTATCCATTCGCAATATGTATTCACTCTCCTTCCGTCTCATGTACAATTCAAGATTATCACCTCTGGGTTGTGGTTTCACTTGTTCTAGTCCAAAAAACTTGAAGTTTTTGTGATAAGGGTGGTGTTCCTGAAAGTGTTCTGTCAGTTGGGGTCCCACTTCCGTTTTGGTAATATTCCAAAATCCTTATTTTGAGAGGTCTAATGGTACTTCCCACATACAGTTTGTTGCATGAACAAATTAGAATATATGACGTTACAACGCATGCTTTTACAACACAGTTTTTACATCACAACTACCATTACATCGCATGATTTTACAACGCATGCCATTACAACGCATTTTTAAAAACTACCATTTTAACGCATACCATTACAGCGCATAATACTTTTAGGGCAACAGTAGGGTAAGTGTTGGATAGTGTATGGGTAAAAATTACTATTCCCACTCCAGTGAATGCAACGGTAGGGTAAGTGTTGGATAGTGTAGGGGTAAAAATTACTATTCCCACTCCAGTGAGTGCAACAGTAGGGAAAGTGTTGGATAGTGTAGGGGTAAAAATTACAATTCCCATCTAACCCAAAACCCATACCCACCCTAAAACTAAAAACGCTCCATTACTTACCTTATTATGCGTTGTAATGGCATGCGTTGTAATGGTATGCATTGTAATGGCATGCGTTGTAGTGACATGCGTTGTAATGGCATGCGTTGTAATGGCATGTGATGTAAAGGCAGTTGCGTTGTAACAGTTGGTTGTAAAAGCAGTGCGATGTAATGACTGCGTTGTAATGGATATTTCCCGCAAATTATGATGTAGATTACGTAAGTAGAATTGCAATTGATCCAGTCCCTGATTTTAATTGTGTTTTGTGGATTGAAGGAAAAATGGACCTGTTTAATTATGTCCAGTTCGTAAGCATTACAGTTGTGGCAAGTATAGAATCCACATGGTTTGGATAGAAATTTGGGTTTTGGCTCTTTTTGTTTGTCAATGTAGTCTGATCAGCATAGGGTTTGTTTGAGATTTTTCGCTCTCCTGAAACTCATTTGTGGAAAAAAAATTGCCGTAAATTTACCACCTACCTATTGCACGCTTAAATAGGACAGTTTCATATGATTACCCCACTCACTTTACCCATTTTCCATGGAGCTTGAGTCCTTTAAAGCGTAAATGAAACCATTATTTTGCCGACGATACCCGGACATTACGTCAGTATGTTCTTTTCCTGAGAAAACCTTTAACATGAAACGATGCACAATTTTTTGCATTTCTCACTTACCGCTTTAAACTTATTTTTAATTTGGCACTCCCCTTCTCCGTATCGGAGTTTTCTCCATAAATCTATGCCCATGGGCTACTCATCTAGACCAGTGTACGATTATCTTGTGCCAAACATTCTGTAAGTAGGAGAGCGAAATTTCATTTCCTGTTCTGCACCCGCTCTGTCCACAGATTACAGGACTACAATAAAGATGTTTTGGTAAGTGCTGCCCTCACAATAATATAATTTCTTCACTTTCTAATGACATTTTGTAAAAAGACATACTTTATAAGGACAGTGACTTAAAGTGCCTAAATATAGCCTTTCACAATTCCTGAGTTGTTCTCCTACAGCAAAAATGAGGGTGACTTATAAGGACTAAATATAGCCTGTCACAATCTGGGGTTTTTGTGTGTCTCTCTCAATGCAATTTTAATATGATGATGTGTCTCTCTCTCAAATCAACCTTAATATGATGGCCTTTGTGTCTACTGTTTAGACCACTAGGATTTTTGTAGACCGTATTTTGATACCTTTTACGCTAAACAGAAGCTAATTGTTCATTTCAACTGCAATTTTTAATAGGGCGAACTATGTGTACTTTAATTTGAATAAGTAAAATAGGCAGTTAAACATGCTAATTAGACCATTGTCTAGGGCCCTACCACTGCGATGAATCTTGCATTTTTGTGTGACTAGCATTTTGAATTCTCTTTCTTCCTCTTTCCTTTTTCATCGTGTCCCCTTATTTAATCACCCATCACTGCTTTTCCAACCGCCCCCTCCTTTTGGCCTCTGTATCTATTCCTTCTGTCCCCATTCACTCTGTCACTCCCTAATCACATGAAAATGAACCAATGGTTGTATTGACTATATGATTGTCTCACCTAACACTATTCTTGCATTATGAACGCCAGCCTTGATAAAGCCCTTGACCTGCCGGCCGTATGGGCAAAACATGTGTCAGCTGTTCTTTTTCTAGGTGCACTTTTGGAATAACAATAAAAACAGCATATCATGCTTTAAAAAATACATTTGGGGAATTATTACCTGGGGAATTATTACCTAATATATCCAATTACTTGGATATATTAGGCAAAATCCTCTCTCAAAGCCTAAAACAATTATTGAGTTTTCTAGAGCCAAGTTGAGGGGTCTTGCAAGCCAATGAAAAACCAACTGCATAGTGATCCGACCAGCTTAGAGGGAGCACCTGTTCAAACGGCAACAACGGATTATTAGAGAAAATTCCATCCAGTGTGTGACCCGCACAGTGCTTTGGAGCATTAACTAATTGAGAAAGGCCAAACCAAGACAAGGTGTTAATGAGAGAAGTTGAATCCTTACATGTTAAGTCCACCAAATGAAAGTTAAAATCTCCCAAAATTGTGACTGTTAACTTCTCTAGAAAAGGTTCAACCGGTTGGCCTATTTCAAGAGTAAAAATAGCCTTGGGTCCCGGTGGGTGGTGGACCAAAATACCTTAAAAGGATATTGTTTGAGGAATTTTTAGGCTAAACACCAATGCCTCACAGCAAAAAGTACACTTGATAGGTTCAATAGAGCAATGAAAAGAGCTTTTGTACCCAATAGCAAGTCCACCTCCTATCCTATTCCCCCTATCTTGTCTAAGAACAGAGTACCCAGGGGGACTTGCATCAACCAAATCAGGCCCAGAGGAATCACAGGCCCATGTCTCAGTTACCAAGAACAGTCAGGGTTCTAGGCATCAAATAAATTCAGTGAACTCCACCTTATTCTTAAATAAATAATGTGCATTAATCAGATATCCACTGATTTTCCCTTCCGCAAATTTACTACCCCTCTTGACATCCTTATTCTCCTGAACAGTAAAAACCTCCCTGGCAAAACTAAGTTTTTGCCTGAAAACCACATAAGGTACTAGTCAGCCCTACTTGACATAAACTGTTAATATTGAATAAAGATCACCCCTGTGACTTACCTTTCTCACTTAATTCTCAAAGTAGAGCACAGGAATAAAACACCTGCAAGCCCCCTTCTGGTCTAAAAAGGCCAGGGATTCTGGTGCATTGCATATTCCACCCATGGACAGACACAGATGGGCTTGCTTTTGGCAAGTCTTTGACATGCCAGTGGTGCGGGCACACTCTGCTTCCTTCCTGAAAGACGGCATGCATATTAGCGGGGCTAAAACAATGACGCATCGCGTCAGTAAAGAAACAAAGAGAAAATGGCATACCTAGATTTGTCTTGTTAAAAAAAGTACAGGATTGTATGTCATCAATTTTGATGACACAATAATTCATGCTGACAGTACCTGTGTGAAGGAATTCAATCTTTTGCAAAAGACATGTGCTCCTCATCTTGATGAATATCCCATTTTTTCAACAACTAAAATTACATCAAACTTCACCTATGAAAAAGATTTGAAACAACCTAAAAGGAAAAATCAAAAACCAAAACATATGGAAATTGCAGGATATCAGTTCAAAAATCAGAGTGGCATTAATTGCTATAGCAATGTTATTGTCAATCTACTTTTTATACTTACTGTCAATGAAAGAACTAATAAACCAACATGTAGATCAACTCTTCTGCAAGAACTTGAGAAATCTTCATCAATAAATTGTCTCAGACTACCACATATGCTACCATACAAGTGATATTAGAGATACAGTAGATATTTGTGGAGGTGCTGTTCAGTATTTTTTTTTTTACAGAGTTTTATATAGCGCGAACTTGACCCGGTATCAGGTATCAGAGCGCTTTACATAGCACCAGTTGCGTTACATGAGGACACATTCATTTTTTGTTAGGCACGGGGAGATTAAGTGATTTGCCAAGAATCACAGGATGTTCAGCGTCATTGCCGAGACTCAAACCCGGTTCCCCAGATTCGAGGGCGACCACCCTAGCCGTTAAGCCAACTCCTCTCCTCTATTCTATCAATGAACAGCAAAATGCTCACAAATCTTGTATGGCTGTTCTTCAAATAACAGCTAACAAGGCTTACTCTAGTTCTGACTTCTTTGGTGTAAGCTACTATTGGAAATATGAATGCTTTCATTGTTCACATTCAACCTCTCATATATGTTATCTGAGTGGCACTATGACTGTCTGGATCAGTGCGGGAGTGAGTGTATGAGTGGCTATATGGGTGTATGAGTGGGTGTGTTAGTGACAGTATAGGTGAATAACTGGGTGTGTGAGTAGCTGTATGGGTGAGTGAATGACTATGTGAGTGGTTGTATGGGTGGGTGAGTGTGTGGCTGTATCATTGATTGTGTGGCTGTGTGAGTGGCTCTATGGGTGGATAAGTGTGTTTGCGAGTGGCTGTATGGGTGACTGAGTGGCTGTGTGAATTGCACTATGGGTGAGTGACTGAGTGTGTAAGCGGCTGTGTCGGTAAGTGAGTGGCTGTTTGACTGGGTGTATAGTAAACTGAGTGGGAGTATGAGTGGCTATTTTCCACAGTGAGTATTTGTGTGAGTGGCTGTATAGATGAGTGTGTGGGCACATGAGTGAATGTACTGGTGTGTGAATGGGTATGTAAGTGGTTTTGTGGATGAATGAATGAATGTGTGAGTGGTTGTATAGGTGAGTTAGTAACTCTTAGTAGCTGTATGGGTGAGTGAATGGCTCGGTGATTAGTGGAATGGGTGAATGAGTAGGTATGTGAGGGGTTGTATGGGTGTGTGAATGGGTATGTGAGTGGTTGTATGGGTGTGTGAGTGGCTGTATGGGTCTTTGAGTAGGAGTGTGAGTGGTTTTTTAAGTGTGTGAGTGGCTTTATGGGTCTGTGAGTGGCTGTATGGGTGAGTCAGTGGTTGTGTGAGTGGCTGTTTAAGAGAGTGAGTGTCAGTAGTTGTGTTGGTCTGCGAATTAGTATTTGAGTGATTGTGTAGGTGTGTGAGTGGGTGTATGAGAGGTTTTGTGGGGGTGTGAGTGGGTGTGAGAGTGATTCTGGGGATAATGTCATCAGTGATGTCATTTGAGATGTCATCAATGATGTCATCAGTGATGTCACTGACCATGTCATCAGTGATGTAATATGTGAGGTCATAAGCAGTGCATTCCAGGGGCACAAGTTATAGTAAGCTCATATAACTATGACTGCTGAATTTCACTGGTTTTGTATAAGTGAAATCTGAGCCTTACTATAACGTCATTGTAACCATTGGTTTTTTCAGTCAATTTCTACGTTTTTTTAATTCTATTTCCAAACTATAATGTCCCTGCAACCTTTGTTTTTTCAGTGAATGTCAAAAAACGTTTAATTCATTTTCCTAACTATAACGTCCCAGTAACCTTTGGCCTTTTTTCAGTGAATTTCCACATTTTCTTCAATTTTGTGAGTGGCTGGATGGGTCTCTGAGTGGGCATGTGAGTGGGTTTGTAGGAGTGTAAGTGGCTGTATGGGTCTGTGAGTTGGTGTGTGAGTAACTATATGGGTGTGTACATGGCTGTGTAAGTAGGTGTAGGATTCCCTGTGTGGGTCTGTGGCTGGATGAGTGAGTGTCTGAGTGGGTCTGTGAGAGGGTGCATCAGTGTCTGAGTGGATCTGTGAGTTGGTGCGTGAGTCTCTGAATATGTCTGTGTGTGGGTACATGAGTGTCTTTGAAGGTATGAGAGTGGATGGATGAGTCTCTGAGTGGGTGAGTGAGTTGGTGTGTGAGTATCTGAGTGGGTCTGTGAGTGGGTGCATGAGTGTCTGAGTACGTCTGTGAGTGGTTGTGTGAGTCTCCTAGTGGGTCAGTGAGTGGATAAGTGAGTGCCTGAGTGGGTCAGTCAGTGGGTGTGTGAGTCTCTGAGTAGATCTCTGAGTGGCTGCATGAGTCTCTTAGTGGGTCTGTGTATAGAAATATTAGTGTCTGAGTGGGTCTGTGAATGCGTCTGTGAGTAGGTCTGGGAGTGGGTGTGTGAGTGTCGGGGTGGATCTGTGAGTGGGTGTGTGATTATCCGAGTGGGTCTTTTAGTGGGTATATGGTAAAAGTAGGGGGGCACATGGAAGCAGGTCCTCATGCCAGCTCCCCCTGTGACGGTCCTCCTGTCCAGCTCATACCCGCTGCTGCCTTCAGTTTTGTGCCTCCTCTCTTGTTTTCTGTTCGTTTTGCTGCTCCTTCTCTGCTCGCTCCTGCTCTCTATTTTGCTTCTTTCTGCTTGTCTGCCTGTTATTTTGCCTCTTTTGGTTAGCTCCTGACATTTATTCTGCCTCTTGCTGCTTGTTTCTGACCTCTATTTTGGCTCTTTCTATTCATTATGCCTGTTATTTTGCCTCTGTCTGCTCACTCCTGACCTCTATTTTGCCTCTTTCTGCTAGTTTCTTGCCTTTATTCTGCCTATTGCTGCTGTTTTCTGACCTTTATTCTGCCTCTTTCTGCTCCCTTCTGACCTTTATTCTGCCTTTTTCTGCTCATTTCCGCCCTTTATTTTTCCTCTTCCTACTTTTTTCTGACCTCTATTTTGCCTCTTCTGCTCATTTCTGACCTTTATTCTGCCTCTTTCTGCTCATTTCTCATCTATTTTTGCCTCTTTCTGCTCATTGCTGATCTTTATTTTGCCTCTTTCTACTTATTTCTGACTTTTACTCTTCCTCTTTCTGCTCGTTTCTCTCCTTTAATCTGCCTTTTTCTGCTCCCTTGTGATCTTTATTCTGCCTCTTTCTGCTTGTTACTCATCTTTATTTTGGCTCTTTCTGCTCATTATGCCTGCTATTTTGCCTCTTTCTGCTCCATCCTGACCTCTATTTTGCCTCTTTCTGCTAGTTTATGGCCTTTATTCTGTCTCTTGCTGCTCCCGTTTGACCTTAAGTTTGCCTCTTTCTGCTCATTTCTGACCTTTTTATGCCTCTTTCTGCTAGTTGCTGACCTTTATTTTGCCTTTTTTTTGTTTGTTTCTCACCTTTGTTTGCCTCTTTCTGCTCGTTGTTGACCTTTATTTTACCTCTTGCTGCTCGTTTTTTTACCTTTATTCTGCCTCTTTCTGCTTATGTTTGACCTTTTTTCTGCCTCTTTCTGCTTCCTTCTGACTTTTATTTACCACTTTCTGCTTGTTTCTGACATTTATTGTTTCTGACCTTATCGTCAGATCACACATCAACATCATATCCTAAGCCGACGACACACAGCTCATCCTATCACTCTATGCCGACCCCTCCGCAATGAAAACCGACTTCCACAACTGCAAGAAGGAGGGCTCATCATGGATGAGGGACAACTGCCTAGAAGTTAACATGAACAAGAAGGAAGTTCTTATCTTTAGCAAACAGATCACCCTCTGGAATGACTTCTTCTGACTGTCAGAACTCAGACTTAGCCCCATGCTAAAAGGCCAAGCCCACAACCTCTGCATCAACCTAGACAGCGAATTCTCCATGAAACGTCAGGCCAATGTCGTCTCCTCAGCCTGCTTTCACATGTTCTGTATGCTTCACACGATTTTTAAGTGGCTCCTCATCATCACCAGGTAGACAGTAATGCATGCCCTCATCACAAGCCTACTAGACTTTGGTAACGCACTCTATGCAGCCTGTAGCATAGGGTGAAACAAGTTCCAGACATTAAATGAAGGTGACGCCAACACTTAGAGGAAAAGTACGTTACTCTGAAGTTTATTTCTCGGACCCACGATGACGAGCTCCCAACCAGTTCAGAGCGGCAGCAAACTGACCAAGCCCACACGTTCTAGAACTTGATGAGCACTCATGACCATGGGTTCCAAACAAGAGTTTGGAACACTGTAAACATTTCAAACATAATCACTGCACAAGCAGTGACAAATAAGACATGAGAACCAAAATAGATAAATCATATACACGAATACCACACAGGCACCAACCACCCCCACCAAACTCATGCAAAGACTCCAGATGATCCAGAATGCAGCTGCCAGTCTGATCCACCTGCCCAAGTGAACCCACATCACCCAGCACTTGAAGAGATGCCATTTCAAGCTCTTGACCCATGCCTACAAAGCCCTCCAAAACCAAGGACCCACCTACTCGAACCACCAGCTACACTATTACTTCTGTTCCACACACCTTGGCCTTGTGCAGATCCCTCACATACGCCACTGCCACACTAGAGGATGGTCCTTCTCCCATCTCGCCACCAAAGCTTGGAACATCCTCCCCCTCCACACTTCGACCTCACTGACTGACTTCAGGAAGGGGTTCAAAACCTGGCTCTTCGAATGAGAACTGCATTAAGCGCCTGGATACCCTCATCGGTGACAAGCTGTTCTCTATAAATACTACTTGATTGATTGATTTTGCTTTTTTCTGCTTGTTTCTAACCTTTATGCTGCTTGTTTCTGACTTCTTTTCTGCCTCTTTCTGCTTGTTTCTGATCTTTATTCTGCCTTTTGCTGCTCATTTCTGACCTCTATTTTGCTTCTTTCTGACCTTTATTCTGCCTCTTTCTGCTCATTTCTCACCTTTATTTTGCCTCTTTCTGCTCATTGCCGACCTTTATTTAGCCTCTTTCTGCTCTTTTCTCACCTTTATTCTGCCTCTTTCTGCTTGTTTCTCGCCTTTATTCTGCCTCTTGCTCTCGTTTTTGACCTTTATTTTGCCTCTTTCTGTGCTTTGCTGACCTTTATTCTGCCTCTTTCTGCTCGTTTCAGAGCTTTATTCCACCTCTTTGTGCTCATTTTCCACGTTTATTTTGCCTCTTTCTGCATGTTGCTGATTTTTATTCTGATTCTTGCTGCCCGCTTCTCACCTTTATTTTGCCTCTTTTTGCTCGCTGCTGACCTTTACTCTGCCTCTTTCTGCTTATTTCTCACCACTTATTATGCCTCTTTCTGCTCATTGTTGACCTTTATTCTGCCTATTTCTGCTCATTTCTGACCTTTATTCTGCCTCTTTCTACTTGTTTCTTACCTTTATTCTGCCTCTTTCTGCTCGTTTCTCACCTTTATCATGCCTATTTTAGCTTCTCGCTGACCTTTTGTCTGCCTCTTTTTGCTAGTTTCTGACCTTTATTTTGCCTCATTCTGCTCTTTTCCCCAGGACAGTGGTGGGAGTCTCAAGGCCCTCGCAGTCCTAGCCAGCACCCTACCTCCTTTAGGAGCTGGCATTGGTCTTGAACAAAGGGAGCTGCTGTAAATGCAGGTCTGTGCGTGCATGAGCAATCTTTTTCATTTCAGAGATGAAACCTCCGCTTCCAGGGTGCGGGATCGCTTTGACAGCTCCTGCCCGCTGGAACTGGAAAGTTTACTTTTGCTTAGCATTAGCTGTCACAGCTCCTGCCAAGCAAAAGCAAACAGCTATATCCTGGGAGTGGGCTCCCCAGGACATAGCAGGAGCTGGCCCTGTGGGGTGGCGGTCCCGATGGCCAAGTATGTCTTCAGGAGGGGAGCCATGTGACTCTCCTCCTATGATTTTCAAGGGCCTTCCCCTAAGAATGGCTCTCCTCCTTCTGAAAAAAAAGAAGGCCCCAGGGAGGTGGTGGTCCCTGGGTCCTTGGTTGGCCTGCGCAGCCTCCCCTATGTTTATTTTATTGACCTGGGGAGGTGGTGGTCCCCGGGGCCCAGGGGGATCTGCATGCCTCTGTCTTTTTTTTATTACTATAGCCGGGGGGGGGGGTTTCCGGGGTCTGGGGTCCACGAGGCCCCCCATTATAATGTTCAAAAGCCTTGGGGGGGGTGGTGATCCCCGGGGTAAACAAAGCCCTCGGATGGAAGCCCGATGCACCCCACTTCATTTTTTATTAAATCGCTGCGTGCCCCTGGGACTTGGCCCACCCGCAGGCCCTTTTCAAAACAAGCGTGGGAGTCCTAGCATGGTTTTTTTGCCACAAATTTCACAAGTACGCCGCTAATGGGACCCCAAAACCAAGGCTTGGGGGTCAAGGTATTCCTATCCTGCCCCCTTTGCTCTTTTTAACATTATGTTTGTCCCAAGATGGCTGACAACACTTCCTGGTTGAAGTGTTGGCAGCCAATCAGAGCTCTGCAGTTCTCTGCACGAGCTCGTTATTATTCGCGAATTAGCCACGATCACACATATCCTCATTTGGATTTACTTAAATTTCTCTACAAATACTAAACAGATTTACCCCAAATAAGTGAAAGGGTGATCGGCTTTACCAAATCTACCTTTCTGCAAAATTATGTGTAATTCTGTCAAGCGGTTCGGGCTGTAGTCATGTTCAAAGCTTGTATGGGACTTAACATGATATTTGAACTTTTTGATCCCCCCCACTTTTCTCAACCTCCGCCTGGCGGATCACCCAGAAACTTTTGATGTGCAACAAGAATCACCAGCACACTTTTTTGGGAAAATTTCATGAAGATTCTTCAAATGTCATCAAAGATATAAGCAAGTCAAAAAACACTTTTCCTATGTAAACATGGTCCTAACTATAACTATATACTGACGACCGCCAGTAGGTAACTTATATAGCTATTCCAGACTGCAAATCAATTCCATTCAGAAATGTAATATGTAAAGCTGTGCAATCAAACTTTTGTCCAAGTCTGAACTTCTCTCAATTCTTCATTTAACAATGGTAACAAAATATGTGACTTTAATGATTCAAAGCTGCACTGTGAATAACGGAAAAAATAATACTTGTATTTCATATTTCACAGCTTCACAAATTTCTATTTCAGGGCACACTTTTTCTAGTAGTACTATTATTTTCCAACATGGGGAAACTGCAGCGTCAGGGCACTTATATCATTGATTTAAAACACAGCACAAGTTGGACAGAATGCGATGATAACACCCTTAATTTTAGGCACAGGCTGCTAAAAGTTTCACAAGGCAGTTACATCTTAATTTTACATCCTAAATTCTGAGTCTTATTCTTACCATTGTTATAAAAGTACAAAGCGATTTTGCATTTGGAATTATATCATTCAGTAGGTATATCACTAGATGGCCTTGCATGGTTGATGACATTTAAATAAATCTACTGTTAGGATTTTTGTGTTGCATAGTTTTGCATATATCTGATGGCTTACAAACAAATGCAAACAGTTGGACAAGCACAGAATCTATGAGTGTTTTCACAATCCAGTTGATATGATCATCTTGAAACACAAAAAACGAAAAGCCCGATTGGATTATCCTGTACCACATACCTTATTTTAAAATGCTTAATATTTGTGTACACTGCATGTAGTAATGTACTTTCACTAAATTCTGTTACTTGGAGTGGCTATTGTACACCGCTAAACAACATCACACTGTAAGTTATAACATATTACTGAAGTCTACCACACCACACCGCACTGTACTCTACCTCGTCACACTGCACTGTACACCGTTCCACTTCAAATGTAATTTTTTTTAGTTCTTTATTGTTTAAGTTAATTAAAACCATAACAATATACCAATAAAACTGTGTAAGTTACACCAGATGAGATGTACACATTAAAAGTTTTTGATTTTCCTATAATACGATAAAAGAATAAAAGTAGTGCAAAGTCTATTTTGCGGGTGTTATGTTAAAGTGCTATTGTGCTTTTCCCAGCAGTTTGTTTGTTAGTAGTTTCTCATACAGAAGTAAGAATTTTACTGAGTTACAATTACGCTGTGGGTAATTCGGATCAAGACATTTTAATATTGCAGATCTACAGGTACGGATGCCCTTATATTAAAAAGTTTTTTCAATAGTAAACAACGTATGATTTTAAAACTTGACAAATGCATATTAGGTGGATGAGGTCCTGTTTTAATGCTCCACAAAGGCTGAATGACTTTGGTCCATTATATTTCCAGCTTGGTTGATCTGCATTAGATGGTAACGAGCCAAGACGTATTGCTAGCAGCTTTGTTTTTAAGTAGGGGGAGCATGTCAAACCCAAGTATGTTGCAGGTTACAGTTTCGTGTATGATTGCAAAACCATCCATGCGTGGGCACACTTGCTTAATGTGATTCTGTCTTCCATTAGTGAGTGCCATCTTGCTGCTTTCTTCAGTGTTTGTTGAAAAGATGAAAACTGTAAATTCTGTTGCCAGAGGCCTGTCATGTTTGTAAGCTTTAGAGATGACTGGAGGTACTTAGTGTAAACAGACTAAGGGCCCGATTCTGATGCGGGTTGGAAAAGCTTCCCGACCGAGGGCCTGATTCTGATGCGGTTAGGAAGGCCTCCTAACGGCATTTGCTCCTTCCAAATCGGATCGGGAACGTGTCTTCCCGACCGAGGGCCCAATTCTGATGCGGTTAGGAACAAATGTTCCCATTGAAGTCAATGGGAGTTCAACCAAATCGTATCTGGAAGCATCCGGATGCATCCTACTCCGCCGGTCGGACTTTCCCGATCCGAGTGGGTCGGACACCATTTCCCTACCGATTCGGTCGGGAAGCTTTTCCAACCCGCATCAGAATCGGCCCCTTAGGGTCATCTTCTTGTGCCTTCCAGAGAGCGTTGTTAAGTGGGTTTTGTCGATTGATCCAGATTTTGTACCATGTTTTTATTGATACATATCTTCTGTCTAGGCACTGCTGCTTCAGGCCAAACTCCAACCGGACCTGCGCCGGTGATGAGTTCCGAGGTAGAGCAAATACTGTTTTGTATGTCCGTATTTGAAGACTTACCAGGATTGCTGCATCTTTCCCATGCTGAACTTCACTTGCGCAGGCCACGGTCAGCAGAAGTTTGGCTTTGATGACTGCTAATAATGGCATAAACGATGGGCCTTTTAGGCTCTTTGCGGTTGAACAGAAGACAATTATTAGGCCATTTCCTTTTTTTGTTAGGTTCTCGTTATGTTTTTGAAAAGTGAGTCGATTGTCTATTTGAACACCTAGCTACTTGTAATTGTTTACTGCGTTTAGATTTGTATTGTCAAGTTTGAATGGAAGTTGTTCCTGGGCACGACGACTTATGGCCATCACTTTTGTTTTTGTTGTGTTTATTTCTAGCATGTTTGCCTTAGCGAAGTGCCCCAGCTCATTGATTGTCCTTTGTAGTCCTACTTTTGTATAGCTTAACCATACTATATCATCAGCATAGGATAGGTGTGAAATAGGTACTGTACTCAAGTGTGGGGGATGCGAGTTAACTTGAGGTGCTAAGACGCAGCCTTGTTTTAATCCAGCCTCCGTGTGAATTTTCCTCGTTAGCCTCCTGCCGTCAGCTATTTTAACTTGCATCCATGTGTTTGTGTATAGTTGCATTATGGCTCTGAGAGTTGGTTCCAGGTGACCCCAGTGCTTTAGTTTGTTCCATAGAAGGCCTCTGTTTACTCGGTCGAATGATGCCTTTAAATCTATGAAACATAAATACTGATTTTTTCGCTGCCGTAGACTCTTATCTGGCATTAGACCTAGGGCAAGGATATTTCTGGTGGTCCCGGCGCTCCCTGCAGAATCCAGATTGGTTGATAGGGATTATTTTATTATTCTCTGTCCAATCTACTAGGTCACTGAGGATCTGTGAAGCGTAGTATTTTGCTTCAGAGTCTATTAAATTAAGGCGATCATTCTATAATTTGCTGGATCTGTTCGATCGCCTCTTTTATACTTTTATATACTGGGTTGATTATTGAGCCTCTCCAACTTTCGGGAAGCGTGTTTGTGCTGCCCACCTCATTGAACAAACAGGACAGTGGTACCGCCCAGAAGTCAGGGTCCCATTTGTAGATCGCTTTCGGTATACTATTTGGACCTGGGGCCCCGTCCAGTCGGTCCGATCTTATTACTTTGGAAACTTCCTCTTCTGTGTATTGGTTTGGGGATTGCTCTGTTACTGTTGCGCTCTTTGGTGTACTCCCTGATTCTTTGAGTATCTTATCTGTTGTGTGTGCAGGTTTGACCATCTCTGTTGAACCAGCCAATTCCGAAAATGTTATGTGATCACTTTGCTTTGTTGGGATTGACTGGGTTATTGTGATGAGATCCATGGCTAATGAATAGTTAGATGTTCCTAGAGCTTCATCACTTTTGTTGGCCGCCTTAGCGAAAGTGGAGGTTATGTAAAGTGTCCAGACTGACTCCGCAACGCAAGCAGCATTGATTACCTTTGGAGAGCGTGTGAGACTGTTTACTTGCTCCCAGAAGGCTCTTGCATTTGATTGTTTTGCATTGGATAGAAGTTTAGACCAAAAGTTATCTGATTGGTTTCTTTTATCTTCCCAAATTTGCTTTTTTACTGCTTCTTGAGATTTTAAATTTTTTCCCATGTAGCTTTAGGCTCAACAATCTTATGGATCTAATTGCGCTTCTTAAATCTTTTCTTAGTCTCCTGGCTTTTTTGCCTAGTCGCTTATGCTGGCTGTACCTTGATCCTCCAGACTGGTTTTGTTATGGGGACATCTTTTAATAGATTTGTTAAAAAGGCAGCCCAGGCTTCTGAAATCTAGCCCACTCGAAGTGTAATTTGTTATCAGTTCCTTTGTACTGATAACTATTTCGGGGAGTGAGTTACTCGTCCATTTTAGGCGTTTGAGATTAATCATTGTTATTAACCCTGCCTCTGGTGGCGCTAAGTTATGTCCTTCTAGGGAAGTTATCAATTCAAGATGTTGACGGTAGTGTTCATTTTTAGTAGTGTATCTGATCGAAAATTCCTTTGTTTGGGCAAGCAGTGGTAGAGTAAAAATTGTATAATCTATTATTGAACGGGCGTATGGGCCATGAAATGTGCAGGTCAGGGGGCTATCCTGCTGAGTTCTTCCATTTAACACCCTCATACCAAGATGTTCTAAATCTGTCACTAGTTTCTTTCCATTTGAATCATGGCATTTCAGGATTGAATGTTCCTGAGTTTGTACTGCCCATATCGCGTTTGCTGCTGTTAGATTAACGTTTTCCTCTGGTGTGTGTATCAGGTTTCAATTGAAGTCGCCAGTTACAATTATTTCCCATGTTGGATGTTCAAATCTTATTTCCATTATTACAGTTGTCAATTTATTGAATTGGGATTTTTTTATCTCTTGCTTTAGGTGTGCATAAACATTGATGAGCGTGATTGTGCTTGCTACTTTGTTGGGTCCAAGATCCATTTTTATAATTTGCATATCTGTTGTTGTGGTAGACATTTGAGCAGATGCAATGTTCAATGCAGTAGAGATGTAAACCGCCAGACCACCCTTTGGTCTTCCATATCGTTGGGGTCTTGCTGCTTTCACATGATGGAGAACGTAACCTGCAACTTGGACTGGGGTTATCAGCCATGTTTCTTGAAGGGCTACTAGCTCATAGTTTTTCCAGTAATCCGGTGGTGAGTTATTCTGCAATTCGTGCTTTGCACCTGCTATATTCAGTGACAAAAGGTTTAATGATGCCGACTGCGATCTCCTGCTGTTATTAGTGAGTCATTCTCGTCGTGAGGCAATCCGGGGCCCGCCGTATTCTAACTGAGCCTTCCCTCGTACTTTTGGTATTGTCTCGTTATCTCCCAGTTTGCCTCTTGCACTTTGTAATACGGAGTATACTGTAGTTACACTGTGCTTATCTGGTTTGTTGTTGTGCAAACGTAGGAGAGGTGAGGGGTAGCATTGCTTTACTGGCTTTGACAATGTTATGCCCCAGTCCTCAACCTGTGGGGCTGCATTTAGGATTAATGATACGGTCTCCTCGGATCACTGACAGAATATCGACAGTCAGAATATCGAGGTACAAAAATATCGTCGCAAAAATATCGATGTCCAGAATATCGAAGTCTTATCTACATAATGGTAAGTACAAAAATATCAACAAAACAAAATATCGTTGTTAAAAATATCGTTTTTTTAATGTTAAAAAAATAATGTAAAATAAAGTAAATAATACATATAATTAAAAAAAACATAGTTAAAATTATTAGAAAATGTTTAAAATTATAAGTAATACATATAATGTAAAAATAAATTAAACATATATATGTCTAAAATATAATATATATACTTAATAATATTTATAAATAATTATTTTAATAACTTATAAATTGTTAAAAACATATTAAAAATTATAAACACATATATATACACATACACCAATAATATAAATTAAAAACAAAAAACATATATAACAAATTAAAATATAATTTAAAAAAATCTTTTTAAAATACATTTTACACTACATTAACTAAAACAGTAGAGAAAATATTGGATAGCGGAGGGGATAAAATTACTATTCCCACTCCAGAGAGTGCAACAGTAGGGAAAGTGTTGGATAGCGGAGGGGTAAAAAGTACTATTCCCACTCCAGTGAGTGCAACAGTAGGGAATGTGTTGGATAGCGTAAGGGTAAACATTACTATTCCCACTCCAGAGACTGCAACAGTAGGGAAAGTGTTGGATAGCGTAAGGGTAAAATTACTATTCCCACTCCAGTGAGTGCAACAGTAGGGAAAGTGTTGGATAGCAAAGGGGTAAAAATTACTATTCCCACTCCTGAGAGTGCAACAGTAGGGAAAGAGTTGGATAGCATAGGGGTAAAAATTACTAAATTTATTATCTATTAATTAATTAATATTAATTAATAATTAATTATAAATAATCAATAATAAATTAATTTTAGATAAAAATTAATTATTTTTTTATAATTAAATTACTTTCCACCCTATTCCCCTATAAACCAACAACCCACTCCCCAAAAAATAACACAATTAATATAATTATCTATTAATTAATTAATATTATTTAATAACCAATTAATAATTAATTAATAATTAATTAATTATAAATAATAATAATAAATAAAAATGTATCATTATATTTTTTATCATTAAATTACTTCCCACCCTATTCCCCTATAAACCCACAGCCCGCTCCTAAACAAATAACACAATTAATATAATTATCTATTAATTAATTAATATTAATTAATAACCAATTAATAATTAATTAATAATAAATTAATTATAAATAATAATAAAGAAAAATTCATAATTACTTTATTATAATTAAATTGCTTCCCACCCTATTCCCATATAAACCCACAACCCGCTACAGAACTAAAATACGCAAAAATTAATTTTCATAAAAGTAATTACTGCTAAAAATTTAAGACATACATTAAAAAGAAACGACACTTATACCAAAAAATTACATCACATACTTTTAACACACATACTAAAATACAGAACACTAATATAAATATCGATATTATTAACAACGATATTTTTACAAACAATATTACTGTCTTTAAAAAAAAAAATGATATTTCTTACCTTACTGTCGATATTCTGTGCTACGATATACCTGCTGTCGATATTCTTGTACCTCGATATTTCAAACTCGATATTGTTGTAGTTCGAAATAAACAACTCGATATTCTGTCTGTACACCTGTATCCTCAGTTTTCCAAGTCGAGAGTGTTTTTTTGTTTTGGTTAGTGTCCCCTTGACTGACGCACTCGATGGTTAACAGGTCAGGCGATGATAGATGGTTTAACGTTGGAATAGCTGCCATTAGACTCAGGATGTTTCCTCTGTTCAGATAATCTTGAGGACCTTGTGATATATACTGTGGTGTTAATAGGATCTGATTACTTGGGTTTTTTTTTTGCTCCTCGATTCTGAGCTGTGATGTAGGGATCGAGTGAGATACCGGTTTCTCAGATTGATGTTTTGATGTTTGGCATTTCGTATTGCTGTGATGTAAATTTACGTTAATCAATATCCGCTCTTTCTGCTCACTGCTCCTTTGGGGGCATCTCTGCAGGACCACTTCCCGCTGTCTTCTGTGTTGATTAATACTTTCCTTCACAGTTAATAAACCAGTATCCAGTCTTTTATGGTTAGATAATTCATCTTTTATGTTCTTATTATCCCAGATTGTATTCACATCACTCACCGAGGGCTGCATCCTGCAGTCTATAGGGTTCATTGCTACCTTTTGCATACTCTTTGTAGTAAGCCCTCTGGTCAAACACTTCTCTTTTGATTTGTTTACACTATTTTTTCCTATGGATTCCGTGATTAGAGAGACTGATGAGTCCAACGTTGAGATATCCTCGTAAGTGTTTTTTAAGTCTTCCTTGGCTTCTTGATTTATTGCAGGGTTGATTAAACTTTGTTTCTTGGACTTAAAGTCGAAGATTGGATAAAGTCTGTTCTCCTGTTGATCTATCTTTTTATTATGATGTAGATGCTTTCTGGCCTTCCTGGCACGTTTCCTCTGCCTTTTTGTTTGATAATGAACAAATAAGTTGTCTTGATCATTTTGTTGGTTTATCAGTTGCTCTGGTAAGTCTGAGTTGATGTCGACTGGAGCGCTGGATGGGTTTGATTGAGTTTCTATATTTGATATTTTATCATTTTTGACTGTTTCTTGCAATTGGTTGTCAGTCGCTGGGGTGTTTTTATTTAATGCTTTTGGTGATTCTTGGTATTTTGTTCTTTTTTTCCCGTTTGGTAATTCATTCTTCGGTGTGGTATATGGCAGTGGTGACTAATTACTCTGTTTGCCCTCGTTCAATATGCTCATTAAAATAGTTGGTACTTTACTTAATTTATCAACTATTGGGCCACATGCGCAGTGTGTTGCTGGCATAGTTGCAGGCGTATTATTTTTCTGGGTTATGAGTTCCATCAGTGTTTCAAGTTTTGAGTTTATGCCAGTGATGTGTGCCGCAATGTTGTTCATTAAATTAATCTGGTTATCGAGTTTGTCCGATTGCATGTTGAGAGCACTAATTGAAGAATGCAAGGTGCTTATTAATATGGTGTGCAGGTTTCGAAGGTCTTCCATTTTTATGTCTGGTTTATCCTCATTCACCTTCATCTGTGAGGCGGAGGTCGATTCCTTTAGGTCACTCATCACCTGTGGTGACCCAACGTTGTCTGACGTACCATTATCAATGTATATATGGGCCAGTTTATTTTGCTGCTCGGCATTTGCTTTGTTTTTGTATGATGAGTTCAGGTCATCAATGTATGTCTGTTCCAGCGAGGTTGATATTTCGATTACTGATTGCTGTTGGGTTTCCGGTTGATTTGTTATTGGAATACTGGTTTGTGTGTCATCTGGGTTCTTCGTTATGACTTCCAATGCTGATATTATATCCATATTGTTTGTCAGTGAAAGTGATTCGAGCCAGGAATCATTTGTCCCCCTGTATGCAATCATTCGATATATCTTGCCTTGGGAGTAAAATGAGCTACATTTCTAGTGTGCACTTGGGCATGGGTAACTATCAATTTACTCTGATTTATGATATGATTTAGGTCCCTTTCAGGTGCTATTAGACTCTGCTCTGTGCTAAAAATTATGTCCTCTTCTGGTGAAGTGCCAAGCTTTTGCGGCATCAGTGGTTTGGGGAGGCCCGTAATTTCATCTGTTGTTGAAGAAATGACCGCGATTGGAGCCCTTAAAAAGGTAAATTTTCCACTCTGATTCATTGACCCAAATGTAGATTGTATGGGTGAAATTAATGTTATACCAGAGGTTTTATTTGGGTTTGTCATGTTTTCCTGGAGGGTTTTTGGCTCTTTTTGACATTTTCTTTTGAGTTGAAGTTCTCTGTGTTATTTGTTTTCTGATTTTCCCAGATCTCATTTTTCCTACTGGTGTAATAGATTATCAATTTTATTGAGTCAAACACCGGCAGGCTCTCCTTCAACTTGCCCCTCTGTTGTCTGTTAGAACTGTTAGATCTGTTTAGTCTTGTGTCAGTTTGATTTATCCCAGGTTGTCCAGACAGATCCTTTGTTACTTCTTATTTATAAGTTGATTCTTCTGGTTGCAGAGCACCTGTTTTTCCAAATAACCATTTGGAATTTTAGGGTTCCACGCCTTGCTGTAGGTTAACAGTGACTCATTTTACGCGAGGAGGGTGATCATGTATAGAATCATGCGGAAACCAATCACTTGGTGCTCCACACCCTCCAATGGTTAGGCTTGTCTTTTGCTTGTCTTTTGTAGTGCTGGGAAGTTTCAGATTTTTTTGGGGGGGTGTGTTGGAGCATGCTGGCTTGGACCAGGCCACTTGCATTGTACTGGCGAAGTTTTTGGTCAATGGGGCCGAGTGGGAGCATGCCAGGCCACCCGCAGGCTGCACCCAGACCTAGCTGGCCAGCATCCGCGGGGCCTGGGCTCACTCTTGGCGGGCGGTAGCTGCTACTACCACATTCGTGCCCAGATCCTGCCACCAATATCACCGGTTGTTGCTGACCAGCTAGCTAGAAAAGTTGGGGGAGGTCTGGAACAGCCCTCTTCCTCAAACACCTCCTGTTCTGCCATTTTGGGGTGCTGTTCAGGATCTGGCCCCTTCCCCCCCTGCACTGGAGAGAAAGCTAGATGGAGTGAAACCAGGCCAGCAGGGCTCAGAGCTCAGAGCTAGGTGGGGCAGTAGAGCTTAGCAGGGTTTCAACATGCTTGCAACTCTCGGCTCTGACTTGTTCACCCCCCACCTGTCTGCAAGCCACCTACTGGTTGTGTCTGAGGGCGTGCGTACCTTATTGCTCCTGTTCCCACTCCTGCAGGTATCACTGGTCTCCTGGTATTTTGCCTCTGTCTGAAGGAACCACAGCCCCGCGGACCCGCTGACTCGCTGCAGGCAGACTATGATCTCAGGTCGCAGGTCACGGGTATAGCTGTAGCGACTGTGGCGCCGGCGGTAGGCTGCGGAGACGGGACTGTGAGGTGCCGGCACCAAAGGGGTGGGAGAATCTGGAGAACCAAAGGACCACTGTCTGTTGTCACGTCGTTCAACATTCAATGTAGAATTCTCCTGCCAGCATGGATACCATTCGCAAATGTCGCCAGTGTCTCCAACTGGCTTTGTGTCTAGGTGCTGGCTGGCTGACTTAGACAAGCAGACGGCCCAGTTGAACTCCCTCGTCTTAAACACACTACATGAGACAGTACCCTGGTACACAACACTTCAGTATACATCACTGTAGTCTCAAACATTGTAGTTGCCGCTTTACACTTCTTTACACTATACACAAGCATACTCGGCTCACTAAGACTTATCTAAATGACCCATAATTTTACATAACTGAAGTGAGCAACAGTTCACAGGATGGCACTCAAATGTACTGTACGTCACAACACTCAACTAAACCCCACATCCCTCACTTACCTTGCACTTACCTTCCATTACTATAACATGCAAATAGATGTACATGTTACCTTTAAAAAATATGGTTAATATTAACACAAGCTCTTTATTGTTGGAACTATTTGGGGAATTCTGAAAAGAACCGTCTTTTCTTTTTAGGTTTTAAACTTTTGTAAGACTTTTTTTTCCAGAATATGTCAGCAGGACCAAAACTATAAAAATAAGATAGAGAGGAAAGAGGAGGGAAAAGGAGAGAGGTGGAAAATAAAACTAAGGATGTTGGGGAGAACATTGTTGAGCAAAAAATGGTTGTCGATGAATATTAAGAGCCTTCTTGCTGGCAACTATTACTGTATGAAACAGCAGGCAGTAGGTGGCAG
Source organism: Calotriton arnoldi (assembly GCA_963921515.1). Taxonomy (NCBI): domain Eukaryota; kingdom Metazoa; phylum Chordata; class Amphibia; order Caudata; family Salamandridae; genus Calotriton; species Calotriton arnoldi. The sequence goes on along the minus strand of CAWUFW010012840.1, from coordinate 479,553 downwards.
TACTGCCATATTGGTCAACAATGCTCCTCTGTTGCCTCAGAAGCTGTACAGGCACTTCACTACAAGGAGGAGGTAAAGAGGGTACAACTGATGGAGCCAGTGGTGGTGGAGGTAGAGACAACATTCCAGAGGTTGAAGAGGTTGAATGAAGGCTTCCGCCTCCATTCATCCCATGCAAATCTTTAGGAGTGGATTGACACCAGATATTCTCTCATCTCAGATGTCCCCATCAAATATTGATTGCAAGGTTCCATGCAAGATCACTTTGTTGCGCAAGTTAAAAGTCACCAAAGGAGCATTAACCTTTTTCTCCCCTGGTGCCAGACAACCAATTTCTTCAGTTTCCTTCTTCTCCCCTCCACTCGCTAATCCTCCAGCAGTCTTTGCTCCTGTTCCTGTTCCTCCTACTTCTGACCAGGATGATGTGGATCAGCCATTGTGCACAGGACTTACAGCAAGAACTAAAGAAATACCAGCACAAAGTAAACAGCACCTTCCTCTTACAGGTTCTCAATTCAAATGATAAGAAAGGGGTGTAAACTTCCTGTTTCATAATGTTCTCCTTTTTGAATTGGTAGTGTTTTCAGCCTATCACAATGTGTTTTTATTCAGAAAGTACTGCAGTACTACTGCAATAGTATCTAGGAAGTACTGCAGTACCGGCAAAATTAAAAAAAAATTGAAACAAGCACACTGATACCCCAATGGTTTGGATTCACCTCTAGCCCGGGAGCACAGCTCTAGGTACAAAGGACCACCTGACATTGCAGCATCCAACGACAGCTTCCTTCCCCCACCGAGCGGCAAGAACCAGGATTCACTACCAAACTGAGTGCCATTGTGAGGGAGCTCCGCTTCCCACAGAGACATCAACAAATCTCCAACTAGAACGACGATCCCTCTGGTCCCGCCACGAGGGACAAACCAGTGGAAACTGAGGTGAGAGGACGAGACGCAACCGCCACCGAGGCTAGAGGAGGCACCCGTGAGCAAGGAGAGCCAGGAATCCAAGACACAGCCCACGCCGAGAAGGGACAAGGTGATCGAGTATGACGAAAGCAGAGCCATCCCAACCCAGATGAAAGATGCTATGGGCTGCAGACTGCAGCGCAGGACGTGCCCGGAACAAGCTCGGGCCAAGGGCAAGCCTGTCTGTGCCCGTTGGAGCCCAGAGGAGGCTGGGCTGGGCCACCCCCCTGATCTTCAGTCCGCGTCAACTCTGTCTCTCAGGTTTGTTCAGCAACCCCCTGTCTAAAAGGCTTTACTGTTTGGCAGGTCACTGAACTTATCCCTAAATAGGCGAATCTGCAAGCTTTGTATCATCGCAAGGGAAGAAGTCTGTTGTTGGCTGCAGGGGGTCCTTTGCTGTATCGTATCAACTTGCTAGACTTTGGACTGCAAAAGTTCTGCTGTTAACTGTCTACCAAGCACTGTTAACTTATTTTGGTTTTGGGCACCCAGCTATTGCATGGTCTTATTTGATCCCTACTTAGTGCTAGTATTATTCCACTGCAACAAGGTTTAGTTTTTGCTTTATCCCCAGGCTCTGCACTGGATGGGGGAGTCCCCAGGATTGTGGTCTAGTCGAGATAAAAATCAAGGGCTTAAAAATTTGGAGAACGTGGTGTGACGTTGTTTAATAACTCTTATTAATCTGGATATTTGAAACCTTATCTAGATTGAGTTAGTTGTCGAGGAACCCTTCCCTAGTAGGAAAAGGGTTCTTCAGGTTTAGTCTATTTACCTTGGGTTATAAACAGGTGAAGATAGGGATGAGATTATTCCATTGCCCCCCTTGCGTATCCTCCAATAATTATGGAGAAACTAAAAGTTGTTGATGCCATCACTATCCCTAATAAACCCACCAAATGTGCTAGGAAAAACAAAGAAGTATCTAAAGACAAAATCACACATAAATTATTTGATAGAAGAGGATGAGACAATCCTAAAACCATCCTTACCATCTCAAACTAGTGACCCTAAGAAGGGCCAGATATCCACACAACCAACCTTGTCAAGTTTTTGTGTACAAAGATCGGGTAGGGTAAGGCCTAATACTAGTAGGTCATCTCCTTGTTCTGCAAGCGCTCCAACACCAGTAGCAGCAGAGGTGATTAATGATGCCCAGCCAGTATGCCCACCCCACCTCTTGAACCTGTGGTGATTTGCTCTAACAGATTTTCGCCCTTGATGCAGGATATTCCAGCATGCCCATCAGTAATAGAAAACAGGAGGGAGGAGGCTAGCATTATTACTTGGCCATACAACTCCACAACTAATCTGTATGAAATAGTGCCCACCCTGTATAATGAAGGTGTGGGCCTAAAGGAGTTAGTAAAGTCCTTAGAAAGTAACCTGAACACCACAGTTGACAAGATTACTCAGTATTACTCCCCAGCCTTATACTGCTGGCCTATCTGCAATCATACTCCCCTGTCACTCGTTTCCACCTGGCCAAAAAAACATAGTAGCACCCACTCTGTGTACCCAAGGTAATTTATTGTGTTCAGGGAGGTGTCGGTGGGTTGCTAAGCCTTCACAATCTAGGAGATACCAGGAAGCCCAGCATGGCTTGGGCTCTGGACAGGTTCCTACTCGTGATCATAAATGTTTGGATATCCATATTGTTGGGCTTCCTAGTGTACCCATCACATCAGGTGCACCGTATAGAGGGCATGTAAGGAATGGTCAGCTGGATAGGGATTTTTGCCATCCTACCGATAGTAGATCTTCCATTGCTGGACCCCGTATGGGTAACTATACTTTCAAATTGATGAAGGTCCCTAAGTTGGACAAAGGTGGTTTCCGGAGCAGGGAATCATTATCTAAAAAAGACCTACCTTGGCTAAGGAGCAACTATAAATGTAAATCTTGAATGTACGGTACGTAGGAAATCACTAGACCCCCTGCTACTGGACACAATCGAGATCGAGGTAGAAATTATTGATGAGGTTCGGCAATTGAAACCGTGACATTCATACTTCTGGTACAGGGATGCAACTTGCTTTTTCTAATGATCCTGACAGTCGATGCCCTATGGGCATGGTGAGGAGAGATCACAGGGGAGAGATGCCCCTCTCCAGGGTTGACTGACTACCTTCGGACACAATTAGTAGGGCCCTCATCCCTGAAACTATTTCTGTAGATGCTGAGGGATTATATCCACATCTAGGACATCTGACAGCCTATACCCAGGGAGGAGGTGTTTCCACTAGAACCATTCCTCAGGAATGCTGTAATGTTGATGGAGAGCTGTAGGCCACTTCATGGAATATTGCAGGCATTCATAGTAAGTTGACTGATCCATTATGGGGATACTACATTGACACCTTTCATGTATGCTTGTTCCATAATACATGGGCTTTAGAATCCCTGTATAGATCAGGGTTTACAACATAGAGAGTCTCCTGATATGGATAAAAGTATCTCTTGGTTGGGACATTAAGCAACTGATAACTGAGTCACTTGATATATTAGGACTAACTGCAAGGGCCAGCAATTGTTTTACTATTTACATCTATAAAATCTATGTTTGCAGCTTGCATATCTCAAGTGCCTCTGTGACCATAAGCACCTTCGACCACCATCTAATGTTACAATCTAATCAGCCAAAAGTTCCTATTAGAGGTGACTTCAACACAACCTATGAGCCACTGGGTTATATATCTTAGGTGACCGAACCGGAAGACGAGTCTATGGCTATTCTGGAACTAAATGCTTGCCCCTTAAAATCCTGCTCTGCGGTTGCTACCCAGTTGGGCCTGTTTACAATCTCTCATAGAGTCTGGGCATGCAATGGCAGATCAGTGTCTAATGCATGCAGGACTTTTACCTTCATCCGAGGGACTGATAAAAGCAGAATAGATTACATAATCCTTTCCCTTAATCTTTGGTCATGGTAGGTAGACTTTGGGGTTGTAGACAGAGTAGAGACTGATCACAACCCATGAATTTTAACTCTCAAACAAGGGCTGTTAGCTGTCCCATTGGAGGTAAGGTTTCTAGGGGATGTTATCATTAGAAAGGGTCCTTAAGTGGTTGAAAGTTATTTCTTGCTCTAGGCTCTATGGCACAATCTATGAGTGTTTTGACTCAGCTCTTTCGCCGTACCTAATTTACGTGCAATACCTAATCCCAAAATCCAAAACTACATTTTTGGTGTCCTAAGGGGACTATTCAGGTTAAGGAAGGTCCTGGCAGCATTAAACAACATAACGCCAGCACAGTCCCATGGTTCTTAACGGACTGCAGGTGGGCAAAAACAAATCTGATACTTGCTACTAAAACCTTAAATCCCCAATGAATACGTGAAGCTAGATTTCATTATAAGAAGGTCTTAGAGGTGAGCAATAAGTAATGGGATGAACAGAATTGGCAGGATCTGCTGGAGGCTTCCCAAATGTCTCAATCTTCTGGCATATTATTTAGGCCTGGGCAGAGCTCATGGAGTTGTACTCTGTGAAATAACATGGAGTTCTAAGTCCTGGCGGAGTAACTTGCACCTAAATTTGAGACCTTCCTAGCTTGATCTTGGTGCGTGCAACCCAGTGTAGTACTAGATTTCAATCCCAGTTACCCACTTACCTTACCTCCTTCACATGGTGGCTATCCACAGTAGTGGAGCCCGCCAGTCTCTTCTAGCCTCCTCTGACATCCTGCTGGCTGATGCACACTGCTCTGAATAGGAAGTAGCCTCCCCTGCTCCGGCTTCGATTTCATTCACTGTGGGAGCCACCTTAGTGCAGCAGCTAAACCCCAAATCCAAGGACAGCAAGAACTGCAGTGCGTATGTCGTATTTCGTAAAGGCGACCCTGTCCTGATGAAATCCCATGATAGGGTCAGGCCTGACCCTATCATGGGATTTCATCGGGCCAGGCAGCAGGAAGGCAGAGGAAGCTATGCCGCCATGGATAACCACCATGTGAAGGAGGTAAATACTAACTGGTGGCACTGGTAATCTCCTCCCAACTGTGAGTGTGGAGTTTTCGCCAAACTTTGCACTCCAAACGTAGTGCAGAGTTCCAAAACTTTGCAAACTCCACTGGCAGAGCAGAGGTAGCTGGCCACCACTAATATTATTGCCCATGGTAGCCTAATAGCTTGTACTCCACCATATACCACAAGAGGTTTGGGTATAATATTTTGAAAACCTTTACTCCATTCTCTATCAGGATCAGCCCACTTGTGATATTAATTCTGGTTCAATAAACATTGGCAATACAACAAATTATCCTTGATTACAGCAAGAACAATTTGCCCATGCTAGCAATCCTGGCCTTGGGGGCTATGGCAACTTATCGGAGCCTGGGAAAGCTGTATTGCATACCAGGTGATCTGTATCAATCTGAGGTCGATGTTTGGGCCCCCTACATCAACATTTTGCCAAATGCTATTATGGCTGGATCTCTCATACGTGGAGCGGCGCCGTGATCATACCTATTATAAAGAGGGTGCTAGATCATAGCCCAGTACAGGCCAATCAGCCTCATTGATATATTACAAAAGGTGTTTTGTCATCAGGTTCTCAACAAACTCTAGGAGTGGATCACTGACAAAAATATTTTTTCGGGTTCAGGTCAAGGGTGGGAACAATGGATCAGGTTTTTAGATTTTCTACGATCCTCTGGAAAAATATCAGGATCCTGAAGGATCATTTATACGTAGCCTTCATTGACCTGAGAGCTGCTTTTGATCTGGTCCCTAGATCCAAACTTTGGAGCTGGCTCTAGTTTTATGGGGGCTCCATCACACCAGTTGGAGATCTTAATGAGGCTGCACAAAGACAATTATGTTCAAGTTCGGTCAGGGCTAGTGGGGGAACTAATGCAGAGGATAAAGGTCACATGTGGGGTGCGGTAGGGATGCGTCCTTGAACCCACCTTTTTTCATTGTTCATCAATGGTGCATTTGACCATCTCCTGAAGTGTACTCATGCTGCCACTAAACATGGATGTACCCCCATACCTGGCCTATTGCTAGCAGATGACACGTTGCTTATCTCAAGAACCCCAGAATACAGAAATTGTTAAATAAATTTGAGTTTTTTTGCAACCTTAAAGGGCTTGAGATTAAAGTCGCTAAGATAAAATGTATGTATATTAGGCCACACAGATCATTTAGAGGGCAACTGAATCTAGAGGGCCTAGTACTAGAGGAAGCCAAAGCCTTCAATTATTTGGGCATAAGAATCAGTAGTTCCCTCTCATGGCTTTCCCAGATAGAGAAAAGCAAGGCTCCTATTTAGCACAAATAAATTACAGATAAGGGTAAACCCAAATAGCCACTGGGACCTGGGTGTGTAATAGTACAATAGAAAAAGGGTCCCAGTAGAAGCATATTCAACAAACACATACCATGAAAACCATAATAAACAAAAATGTAAACCAAACCGTTAAGAGTATTAAGCACAATGTTATTTAATCACATTGAGCATTACATACTTTTAATAAATCCAATTGAAAAATGTTCCAAAGAACAGTGCCCCGAGAGGGAAGAAGGCAGGGAGAAAAAAAGGGAATGGTGTGCATTAGGTGAGGGTTAAAGCAGTGTACAGAAAAGGTAGTGACATGATTAACATCACACAGCTATTTACATGAGAAGTTGGCTTGTCCTTAAGCCTCCTAGTTAGAGAATTAATATACATAAATGCATTGCCATGATAGAAAATCACACATCACAGTGACACATCACTGTTGATCAAACTGGCAGGTTGTCAGATTGTCGATGTTTCGACCCCCAAAAAGGATTGTAGGTTAATTGATCCCTTACGGAGGGGTCTTCATCAGGACTGTGAGGTGAAGGAAGGGGGCACCTGGGGAATAACAAGAAAAAACGAGGTCTAAGACCATTGACATAATAAGAATAGGGGAGTAGAAATTAGCTAATGTTCAATTAATTACCATGCACCACTGCGACTGTGAGTGGTATTCAAAAAATGGGCGCGCAGGCTCCTGGAGACGGAGAGCGGGGAAGCAGGCACCTGAAAAACAGGGTGCGGATTATCAAATGTGCTTTCAGGGACTGTATCATGGAGATAATTACCAAACGATACACAAAACTTACTTGAATTCACTGGGAACAAAGATTGTCCCTTCCGAACGGTCGTAGGACCAAATGTATAATTAATGTGGACCCTGAGGTTCCATAGAAAAATACGGGGACAAACCTAAAATAGAACAGACAAGGAGGAAAATGAAGCCAAACGGCTCTGCACCACCACAATTGGAAAAGCGCACCAATAATTAATTAAGTGAGCGTATGGTATAAATGAATACCTCCGATTTGAAGCGTCACGCTTGGAGAGCACGCGGGGTACTGGAAACTGGGGAGACAGGTGCAAAAACCAACTTAGTAACTTTAGAATTCCCCGGTAGAGAGAGAAAAACCGCTTTGAAACTACGATGGAAAGGAACCGTGTAAAGATCGGTGCACTTACTAAGTCAGCCCGATGCTTGAGTCTGTGGAAACAAAGTACAAAAACCGACTTTAGAGTCCAGAAAAATAACTGTCCTAGACCTTGAAAAAGTAAAGAAAGCTACCGCATATGAAATGCTCACCTACAGTGCGTCCGCTACCTCCGTCTCATTGGAAGGGAACCGGAACACTGGCGTGTCAGTTCCTTAAAAGACAAGGGCTGGGCTAGCGTGTGCACGAGCGAGCCGCGTCACGGCAGACGTTCAATGCTTGTCAGTTTTGACAAGTAATTGACGGGTTGTCATGGAGAAAAGACTCAGAATGGGAGACAACGTATGGAAGACCCGGAAGGCTAGAATAGCCTTGTAATTGAATCGGCACCATAGGGCCAAATTGAAAGGCCGAAAAATGAATAATATAAATAAAATTAAATTAAAAGTAAAATTAAAACAGAGAATTCCGACCACGTAATATGGGAGTGTATCTGACCGGATTCATAAGGATAAGATGAATCAGACACATGTGGTCGAAGTTCAGGTGAAACCATTTGTATCTTGGTATGGACACTGGTCAAATAGTCACGTACATTGTAATTATACAACAAAGGTGTCAGAACACTGGGGATTCAATAGAATGAATTGTCACACGGACCGTTATACAAGCTTTGGGCAAATAGACACATGTGGTCGAAGTTCAGGTGAAACCATTTGTATCTTGGTATGGACACCGGTCAAATAGTCACGTACATTGTAATTATACAACAGAGGTGTCAGAACACTGGGGATTCAATAGAATGAATTGTCACATGGACCGTTATACAAGCTTTGGGCAAATAGACACAGGCATTGTATTAATACAGCAGAAGACTAAGGATACAATAGAGTAAATTGTCACACGGACCGTTATATAAGTAGTGGGGTGGGACCATTCGTATCTTAGAATGGACACTGGTCACATAGTCACGGACACTGTATTGATATAACTGGAGTGTCAAGACACTAAAGATTAATTGAAGGGGCCTAACATTGTTAGAGTGAAATGGCACAAGGACCATTATAAAAGCATACATGGGGTACCTGGTACCAACTGAATTAGGGTCCAACATAGCATTATGAATGGCACTGTGGTAGCATGGTGGACGGAATACGCAGATTCCAACAGGACTATTGCATATAAAGTTCCAGACAATAAAACATTAGCACATAACACTCAAGTATATTCGAGGAGCATGCCAAAGCATTGAGAGTTATACACCTAACAAAAATCTGGAATAGGCAATGAAAGCCCACATTATTCAGATATTAAGCATGATAGTTGCGCATGGCTAGCATCCAATTTGTTTAGGCCATCACGTATAGAATCTTAATGGGACATCCATTTACATTCCCTGACATCAAGAATGTGACCAATGTTACCGCCCCTAGGGCCCAAAGTTACCTTCTCTAGCACTACCCACTGCAATTGCTCGGAGCCATGTTGTGCATCCTTGAAGTGCTCCACCAAAGGCGCCCCTTGTACTTCCCAGCGGATGCGGCTACAATGCGAGCTTTTATCTTTTGTTGCGTTTGCCCCACATATATTTTGACACACGGGCACACAATACCATAGATAACATTTGTGGTGTTACAGTTCGTAAAGGTTTTCAAATCAATAGTGTGGTGTTTGTAGGTAAACTGTTTAGTTTGAGTTGTAGTCCTACATGCCTTGCAATGGCCGCATTTAAAATGACCTAGTATGGGTGGTAAATTCCATAAGGTCTGAAGGGATGGACTCTCAGGAGTTTCCAGGAAAGAGCGAACTATATGGTCCTTCACGCTTTTAGCCTTTTTGAACGAGTGCATGGGTAGTTCCGATTGTTCTAAATCGTCGGATACAAGGCCCCAATGTTTGTTAATCACCTTTTTGATGGCATTACTCTTGGTAGAGAAAGTGGTGACACAGATCATTCTTTGTAAAGGTTCATCTTCTTTTGCTTTGGTTATCAGCAGCGTCTCCCTCGGATTGAACCAAGCCCTTTTACGTGCTTTCTTAATCAGCCTCTTGGGGTACCCTCTTTCGATAATCGATTACTCAGATCCTCCGATTCTGACATGAAATCGGCCTTCTTAGAGCAGTTCTGACAAATACGCAGGAACTGTCCAAAAGGTAGGTTATCCCTTAAGCCTCTAGGGTGGTAACTATTGTAATGAAGGAGCGAATTCCGTTCTGCTGGCTTCCGATATAGTACGGTGTAAAGTTTATTGTCCTCATTCCGGATGGTAATGTCGAGGAAGTCGATCTCTCTGGAGTCGGAATGTACAGTAAATTGTATGTCTTGACTCCTCTGGTTTAGCCATGTGTGAAACAAACCCAGTTCGACTGAGTCCCCTGTCCAGATCATAATATACCTCATCCACATCGCCACCTTGTTGTTAAAGGGATTATTGTCATTGAAGATAAACAAATTCTCATAATGGTCCATAAAGATGATTGCCAGATCAGGGGCGAAGGCCGCCCCCATCGCCACTCCTTTCGTTTGTAAATAGTAGTGGCCCTGAAAGAAGAAAAAATTCTTCATCATGGCTATTCGGAGCAAATGGATGATAAACTCAGTAGGGACAGGCGTTGGTGCTGGTCTGTGTTCCAGAGCTAATAACTTCAAGGGCCGATTGTTGAGGTATACTCGTGTATAGTGACACGATATCAAGGGTCACTAGAAGCTGTTCCATTGTATTGAAAGGTCGTTGGTCCACTAGATTGATAGTTTGCATGGTGTCTCTCAAGTAGGTCCGCGTACTCTCCGCTATTGGTTTTAAAAAGAAGTCTATGTATTTAAACAGAGGTTCAAGCAGAGAGCAGCAACCCGAGACGATCGGACACCCAGGAGGATTCAGCATATCCTTGTGGATTTTGGGCAGCGTGTAGATAGTGGGGAGACGAGGCTGCTGCTGATTCAGATACTGATATTCCAGGTTGGTAAGGAAACCCTGCTCCAATCCATCCTTGGTGATTGACAGTATTTCCTTTGCAAGTGCTTTAGAAGGGTCTGATTGTAATCTCATGTAGCTTACTCCATCCTGGAGTTGGTTGAGGATCTCTGTTTTATACTTGGTGACGTCCTGCACGACCTCGTTTTTTCTTGTTATTCCCCAGGTGCCCCCATCCTTCACCTCACAGTCTTGATGAAGACCCCTCCGTAAGGGATCAATTAACCTACAATCCTTTTTGGGGGTCGAAACGTCGACAATCTGACAACCTGCCAGTTTGATCAACAGTGTTGTGTCACTGTGATGTGTGATTTTCAATCATGGCAATGTATTTATGTATATTAATTCTCTAACTAGGAGGCTTAAGGACAAGCCAACTTCTCATGTAAATAGCTGTGTGATGATAATCATGTCACTACCTTTTCTGTACACTGCTTTAACCCTCACCTAATGCACACCATTCCCTTTTTTTCTCCCTGCCTTCTTCCCTCTCGGGGCACTGTTCTTTGGAACATTTTTCAATTGGATTTATTAAACGTATGCAATGCTCAATGTGATTAAATAGCATTGTGCTTAATACTCTTAACGGTTTGGTTTACATTTTTGTTTATTATGGTTTTCATGGTACCTATTTAGCACAAAGCAGCCGCAATCGGGAGAATGCATAGGGCTTCCAAACAGAATGCAATTTCTCCCGCAGTAGAAATATATAGGGTTGCAATCAAGTCAGCTATCCTATACGGGGCTGAGGTTTGCTGAATGACTTCTGTCGATCAGTTATCGGTGAGCGAAAATCCCTTGCTAAGATGCTTAGTCTCTCTGCCGTGAACTACTCCAAGTGTTCCTGTGTATTATGATCTAGGTCTAAACAGGATTAGTGATTTAGCCACTTTAAGACCATTGGCTTACTGGGTGAGAATCTGGTCTACTCCCGAATTGTGCTTGTGCCGAGAATCTCATCCAGCTGGATAGGAAGATGGCCACTCCTTGGTTGGCTCATGTCAAATTATAGCTTTTTAAATCAGGTTTGGGAGAATTGTGAATAAAACCATTAACCATTAATACTGCTTCAAAGGTTATTTTAAAAGAAATCCTTCTGGGGGTATCTGAATTTTAATCTCCACTAGACAGCCGGTAGTGATAGTCTTAGTGGTAAGTTTTTATACATAAAATCAACACCACATTTAGAACCCTACATGGATGACATCACACCCTTATGGGACAAAATGTTCTTTATTAAATTTAGGTAGGGCATTTTATAACTTAATAGTTAAGTAAATGGAGCAAGAAGAGCACTGCTATTGATGTCAGGAACAGATGCCCTCTTTGCCCTGACTGCATAGAAGAAATCAAACATGTTTTATTTTGCTGTCCATTGTACTCCTGGCATAGAGCGAAATGGTTAAAACATTGTTGCCGTAATTTTGGATTCCGGCATTATTTACCAGGCTTTCCCATCATGAGAACAGATACTAACTGCGATACGGTCTTTTGTCGGAGCATGTTTTTATTAGCTGTAGGTGTGACTCGAAAATGGCTAGGCCTACCATTTTAGTCTAAACCTACATCATATTTTAGGTCAAAGGTAAAACGCTGAGACGACTGTATTGTGTATACATTCCTTGGTCATTGTCCTGTAAAGATGTAGCAACATGCCGTGTTATTTAGATATTAGTAACCGCAAGTGGTTCTAATAAGCGACCAGGGTTCTTTTATTATACCTAAATCAACTTATGTTGTGGGAAGTGCCATTTATTGTGGACGATGTGATCTTGTTTCTTATTTTATTGCATATTTAAATCTATTTTACTGCAATACTTTTGTTATGTATATGCTTACCCCTTATGCGGAAAGGTTTTGTTAAGTTAGTCCTGTGGATATGTGTTTTACTTTTAAGCTCATTGTATTTTTAATCATAATCTGTTTTAGCTTGTGTCTTGCTCGATGATCTGTGACCAAATAAATCATTATACTACTACTACTACTAAAATTGAAGCAGTTACAAATTTCACAAATACATATTAAAAGTTGACTATTACAAGACAATATATGTGTTTGGACAAAGTACTTACATAATACATTAAAACTATGAAAGTAAAAACAGATTTTCAATCGAACTACAAAGGTAGCCCAAAATAGCCCAAACATAGAAACATAACCAACGACCATTTGGCTACAAAGCTAGCCCAAAACCAGCCCAAACATAGCAACATAGCCAACAACCATAGCTAGAAATTGACTAGGATTATGCTATCACCACCGCCCAAAACAACTAGATGATAGCACAAATCATGCACAATGTGCTCAATATAGAACATTTTTATAACTTTATTAACATATAACAAAATTACAGAAATAAACATTACTAAGTATGGATATTTTCACACATATATGTATTTATGTGCATATACTTCAATGCCACTTTAAACATTGTATAAATTTTTTATATTTGTAAAATCAAATATACCTTTCACATCTATCATTATATGAATTTAGGGTGCAGACATTATAAAAACATGAAATTCAATGAAAAAAACAAAGATAAGTTATAGTTAGGGAACCATTTATTTCTATAATAAACAAAACCATAAAACTACACAAACACTTCAAATTTCACAGTTATAGTTAGACCATACATTTATAATTGATGCAACTCCTTTCTATACTTATAACTATTACATCCCCATAGACCCATGAGCATATTTACAAGGAGCTAGCAAGGCCACAGCCTAGTTTTTTTTTTATGCAGTGCAGAACAATCAGTGCTCCACACTGCTCCAAATTTACAAACTGATGCATTGGGTCCAAAGTGCCTGTTTGTAGAGGCTTGCTTCACATTATACCTACACTGGGTATAATGTATGCAGAGTATGCATTCCCACGTCAAAAGCCACCTAGAACTGATGCAGTGAAATTTATAACTTTTCACTGCATCACTCTACGACTTGACTGCATCAAAATCCCTATGCCTTCTCAAACCAGGTGTAAAGATTGATGCAGGGCTTTTAACATGGAACTTGCCTCTCTGTTCTGTCGCATTGCTGGAGTTGCGTCAGTCTTGTGACCAACTCCAGCAATGCGTCACTTTAGCGCCAAAAGATGCATCAGAATTTCTGATGCATCCATGAATCCTTGCACCATGGAGCACTGTATTGTGCATACAGCGCATCCATGGCATCTTTAGGGCATTTGCATCAGGTGCCAGAAATCTGAAGCATTGATGCCAATGCATCAGTTCTTGTAAATATACCCCCCTGTTTTCAGCTTACTAAACACTCAGCTATAACTATCCTTCACTCCTTCTCCATGCATATTACATTACATATTTCATATTACATTACTTACACCACATAATATCATAACGTTTATAACAAGTTACAGTAGCTCAAATCACATAATTTGTCTTTAAACAGTGCATAGTAGAGGGGCTATGTCACCATAATCAGAAGCAAAACAGTAATTTGCAAAAGAATGGAAGTATAGAAAGCAACGATAATGTAAGTAAAAATGTACAGGTATAACATAAAAATATATGAACAAACATAAAGCATCAACATTTTTTTTTACAATAATTGATATATATGTTTTAATCCTAAAACCCACAGATAACATATTGAAAACAACACAAATATAAAGTCCCAGTAAGGAAAGCTGTTATTAAGTTATAGGGGACATACTTGTAAGGAGAGTGCCACCAGTGCGAAAACACACTGGAAATGCACCAAACATTAATCAAAAACATTCTATGGGAGGGCTGTCACTAAAAATTAAAGTGTTAGGGAATATTACCACACCTATTATGACTGAAAATGAAGTCAGAAATAATTTACAGGACTTGAAAGAGGTCAATACAAGGTCACAAAAACCAATATGAATGATGCTTAAAAATATTATGCCAAATGTTCCTGAACAGGCATAAGGTCAACTCTCTGCATACAACACCTAAAAGAATAATTGCCAGAACACAAAGAACATCAAAGGAAACACTATCTTTATCAAGAAGATATAACATACCCCAAAATCACACATAAAACAGACACCTTCTTACTGTTCGACAACAACAATAACAACAAATGTATTTTAATTTATGCTACTAAACAATTAACAAACCACAAGTGGAACACATGGATGACAGATGGCACATTTAAGCCATGCCCTTCACAATTCAATCAAATATACACAATGCATGATCAATACCAAAGTACTAATATCCCATTGGTGTAGCCATTATTACCTAACACACAAAGTGCAACATACAATAAAATGCTAAAACATATAAAACAGCAAACTAACAACTATAAACTTCAGGAAATGATTATCAATGTTGAACATGCAATGTTTTCAACTATACTGAAAACATACCTAGATAATGCAATTCAGGGGTGATATTATTACTTTGATGAAAGCAGATGGATGCACCTGCAAAAATCCCCTAGAGAGTACAGTACGAAACTAACCTAGAATTCACACATGAAATTAAAACCTTCTAGCTTTATGACACTATAATTGTAACTCCAATTATCGAAAGCATGTAACTAGCTCCATTAATTGATTTTTTTTTAAGATACCTGGGTTGGTCACCTACATCGGTAAGGACACTGTCACCAACACACATATCGCATTCCATAGTGGAATGTCTTCAACAGCACAATGTCCCAAAAAGCAAAGACAAGTAACGCAGTGGAAGCATGGCATAATTCCTTACAACACTTAGAAATAGCCATCCTACTCTATACCAAAATTTAGAAATACTCAAAAATGAGCAAAGCTGCCAGGAACTAAGAATAGACCAATACCTGATCCAATTCAAGACACAAATATCTAAAAAAAATGCATGCATATTTAGCATGCAAAGTATTAATATTTGCTACATACCAAAGCCTACCTTATCTAAATTCAATAGCAAACACCCTACTTTAAAGCCACCATACTAAACACAACATACTTTACACCTTCTCTAAAACCCAAACCATATATTTTATTAATATATATTTATACATATTATTAAAATAAATGTTAACTATCAATCTGAGAAGCCAAATAAACATGCAATACATAATTGTGCATTGATAATTAAAAATTGCATGACTAAATATTTAGAAACAAAGAAATATACAAACCAACAAAATCTTAATTGAAAACAATTAAACATTTCTTTTCACTTATATGCCTATCCTAACATAATTTAAATTTAAACAGACTAATACATAAAAACATACATAAAAAACAACAAATTAAAATGTTCCATCCAATAATATAAATCAACTAAAATTACCTTTACAATTTTGTTGCTGAAGTCCTTGTAAATTAAATCACAAACCTCATAGAAATTCCCAAAAAGTATAAAATTTAAATCATCCCTACTCAAAAAATTCAAACATAAATCACACAAAAATAAAATATCCACTAAGACTTTATTAATCTAGTGACTTCATCCAACTATGTAAAATGGAATAAATGCTCAATCCAAACTGTAAAATCAAGAAAAAAGAAAACAATATTGTAATTAAAAAAATAATCAACTGTTGTGTTTGATAAAAAATGCGTTTGCATAAAAAAATAATCTCTGCTATCAGAAATAACACCTCATAAAGCAAAAAGATCTAGACCCAACTAAACAGCATTCACAACTTGCATACATAGCACATCTTCTTCTATTATACTTTATTCGGCTTCATAAGCAATAAAAATACAAAACATGAATACACTAAATATAGAATCCACCATTAAAAATACACATATAAGTGCACACAACTAACATATCAGGTCCTGTGCCAGCTCCCGCTCGCTGCCTAGAAGCTTAGGGCTTTCTTGATTTTGCGCCACTATTCTGTGACTGTTAGCTTAATTCTTGCATTTGTTTCCTAGAACAGTTGTGCAGCTGTTTTTCATTTTGTGCTGCTATTCTTGGAAACAGAACTGTCAGCAACAAGCTCACAGCCATCTTCAACACCTCAGCCACCTTCCCAGAAGAATGGAAATACGCTGAAGTCAAACCCCTCCTCAAGAAACCGTCTGACGACCTCAACAAGCCCAAAAACTACCGGCCCATCTCCCTGCGCCCCTTTCTCGCCAAAGTCCTCAAAGGCCATTAACCACCAACTCTCGGAATACCTAGATATGAGAAACCAGGATTTTGTGCAGTGTCCCCCCACTCTTTTCCCCATTTTGGCTACTAGATGCTGCTTTTCTGACTCTGAATGTGCCCTGGGCTCTGCTAACTGGAGCCAGGGCTCTGTTTAAAAGGGACATGTAATTAGGTATAATTGCAATTGGTACTGGCAACCTAGCTATAACTCCCCTAGTATATCGTAGGGCATGTAGGTTTATAGGCACAGTAGATTTAATACACTTAATTGTGCACTGCTGTTGTGCCTGCTGTCATTTCAAAGGCCAGTCCTGCCTTGCAAGCTGCTTTTAAAATACAACTATGTCCAAATTCAACTTTGGAACTAAATGTACTTCCAAAGTCTTAAACTACCTTATTGTTACATATAATTCACCCCTGACGTCTACCCTAGGTGGTACAAGGGTAGGGTAGCATGTCAAAATAAGCAGGGATATTATAAAATACGTTTTATAAGCCCTGGTAAGGGAAATACTGCCAATTTCATGTTCTCCATGGTAGTACATTAGCTCCATGGGCTATCATGGGAAGACTTTACTTAATATTAATAAAGTCTAACTTTTGACTGGAATGAGCTAAAATAATATTTCAAAGTATGAAATTAATAGTTGCAATACATCCAGCAACTTGCCAAGGTTGAATTTAATATAACATTTGTAGGAAAAAGTTATAGAACTCTTTTATTTATTTATTTAAGAGTTTTATAAAGCGCCTGAATCACTCCCGAAGGGGTATCTCTGCGCTAAGCGAACCTGCGGGCGGGTAAAAACAGATTAAAATAGGGAGGCTTTAAGCAGTTTCCTGAAATGTAGATAATCTGGGCATTGTCTGAGCTGTAGGGGGAGCTCATTCCAGTATAGTGGGGCGAGGAGGGAAAAAGATTTCCCACCGATTCTAGCTTTCCTAACCCTTGGAACCTGTAAAAGAAGTTTACAGCTGGATCTCAGTGTCCTGTGCGGAGAGTAGGCCTTCAGTTTGCCCGAGATGTAAGAAGGACCCTTGTTATGAATGGCTCTATAGACTATGCAGCCAGTTTTAAACTTTATCCGCTTTCGGACTGGTAACCAATGAAGTCTACGGAGCAACGGCAAATAAGGGGTTCCCGGAGTGGAATTCGTGAGGAGCCGGGCCGCAGTATTCTGGACCACCTGGAGTCTATTAAGGGAAGACTCGTTTGCGGAAAGCAAAAGAGCATTGCAATAATCAAGGCGGCCCAGAATCATGGTCTGAATAACAGTTTTCCGTGTGTAATCCGGCAGAAATGGAAAGATTCGGCGTAGCATGCCCAGCACATGGAAGCAGTTGCTGACGGTTCGGGAGATATGCTCCTTCAGAGTAAGAGCCTGATCAAGATGAATGCCCAGGTTCTTAACTGAAGTTTTGGGAGTAGGGGGTGGACCAAGAGCGGGCGGCCACCAGTCCGGAGACCAGAGTAAAGGGGCTTCTCCAAATAGCATTATCTCGGTTTTCCCTGCATTCAATTGGAGGAAATTTCTCCTCATCCAAACTGATATGGCAGTCATACCTTCGACGAATGATGACAGGGCATGTGTTGTGGTTTTATCAAGGTGAAGAGAAGCTGAGTGTCATCCGCGTAGGAGATGGGCAGAAAACCATGACTCCTGAGTAAGTGGGCCAAGGGGGCGATATAGATGTTAAAAAGCGTGGGGCTTAAGCACGAGCCCTGCAGAACACCCTCGGTCAGTTCCGTGGTCTTAGAACGGAATGGGCCCAGGTTGATGGTCTGAGTTCGAGATGACAGAAAGCTAGTCATCCACTGTAGAGCCGAACCCTGGAGTCCGATCGCCCTCAGTCTCATGAGCATAATCTGGTGAGATATAGTGTTGAATGCCGCAGAAAGATCCAATAGCACAAGTATGGTGGACTGGCCGCTATCAAGAGTCATTCTGATGTTATCCGTGACTTCCAGTAGGGCCAGTTCTGTGCTATGATTAGGCCTAAAACCAGATTGCGAAGGGTCAAGGCAATTGTTGGTTTCGACAAAGGTGGAGAGATGTAAGTTAATATATTTTTCCAAGACCTTGCTCATATGAGGTAAGAGGGAGATGGGCCGAAGATTGGACAGGTCAGTCATAGAGGCCTTAGGATTTTTCCGGATTGGAATGACCTGTGCCGCCTTCCAGGTTTGTGGGAGATAACCCTCTATCAAGGAGAGATTGAGGCTGGTACTAACAGAAGGGGAAAGTACATTAGCAAGGATGGAGGCTACTTTTGCAGGGATGACATCTAATGGGGAGCCCTATTTGACTGATCGAAGTAAATCAGCCACCGTTTCATTAGTCATAAGAGGGAAGTTGCTTAGCATTTGCGAATCTGGTGCTGGGAGAACCTCAGGAGAAAGAGAAAGAGGAATAATAGGTTGATTCTCGGAGGAAGCAATTTTATCGTATATTAGATCAATTTTATTAGTGAAATGCAGAGCAATACTGTCACATAAGGATTGTGAAGAAATCTCTGGCTTTTCACACACCCTCGGATTGGTGAAAGATTTTAGTATCTGAAATAAGGCTTTAGGTCTATTTTCGGCAAAGTTGAGTTGCTGGGCTATGAACTTTTTTCGTGCTCCTTTTATGCTACTGTGGTAAGAGGAGATAGCAGCCTTAAAAATGTCTTTATCTATTAAATTGTGTGACCTGCGCCAACATTTCTCCAAGTTTCTACATTTGCGTTTTTCTATACGCAGCTCTGGGGTAAACCAGGGTTGAGAGCGATTAGTGGCGTTGGGCACGGGTCTGGGCGGCGCAATTAGATCAAGGATCCCAGTAGTAATTGAATTAAACATTTCTAATCCCTCCTCAGTATTGGTGGGAACGTCGTAGGTTTCCCAGATAGGGGAAAAAGCTGCCTGGAACCTATCAGGAGAGATCTTATACCATTGCCTGCGAGCAGCCGGCGGGTGCTCAGTATTTTTTGCCATAGCCTGCCTCCCCTGGATGGTGAATTCTATGGATGAATGGTCTGTCCAAGTCTGGGGTTGTGGAGGTTCACATCTGATACCAGAGTTGTTAGAGAAAATGGTATCTAGAGTGTGACCAGCAATATGCGTCGGGCCGTCATTGAGTTTAGAGAGGCCTAGAGAGGCAAGATCAGTAAGAAGCATTGCTGTGTCTGGGAGGTCTTCTACTTCACTGTGCACATTAAAATCACCCAATAACAGAAACTCATTAGATGAAATAACATGAGGGGCAATAAGTTCGGTCAGCTGGATAGAAAATTCTTCCAGCGGGCCGGGAGGTCGATAAACCAG
This sequence comes from Calotriton arnoldi, assembly GCA_963921515.1. Taxonomy (NCBI): domain Eukaryota; kingdom Metazoa; phylum Chordata; class Amphibia; order Caudata; family Salamandridae; genus Calotriton; species Calotriton arnoldi. Next base: position 459,778 of record CAWUFW010012840.1, on the reverse strand, counting down.
GGCACCTTTCCAGCTTAATTGAGGGTGAAAATCTATACGAAAGATCATAATTTCAATGTTAGGATTGCTCCGTTGCTCAAGAACAGTAACTGGAATACTATCTCTGTGAACTAAAGCAATTCCACCCCCTGTTTTTGAGGGTCTGTCTAGTCTAAGAAACCTATAATCAGTGGGGAGTGCTAAGGAGATAGCCGGGGTAGAGTGGGGTTTAAGCCAGGTCTCGGTCAAAAATCCCAAATCCGGAGAGACCGAACTTAAAAAATCCCAAATTTCTGTTGCGTGTTTGGGGAGGGATCTCACATTACATAGGACTCCCTTCCAGCCTGTACTAGAACCAGAATTGGGTTTAATAAAAACCTCACTAGGAGCTGGGGAAGGGGGTAGGGTGCATATGTGATTGGGAAGGGTTATGGGAGGAGGGCTTTCATGTGAAACATTGCTGTTCAGGGTGCAGTTTTGAGACTGACAGAAAATACATGAAAACGGGCCTTCTATAGTCGGCCATGATAGGGGGCATGTTATAGCGGGGCATCCACGCGTGGATAATGGTGTCAACCTGAGCTTAAGTAAGGTTTCCCGGGAATAGGGGGTACCTTTTTTCAAGGCGGTATCTGTAATGAAACCGGCATACTTCCTGGCTCCTGGCGACAGTCTGGCACGGACGGGCGCAGACGGGCTTGCCTTAGGCGCGCCCGCTGCGCGCGTCTGCTGCACGTCGAGCAGGGCATCCGGTTTTTATTGGGGAAGCGCAAAAACTAGAGCGCTAACCCCCTAAAGTTACCCAATTCAACCCTGCAGCAGCCTCTTCTGATTGGCCAGTCTTTGACAAGGTGAGCCAAGCACTCTTGATTAGGTGTGAAGGGGGTTGGGCCGAGACAAATGAGACATCTAGTTGGGGTAGATCTGCAAGCTGCAGAGCAAAAGGCAGGAAGGGGGCTGGGTAGCCAAACTGGTCTTCAAAGAGGGAAAGAAACTTAGGACAGGACCCAGGCCCACCTCCACTTCCTGCACCCTAACCATATGGGAGCCCTTGAAATTGAATTAGAGGGGTTGGAAGGGGAGTGTTAAGGAAAGTTAGTCATACCGGTAGGGTGGATTAGCCAGACCTGAAGCTCCAAGAGAGATTTTCTCCATTTTGGTTTTTGAGGAACAGTGCTTTCTGGGACAAGAATATGCCACATTTCAGGGGAAGTGGTCATCATTGAGGGAGCACCCTGCACCACATTGGTCAGGGGTGCCCCCCTGCGTGCCAGCTCAGAAACCTGGATAAATATGGGGAAGCTGCCCAGCAACTCAGATGCCTGCCTGAAAGAAGCAAGAAGACTGCCCTGCCGAACCCCTGGCCTGCACTAAGAGGACTGCACCTGCTGCACACTTTGGGTTCCACCAAAAAAAGGATTTTGCCTTGCTTTGAAAGTTTAACGAGTTGACTTCCTGAAAACAACAGGTTAAAAGAGCTCCACCTGCATCATCTCTACCTAGAAGAAACCAGCTTCACCTGGACTTTGAAGGATTTGGCCAGGTGAATTGAGGGTCTTGTAGTCCCAACTTCCCAAGGAGCAGCTCAGACCTTCTGGAACATTAGATTGGTGTTGTGGACTCTTCAAGACCCCAAAAGGACCTTCTGGAAGAAGATCCAGAAGTTTTAGATCATTTGGAGAAGGTTTGGTAAAAAGCTCCATAATTTGACCGACCCATCGTCGAGAGTCAAGCTGGCAACGCCTAACCACGACTCAGCCTGAGATTCGTGTTTGCCCCGCTGAAGCTCTGGAGCTTTTCACCATCGATGACACTTCCAGGAGTTCACTGAGGCCTCGCGCTGATGCAAGCCACTGTCGTCGAACTGCAACCTGACCTGACGAGAAACCTCACTAGACATCGAGAGAAAAAGTTTCAAAAAAGTAAATAAGTAAGAAGGTAAAAACTTGACCAGGCCCTACTGTTCATTGCATTCGACCCGCACTATCGCAGTCAGCCTGAAACTATGACTTTGTCTCGGTTAAGTGCGACTAGATGTCCCAAGTTGCCACTTTTTGCTTTTAGGCACTAGAAAGCATTTAATCTTTAAAAATGCTTATCTCCACTTCTCTTCTTTGGATTTTTGTTGTATTGGTTTCATTTTAATCCTAAAAATATTTTTATAAACTGATGTAGGATTTTTGTTGTGTGTTACTTTTTTACTGTATTGTTTTTTTAATGCATTGCACACCTGTCTCCTGTGTCGCCGGGACACTCCTGAGTATCTGTGCGCGTTATAAAAATAAATAACATAACATAACATAAGCCAGTCTGCTAGTGAGGCAAGCAACCAAGGATTGAGCAAGGATTAATTTATTGAGCCTTGACTGCATCATATTTGTGATTGTGGTGTTATTACGAGCTGTAGGTACATACCTGCACCAACTAATAAATGGGGGTGGGCTGATCTCGCAGAGTTTTACTCCTCAGAATTCTGCAGAGCTACATAAAAATCTGCTAGATTCTGCGGAGTTCTGCTCATCCTTACTTTTATCCCTTTAGGTAATAATTGCATGATGTCTATTGTACAGAAATAATTGAAGTGGCTTTACGTGAACATTATTCAATCCTTGTCCAGTAGGTGGTATCAGAGCCTGTGAAAAACTCTGTGTGAATAGTGCAGTACTCAATGAAAATCCCGAATTGGTCTTTGGTATCTGTTTCTATGTTTTAATTATGTGACTGTTGTGCAATTTAACAAGATCCAATAACAGAGGAATGAACAAAGAGACAAATTACCATATCAATTTACAGTTTTGAAACTTGATATCCTATGGGTCATAAGATTAATTGGAACCATCAGCACATAATTGTTTCATAAGGAATTACGGCCCTGCAGCCCAACTCGGTTATAGCCTGAATTCTCATTCCTCTTTTGGCATTAGCTTTACCACGCAAAAATCCTGAGGAGTGACATTCTTTGGTGGCGGGGCAGGCTAGCTCCCTGTTTGAAAATAATAATGTGTGTCTCGAGCTGCACTCATTACTGACATCTCCCCGATTGATAGCCTCTTCTCTTCAATCCTTCACTCCTTCCCACCTACCTGGAACGGAAGCTTCAGGCTCTAGCCCCAGGCATTGGAATTTAGTACACTGCCACCCCAGGCTCCGGGAAAGCGGAATACACTGAAATTAAGAAAGCTCCATTGATGACGTAGTTTGGGGCTCTCAGATACATCCTGCTGGGAGCCTGGGTTGTCACATTTTAGGAAGCGCTCCTGTGAGCTCAAGCCATGGTCCGTAGCCTTGTTAACTTCTCACTCTCAGGAGGATGTCCAGAGCCGAGAGCTGTGAGAGGCTGAGGGAGGGACCAGGCCATGTGATTCACTGCATGACTTTCAGGCAGGAAGTGATCTTGACTCTCCACTTTAACTCTTAACTCGCCGGTTTTCCCAACAGAAGCCAACATGTGTCCTTCATGTTCAAAGTGTTAGAAGTGTTTAAACATTGCGCCCGAATGTCTATCCTCAACGTGCTTAATATTTCAACATATCCCGTGTACTTCAAGGCAACGTTTCCATGAATGCTCATCTGAAGCAACTACCTCGCAAAAGTAAACTGGTACAACAGGTTGGTGTAATTATGGGTGAGCATCAGTAAATTTCACCATGCAGCAGTTAGCAGAGTTTTTGCCGAAATTCGCAGACCACTTGGAGTGGCAAAATCTCTGCAAACTCTACCAGTGGAGCAGCGTTTACTTCCCACCCCTACTAATAAACCACCTTCCAACACTGGAGAACAACAATCTTCTGGACTCATCCCAATCCAGATTCCGCATGAACCACAGCACTGAAACCACCCTCATCGCAGTCACTGACGATATCAGAACCCTCCTAGACCAGTGAGAAGTGGCTGCCTTGATCCTCCTCGACCTCTCAGCTGCCTTCAAGACCGTGTCCCACCACACCCTGATAAAAAGGCTTCATCAGATTGGAATCCAAGAGGACACCCTCAAATGGATTGCATCCTTCCTCACAGGAAGAACACTGAGAATCCATCTTCCACCTTTCACCACAGAACCGAAGAAGATCATCTGAGGCATCCCTCAAGGGTCATCCCTCAGCCCTACACTGTTCGACTCCTACATGCCCCCCCCGGACAATATCGCCAGAACCCACAAGCTGAACATCATCTCCCACTCAGACGACACACAGCTCATCCTGATTCTATCTGAAGAGCCATCCACCACGAGGCTAACTTCCGCTTGTGAATGACCAGTGTTGCCGACAGGATGCAAAACAACTGCCTCAAACTTAACACAGACAAAACTGAAGTACTGCTCTTCAGGGACAGCACCTCCCTGTGGAATGACTCCTGGTGGCCTGCTGAAGTGAGACCCTCAGCCACTCCTACACTCCATGCCTGGAACCTCTGCATCATCCTGGACAGCAAACTCACCATTAAAAACCAGATCAATGCAGTTTCCCCCGCTGCTTCCTCAGACTTCTCATGCTCCGCAAGATCTTCAAATGGCTCCCTGTCATCACCAGATGCACCATCACTCAAGCACTCGTCACCAGCTGCTAGGTCTACGGCAATGCACTCTTCGTAGGAATGACCACACATCTCCTGAAAAAACTGCAGACCATATAGAACTCAATTGCCAGACTGATCCTTGACCAACCCAGATGGACCCACATCACCCCACACCTAAAGAAACTGCACTGGCTCTCCATCCACAAAATGTGCCAATTCAAGATGCTGACTCACACCTACAAACCCCTGCACAATCAAGGCCCAACTTATGCTAACCACTGCCTGAGCTTCCACCAACCCTACAGACACCTGAGCTCCACCTCCCCCTCCCTCGCTCACACATCCCAAATCCGCTGAAGCAACAGTGGAGAATGCTCCTTCTCCTACTTCGCTGTGTAATCCTGAAACAGCCTCCCCATCTACCTCCGGACCACACCCTCTCTTTAGGAATTCAGAAGGGGATAGAAGCAATAAGATATGTAATCAATCACAATCATCTAGAACTTATTACTCATTCTTGATCATTATAAATATAATTTAATATATGAAACACACAAAAGGTGATGGGAGGAGTGCTTGCAATTTTCTAGCCTCTGGCAATCGCTTTTGGTAGCATACCAACCCATCATTCTGTTGCTCACCATGCCACCTCAGTTTGGACCCAGCAAAATGTAAATCAGTCTTCATCAGGCCAGGTCCTCCCTGAATTGGAACGCAAGCAACACAGGACCGGTTTTGCCCTAGTTGTGGGCTCATCAGTAGGGTCCAGCTTGGTTCCACTGACACAGTGAGCATGGGACCCTTGTCTGGAAATACACATGCCACTTAGGGTGATACATGAAACACACAAACGGTGCTGGGTGGAATGCTTGCAATTTGTCTAACCACTGACAATCTCTTGTGGTAGCATTCCAACCCATCCTTTATTTACTCACTGTGCAACCTCAGTTTGGACTGAGTTATATGCTCCTCATGGGAACACTAAAGCCCAAACTGCCAGGCAAGGTCATCCCTGAACAAGAAAACAAGCAATCCAGGATCTGTTTCACCCTAGTTATTGGCTCATCAGTCGGGTACAGCTTGGTTCCAGTGACACAATGAGCAAAGAACCCACATTTAGGCATATCCATGCCACTTAGGGCTGTACATGACACACACAAAAGGTAATATAATATAATTTAATACAACCAGACCAATCACATAAGAAGAAAGTTGCTGAAGGTGCAAAAGGGCAGACCACCATATCTGAAATTTTAAGTGTGCAACATAGATAACAGGTATAGTTTCCTGGAGACAATATAAAGTTTAAAAAAACCATAAAATGTAACATACTCTGCAGAGACCAGTTATCACGAGTATACTCCTAGACATGCGCAAGCCAAGAAACACATATGTAGAAATCAACTAGAGATTGCAGATGTCAGCATGATTCAAGTTAGATAGAATCTATGTTGCAAATTAGTTAAAAAAGTAATTAACGATTTCATCACCCCGGCAGTTGAAATTGTGATGTGTATTCTTAATGTCAGTTTCTGATATTCAGTCAGCAATTTAAATTCACGAGGTGCTTAAAAACAGATTCTTAACAAAATTCATAGTAATGGCATCAATAGAGTCTGGATTAAGAAGGACATCACCAGGACCTATCTCAGTTCAGACCTTCTTAATATAAAAAAACATGGAATCCTTAACCCATGATCCAAGGCTAAACAGTCTTGCAGTTTTAACCAAGTTAGATTCCCCTCCTTTTTCGCCAGACAGAAACCCATAAAAGTAGGGAGCACAATATGAATAAATCATTTAAGTACTTAGGGGTCTATTAGTATAGCAGGCGGATTGCCACCGCCCGTATGGCGGTGGCGATCCGCCCACCATTTCCCACCGCCCACCTACCATTTCCCCCCGCCATATTACGATGGCGGGGGGGACCCCGGCGGACGGAAAGACCATCCGCCGGTTTTCCGCTGGTCTGACAGGCGACCGAGCGGAAAAGGGCTCCAATATGGTGGCGGTGTCTGCAAGACACCGCCATCCATATTAGGATGGTGGCGGAGATCAGCCTTCCCATGGTGGCGTTGCCGCCATGGAAAGGCATGCGGTCTTTGCTTCTGGGGGCCCGTTGCGGGCCCCCAGGGTGATGGGGGGTGGGGGGTGCACATGGGGGGGTATCTATGGTACCCCCCTGCATTTGCATGCACAAGGTGGCAGGCACCGCACGGTGCCTGTCACATTGTGCATGCAAATGCTTGACATGCATTTCTGACATTGCAGCGGGTGCTGCTGACAGCACTGCCCGCCGCAATGTTAGGAATGCGGGATGCGCCCGCCAGTGTGGCGGGGGCATCCTAATACGTACGGCGGGACCGCCGCACCTATGGCGGGCGGTCCCTTTAGCCGTTGCGGTGGCGGGCGGACTTTGTCCGCCCACTATCGTAATAGAGCCCTAAATCTCCAATTCATCATTGCAAATAAAAGTAGAGCAGTCTTGTGTAACAGCAATTAAACTGCTTACAAAATGTCTTTCCTACTTTTGAAGGTTACTCGTTTCACAGTACCCCCAAAAACCTGCTTTATAAGTTGCCACAGAGATACGTTTATATATTTACTTTTATAAACCCTAATCAGTTTTAATTAGTTTCAAACCTAATTCAGCAGCAAACCAAAAACATCCACATTAGCTCTGTTGAATTGTTGTGACCTAACATGCATAAGTACCCCCAATTCAAAAGTGAATTAAAAGATATTCCCAAGTCAGTAAAAATCTTAACACTTCCAACCAACGTTTTGCAGATACTATGCAGTCATTTTTCTAGACCTTCGGCCCACATACTATTGTATGTGAGCTAGTTATGTTTGTTTGTAAATCTAGCTATGCCATAAAGTCAGTGAATGTATTAGGTAATCTCTGGAGGACATTGGCCATTTTGAACTCGGTCATCCGCATATGATAATACTGGACACCCACCCACTTTGTGGCATATCTTGCATCTTTTTTTAGCAAGAAACTCTCCAAGCAGTTGCTATACAGGGTAAATAGGAAATGTGCTAGTACACAACCCTGTTGTGTCCCCTGTTATTTTTAAATGAATCAGTATATTCACCATTCACTCCAAAACAGACCTTAGCCGACATCTTCAGATGCAACTGTCTCCAAAAATGAACTGTGGGCTCTTCTGCCCCAATTGTTGTCATTATAGCCAAAGTGTGGACCAATTAACACAGTCAAAGGCATATGACAAGTCCATGGAAGCCAAATGTTTCAAACCCTTTTTCGCCATTGTGCATTTGGTAATAAGAAGGTATAAATTGAAGGACTGATCACTGGACTTAGACCTTGTCTAAAGCCATATTGCACATCCTACCAAATGGAGTTGTCTTTTTTCCACACCTCCAATCTGCCATATGGAATTTTCCCCACAATTTTCACAGTAAAATCCAAAATTTTATAATTAAGAGGTCATCTAGACAATCATACTCTTTCTTGTCTAGATGACCTCTTAATTATAAAATTAAGAGGTCATCTAGACAAGAAAGAGTATGATTAAGGTAGAAGCATTGGAGTTCTTGGTGGCGGCTAGTGTATCCAGGGATAGATGTGCTTTTTGGAGGGTCATTAATTCTCCATTCTTTAATTATCTTTCTGCCTCTAAAGTTGATGTGTCTATTTGCCCCACTGGTTGAGTGGAACATTTCACCAATATTTATTCTTCCTGACTATTTTTCTGATTCCTGGGTTAATATGGAAGCATCACTGAAACAGAACTATGAATCAGTTGCTCCTTTTCAGGTTGCAGGAGTCAGCTTGGCACCTACCAACCTCTACTTCAGCAGGAATAAGCAGGGTTATTTTGAAAACTAGTATAAGATTAGAATGAGACAGTGAACCACCAAAACAGCTTAACCCCAGAAGACCCTAACTTAGTCATCAAAAGAGATTTAATGGTCTCACAAATGTAATCGAAGGAATACAGAATTGTTTTAAATTTCACATTTTCATCAAAGCATAATCAACAAGCTGTTGCATTCAGAGTAAACAGATGGAGAGCAGTTGAGTGGGGTTGACTTTAGACCACTTCATCATAAGCTTGTTCTTAATACTGAATTTCAATTTTTGCAATTTCTCAGTGTAATGTTTCATGTACTGCCCCACACAAAACGTTAGTATTAAAGGGTTATGGTCACTAGCACAGTTGGGAGCAAACAAAAAACTAGACGTAAGGTGACAGATCCTCTCAAAATAAAATAAAGTGAATTGTGTTAGCTAAACCGTCTCCCAGTAAATGCGGAGACTAATGGGCATACCAAAGGACAGGTTTCACATAAGAATATCAAATTATAATTACAAGATCATTTAGAGTCTCTCCATAGAAGTTATGAGCAAAATGCATTTGTGTGTCTCCATACGTATTAATAAAATTAACTTTATCACAATGTGTTTACATAAACCAACATTAAAGGACTGTATCCTTTCCTAATTAAATATATGTTTATTGCACTATTGAGAATGACAGTATGGGAGGCTTCCGGGTGCCACAGGCAAGATGGCGGCCGCAATCTGAAGTAGCTATGCCCGGCCGCGTATAATCTGGAATTTTATCCAGTAATCCATATTCATCCGCCTTGCTAGAGGACACTACATTACCTTCCTCCTGGGGACCTAAGGAGGTGAAATCTGAGGGCTTGCATTCCCCCATCATGATTGGCACTGGGCCGAGTGCTGCTCCTTCGCCAGCTAAGGAAATCTCGCAGGAGCAATGGAGGCAATAGAATTCACCCTGGTGGAGATACAGTGCCCATTTAAGGAGAGGAGGGAGACAGCAGGCGTCGTGCAGTACCGGCCACACAGCAGCCCCATAGGGCTATTACGCACCATCTTCATGCCCTTGGAGGCTGGGGCTGAGAAGATTAGGAGAGAGAACCCGTGCTGCTGACGCTCCACTGCCAACTGCGGCCCTTGAGGGCATTGCGCAGTTGAATTCCCTATTGGACTCAAATGCTTAGAGATACTGGTGACTCCCCCCTTCTTCTCTGCTCTTTCGCCTGCTCCCCTTGATACGAAGGACCCCAGGCCTGCTGGAGATACTGTGGCAGCAGCGGATGCTGTGGTGTGGTCTGATGCATTGCAGCCCAGAGGCCCTGCACAACTTTACCTTCACAGCTTGAAGATCCATGGCTGGGGAAGTACTGCTGGCCCTCTGCTACCAGCCACGCTCCCTGTGGGTACTGTGCCTTCAGTTACCTGCGCCAATGGACACACAAACTTGGAGTTTCTGGGGGGCTCCCCCCCTCGATGTGAGAGAGCCACTGCCGAGTGGGACGTTGGGGGGGCTGTTGGACACTTTGACTGACCCAGGACGGCCCCCCTTCTTTATACTCAGAGGCACCCTTGGCTCTGAGAGCCCAGCCTAATGGTCTGTCCCCCACACAAACCCCTCCCTCTGCTGGCAGGGTATCAGATGGAGCTACAGCACCCCCTGACCCTCTACGGGTGGTACGGTTCAGTCAACATGGTCATGGGCAAGCATGCTGATCATGGCCAAAATTGACAAATTCATTGGGGAGAGGACTGGGCCCTGAGAAGAAACAAAGACTATACCCAACCAGGTCTCCCCAGAAATGATCCTTTAAGCTATACAGACCTCTTGGGCCACGCTGGAGGATCTAATTGGTGAAGTGCCGGTGGAGGTGTTCTTGCCGCAACAGGATCCGCGCAACCTTGAGACTGCACCAAGGAAGCTGAAGATCATATTTCGTCAGCTGGGGACCAGCTCTGTGCTCTCAAGGCCAACTACACCAAACTTAAAATAAACAACAGAGCAGCTGGAGCTGTATGCAGACGATGCAGAGGCCAGATCACACCAAAACAACCTCCGGCTGATGGGGTTGCTTGAGCCGCTCCGGACCTTGGAGTAAAAGAAGGTGGAGACTCTGGTCGCAGCATCGAAAAGAGACATTGAATATTGACTCTGGTTTTCGTGTCTTCGTGTCTTCAGTGGTGATGATGGAACCCAGAGTGGTGAGGGGCATGGTGGTGGAGGCACAGGGAAGTTGGTTGATGGGGTGGTGAGGGATGGTGGGTGGGAGGTAGTGGAATTACCTTAAGGGATCATTAACTTGTTTGTAAACTATCGAATTGCACAAACTTCTAGCTATTGAGGCAGTGTATCTGGCCACACATGGAACCTTAAGTCACTTAGTTGAGTTCTATGATGACAGATGCTTTGAGTTAGAAAGTATGGAGGGGGTTGTTGGGTGAGTTTGGGGGCTTGTTCTAGTTTTAATCAGTTTAGATCAGTTTAGAGCAGCACTAGCCTGTAACCCACAAGGAAAACCGCCTCCTCTTGTAACATATTACCGTAATTTTCATACACGGCTGCTGATTTCAAATTTATTTTTTGGAACGTTAACAGACTGATCAACAAGATTAAATGAGGTGCAATCCTGCAGTACCTCAAAGAGCATAGCCCTAACTAATGTTTTTACAGGACACCCATCTATTGGATACCAAGTGTGGATTCCTGGGCATGCATGGCTTCTCCAGGATCTTCCACGCAGGGTTTATCTCAAGCTCTAGAGGGGTAGCAATTTTGCTACACTGCGTCTTTCCTTTTCCAGTCACTAGCATATACACTGATTCCTTAGACCACTATGTGGGAGTGTCAGGCCTGTTGGAGGGAGTTACCTGGTCCTTTTTGAGTATCTATTTCCCACCAGCATTGATTGATAGTACACTGACTACCCTATCTGACCTGATCCTGGAGCTCCCTGTAGGTAAACTGGTCATAGAAAGGTACTTTAATGCCATTATGAATCCGTAATTTGACGTCCACACACCCAGCACCTGCCTCCGTACTATCCCTCTGACAACCTGGGCCTCTTCATGTGGGCTCCCAGATGCATGGAGAATACACCACACAAACAGTCAGGCATACACTTATTACTCAGGTTAGCATTCCAGATTAGACCGTTTCTTCTTCCCCGCTGCAAATAGACCAGCAATACAGTCCTGAGCATATTGACAGACTAAAGGCGGACCTCACGAGCCTTGAGGCAACCTTATACCACAAGGTCACTGATGAGGCACTCCAATGTGTTGAGGCAGCCAGATTGTAGCTAAATGGTAAATTACTGGAGAAGGCTAGGAGGCGGTGGGTTTCCTCTGAACACCGCATGTATGACATGGGAGATAAAATGGGCAAACTCCTATACTGGTTAGCACACCAGGACCTGGAGCACAGGGTGATGGTGGGAATTCAAGACCCCATGGGTATCATCGTGACTGCATCCGGAGGCATTGCTCAGATATTTGCAGATTCCTACAGCGGGTTATATAAAGCGCTTCCCACCTCTGCAGTGGAACGCAACAGCCTGATGAGAAGTTACCTCCCTGTTGCAACACCTCAACCGGAAGATATGCCCATTTCGGACATTGAAATGTATACAGCGATTAGTGCAATGCCCTTGGGCAAACCCCCTTGCCCAAATGTCTTTCCCTCAAAATTCTACAAAAGATTTACCAGTCTACTGGTCAACCCATTAGAAGCCTCTATAAAGAAACCCTTCATGTGGGAAAGTGGCCATAAGACATCCGAGGGGCGACTATAGTAGTAATTACCACAGCACGGAGAGATCCCTTAGGCTGTACTCTTATCGCCCAGTCTCCCTGATTGAGGAAAAAATGTTAGCCAAAATCCTAGCATCCTTGGGTGGACTGATCTACACCTTAGTCCACCTGGACCAAAACGGCTTTATGCCAACACGGGGTACCAGGCACGGTATCAGATGTTTGCATGTAGAACTCGACTTTCTCTGCTGTTTCCCAAGACCAGCAGCTGTAATAGCCTTATATGTTGAAAAGGTGTCTGGCCCTTCAGATTTCAGGTGCTCAATAAAATGAATTTCAGTCTACGATTTATCTCATACGTCCGACTTCTCTACTCCTCACTCTGGGTTTGTGTATGCCTTAACAACTTATTTTCTTGCCCATTCCCATAGAGAGGGGGATGAGACAGGGCTGCCTATTATCCCTACTCGAGTCAGGTCAAGTCAAGTAGTTTATTATGCAAAAAATTAATTAAAATCATTGCATAAAAGAAACATGTACAGTGCATTACTTTTAAATAATGTTAAAAATAGAACCCATTTATGAAGTTTGAATTGCTGGGCACATTTCTGTTCCAAAGTGCTATGTGCTAAGCCACAGTTATAAAATATTACCAGACTTAATGACTCAGAGGTGGCCATTATCAGAGTTTATGGATACTGGCAGTATATTATAAAGTACTTCATGACAGGCTGCAATGCAATTGTTTGGGTTTTTTCTTGTTTTCTGGAGCATCCCAGTGTCAGCAGCGCAGCTCCCCAAGCCACTGTGCTAAGGCCACTTGCACAAGCTTATTTCCACCGTTTGGCAACAAAGTGCAAGCACTATTGCTGCCATAGTGACAGTTATGAGAATGATAGTCCTTTTAAGGTCAGTTCGGCAGTTGCATCTGATGGAGCAGGGGAAACTAAATATTTTTTTGTACCCCTTTAAAATGAATGACCTCATAACGCTAATGATACTAACCGTTTGAAACGCATGAACTAATCAACAAAATACATTTTTTAGTAGACATTACACGTGGGCAAACTGCTAAATGTGGCAAAATCTAATTTATTTACAAAATGCGAAGCAAATAATATTAGTATTGTGATTTGCGTAGTAAATAGAGTGAATTGCATGATTTGTGTTGCGTAATAGAATTGCATTGTGGCAAAGAATGCAGATGGTAAGTAAAATGGCTTTAAATGTCGCTTCTGCTAGGTAATATCTAACACAGGTCTTTAAAATGGCGGGTGGTAAACAGAAAGGCTTATTTTCCATATTTTAATTTCTATTGTGTTTGTTTTAATATTAGTTTCGTTCGGGCCTGCTAGGCCATGCTTCTAAAATGGCCGCTGGAAAGGACGAGATCGCGTGCGCTGAATAAGATGGCCCCCGCGCAGACTCAGCATGAAAGCTCCAGTCACGTGTATGCGGCCTGTGCTCGGAGTGAGAGATGTCAAGGCCAATCTGACCTGCAATGAGGAGCGTGACAAGTGTTCAGCATATATGCCTGGGAACGGATGAGAAAAACCGAACGACAGGGAATGAACTAATGTGTGACCATCAAAGATTGTTGCAAAATGGATGAACAAATTGGACTACTTTTTGGATACCATGGTCATGAAACTTATTGTGTGCTTTATTGTCCCCAAACCGGTTCGAACAAGGAGGGCGATGAGGTGACCATCACCACCCCTCCAATGGACCAATTAGCGTGATTCTTGCCCCTAAAGATTGCAACTTTTGTGTGTAGAGAGCCAGAAAGTAGGGTATAAGAGGGTCTGCTCTGACGTTGTGAAAAAACTTGCTTTTTCATTTTTCCACCTTGATGCTGCGAGAGACTCTGTCATTTTGGACTTTGAACTTTGACTGGGGAAGGAACGAGATCGTTGCGGGAATTTGCCTGGTAGGTGATTGCGTCCGAGGAGGTTAGCGGGACAGTCAGTCAGTTTTGGGAGTCCTATCCTGTGATCTGCGGTTCATCTTCCTTTGGTGAACCATTCTTGTCATCGCCCCATGGCCGAGGGTAATGAGTCATTTTATCTTTTCCTAAAATCTTTCCTAAAATGTTTATTGACATTTCTAAATGTTTTACTTAATAAAGAATTTTACTTATTTGCTCGAAGAATTTTAGATAAAAATATATTCTAACTTTAAAATGAGTCTGTGGTTCTTTAAAACAAAGTTTATGATTTAATAAATGTTGAAGGTTTTAATTGTGATTGAGCTGGTCTTAATCACCATCAACTGATTCTACTAGTTGGTCCATCGACCGAATAGCGGAGTACCTTGATGTTTAGAACCGACAGGATCCTAAGTTAATGTATATAATGTATAGGTTATTATTCTGTCAATTTTAACAAGGTATCCCGTTTGTCCAGCAGCTCATTTTCCTTGGCATTTAATCCAGAGATTGAATGAATGTATCTATGCGGTGTCATGGGCCCCACCGACATAAGTTTTGTGTAGGTGTTTTTTTCTGGATTAGTGTCATAAGGAGAAATTTATATTAGCTGCGCTGGATCAGATTTCTTGGTAGCAGAGTTATGGTTACTATAGATTAGTTTGGTGATTATTGATTATTGATTTTCATGTCTAACACTCTATGTTGAGTTTGTATTACGTTATGTGTAAGTCGAAATTTTGAAGCTTCCAGGAAGTAGGAAGTGGACACGTGTGGCAAGAGAAGTCACACGGAATTGTGCATTGTCTGATTTCAAATTTGGTGATAACACAGGACTGTGTTATGTTAGGGTAATTTCACGTATGAATTGTGTTTGAGTGAAATAGCAACAGGTTTTCTTGTGAAACTCTGGCCTTAATTCTTAGGAGCAGTGTAGTCTCCACATGTGTTTTATCCCCAGAGAAACGGGTTTACCTCTTGCTTGAAAGAAGGGTAAGGTAGAGAGAAGTGCTACACTTATCGAATGAAACAGTATTCTTGTAAGTGGGAATAAACTATCTCTTTTGTTTAGAGAACCAGACAATGGAAATGTGTTTTACGTTGTAACTAATCGATTTTGTCAAAAAGAAAAGCTAAGAAAACTGCCGATAATTTTTGTAAAGGAGGGGTCAGTAGAAGCAGGAGTAGAACTGACATCAACAAGAACCGCGCTGGTATTGGCCAGTTGTGGAAGAACGAAGAGTTTCCTGATTGGTGCGTTGGTGTGAGACGCGCTGGGATAGGTTAGTGTGAGACTGACGTAAAGCTTTCTGATTGGTGCGTTGGTGTGAGATGTGCTAGGATAGGTCCGAATAGCCGAACAGCGGAAAGAACCGATTGGGAAAGGATTGTGTAAATTGTTTCGGCAAAAGAACAGTGAAAATGCCTTATTATAATGAATATGAGAGAGAGAAAACGTCATGGTTTGCGAAGCTTAAAAACTTTTTTAAGAAAGATATGAAGGTTGTGACTAGGGAAGGAGAAGTACTTCCTCCGCCAAAAACGCCAGCATCTCATATGATGTTGAAATATGGCTATCATTCTTGCATTTGGTTGGAAAATTGGGCGAAGTATACCAAAGACGATGGAGTATTGGCATTTCCAGAAAATGGTTCGTTTAGCACAGCGGTACTTCGAAATTTGAGAGAAAAGATGATGAAACTTGAACCGAGACCTAGACCGACACAGTTTGAAGCCTTAGGTGAATGGGAAGATGAGATGTATGAAAGGGAAAGACATAGAGGTGCAAAGAATTATAGTTTAGTTCATGGAAGAGTATGGGGTTTGAATCATGAAGACAGGATGAGGCGATGGCGGTATGCTAACATGACGGATGGCTTGTTTCCTGTCAGAACAGTTGAAGAATTTACAGGGAGAAAGTGTACGGAGAAAAAGAAGCATGCAGTAACAGAGAGATATGGATATGGAGTTAGCGACACAGAGGATGAGTTGCTGGAGGACATTTTGAATAAAAGACCCCCTCCATATCAACAGGATTCTGCGGTGGTGACACCAAATGCACCGCCAACTGTAATAAATCAAAGCCCTGAACAAATGTCTGAAAGAAATAGTTCATTTAATAAACTAGAAACACCACAGACTGTGAAACATGATAATGGTAATACAGCTGAACTAGCCAGAACCACAAGAGAGCTGACTGAAAAGATAAGAGAACTGACAAAGAATATGGAAGCTGTGACTGTGCCAGTAACTATAGGGCCAGTAATCCCAGTATTTGAAAATGAAAAGATAGATGAACACTCCTTAACAATTCCATTAAATTCCAGTATGCAAAGAGTAAGAGAAGAGATGATTCCAGAAAATAGAGAGAAAGAAGATTCTGTTGGTCCATTTAGGTCAAGTCCACCTGTAAATTTGACGATTAATGAGAGTCAGATAAATAGGATTCCTATGGGAACCGAGTCAGCAACTGAAACCCCAGAGAGAAGTACAAATTGGATAGAATTAAACAAAACCCCTGTGGGTCCGACTGCAGAGGAATTAAATGATTGGGTGAAGAGCTTGCAGAAAAAGATGCAGAACCACAACTTTTGGATGTGGTCAGATTAAAGATAGACATGGAGGAATTAATTCTAGGAACTATTGGTACAGATCGATTGAAGTCCTATCAAGATGATGAATTAATGTTTATGTGTAAAAGCGTTACTTGGAGAGCTAGAAACTTGCATGAAAAATTGGAAGAAACAGCGAACAAACTAGGAGTAGAATTTGGAAAAATTAGAGGATTACAGAAACCGTACAGGGTAGATTTTAGTGAAAAGGACATAGAAAATCTGAACACTTCAGGACGACTAACGCAGATAAAGGAACTGATTGTTTTACTGAGAAAATGGGGTGATGTGGACAAGTGGAGAAGTAGATGGATAAGGAGAAAGGAGGGAACAACTGATAAAGCATCATTGGCTTTCCCAGTAAAAGAGAAAGAACCAACAGTAATGGAATATCCAATGAGAGAAACTCCAGGAGGAAGTTATGTACATGTCCCATGGTCCAGACAAGATATATTGTCATTTACCAATGATTTTCCAAGATCGAGAGAAAAACCTGTAGAATGGTACAGACAGGTAGAAAGGTTTGTAAAGGTTTCAAAAGTGTTGTGGGAAGATCTGGACGGATTGTTTGAGATTGTTGTTCCTGCAGATTTATGGACAGAATCTAAAATTACAATTGACTGGCTGAAGGAAGAATATCCTAGAGATGCCAAAACAGGAGCCCCAGGTTCAGAAGTAATGAGAAAATATGAACAGGCAATCACATTTTTGAAAAATAAAATCCCACCAAAAGAAACGGACTGGGTAAAGATTGATAGAACAACTCAGGAGAGTAAAGAATCTGTACATGCCTATTACGAGAGACTACTTTTGGTCTTTAAACAGTATAGTGGATACAAGAATTTGAGTGAAAAAGACATGAGTCATTTTGTGTATAGATTTGTGTATGGCTTGAGACCTGAAATAAATGAGATGATTAAGCAACATATGTTATGTTGGCAGAATAGCACAGTGGATGAGATACTATGGTATGCAAAATATTGCAGTGATGATATTGAGTGTAGACAGTGTAAACTCAAGGAAAAGGCAATGTGGGCACAAGTAAAGGTTGCAGAAAAGCAAGAAGCTCAGATGGATAGTCAGTCTAGTGATGCAGGACAGACCAAGTCCAAACCAAATATTGGCAGGGGAAAGGGTCAGATGAGTATAGAAGAAGCTAAAAAGAAATGGCCATGTCATAATTGCGGAAAATGAGGGCACTGGAGAAATGAGTGTAAATTTCCTCCGAAAGTTAATACAGAAAATCAATCATTGAATCCACAGGTGCAGAATGAGGTGAGTTACCAACAGCTGCAACAGCCGCAGGTAGTTACTCAACAGTGTCAGGTGCCGCAACCACCTCTTCCAAAGAGTGTAAATCCTCAAAGATACAGTACAGAGGCAGGATTCTACGGAGGAGAGCAGGTAACAAAATTGCCACGCGCAGCTGCAGTTTCGCAGTATTGGTTACGGCAGGATGGAGATGAATCGGATGAAAGTTTATGACGGTGCCTAGGAGAGGAAGAAGAGTGCGTGCTTGGCGCAACTCTAGAGGTAGATCAGTCAGGTCCATTTGTGGATGGAAAAGTGAATGGTGTAAATGTTACATTCCTTGTGGACAATGGTGCTACCCGTTCTACTGTTAGATCAGTGGAAATTCCAAAACTTCCTCTCTCAGGAGAATATATCCAAGTTGTAGGTGTTTCAAACAGGCAGATTAAAACCCCTCTTACAAAACCAATAGAGGTGGAAATTGGACCATTCAAAGAGATGCATCGCTTTGTGGTGTGTGATTGTAGTCCTGTAAATTTATTGGGACGCGATCTGCTTTGCAAAATGAATTGTACCATCTACTGTACCCCAGATGGTATTGCTTTTCAGACACCAGATGAGGATGTTCTGTATAAAATGACAATGGCAGAACTAGAACCAGGAGTGAATGATATGTTTCCTGTGTTTGATGCGGAGAAAATCCCTATTGAGTTGAAAGGAATAGTCAGGTCTGATGTATGGGATTTCACAGGTGAAGATATTGGACTAATGAGAGAAGTTGATCCTGTAAAAATTACTGTACAAGAAGGAACGAATTACCCAAACACCCTGCAGTACAAACTGACGCCAGAAATTATTGAAGGAATAACACCTGTAATTAATAAAATGATTGAACAAGGGATTTTGAGAGAAATAATGAGCAGCCCATGTAATTCTCCTGTAATGGGACTGAAAAAGCCAAATGGAACATATATTATAGTGCAAGATTTGAGAAAGGTTAACAAAATTGTTATTCCTTGCTGCCCAATTGTGCCAAACCCTGCTGTAATACTGTATCAAATCCCACATGATGCAGAATGGTACACAGTCATTGATTTGTGCCATGCATTCTTTTCTATTCCATTGCACCCTGACAGCCAGCCATTATTTGCGTTCCGGTTCGGAGAGCGTATTTTGGCATGGTGCCGAATTCCTCAAGGGTATACTGAAAGTCCTTCAATTTTTAATCAGATTCTAAAGAAATCCTTAGAAGATTTAAAAATGCCTGAAAAATCTGTGATGGTCCAATATATTGATGACCTATTAGTGGCATCATAGACCAGAGAAGCATGTGTTACGGACACCATTGCTTTACTGAATCATTTGGCAGAAGGCGGACACAAGGTGTCCCCATCAAAACTGCAATTTTGTCAACAGGAAGTACAGTACTTAGGTCATAAGATTGAGAAAGGGATGCGAAAAGTGACAACAGAAAGAATAAGGATTATCAGAGGAATGAGAGCCCCAATGACACAAAGAGAGGTGAGAATGTTCCTTGGAATGGTTGGATATTGCCGACAGTGGATAAGTGGGTTTTCATTGATTGCAAATCCTTTACAGCGATTGACAAAGCAGGATGTCAAAGATCCGATTGCATTGGATGAGGAGGAAATGAAGGCTTTCGAGGAACTGAGGACAAGTTTGTGTGAGGCACCACCATTGGGAATGCCTGATTATGAGAAAGAATTTGAGCTGTATTGTAGCGAGAGAGACGGATGTGCACTTTCAGTATTAGTGCAAAGGCATGGAAAATGAAACGACCAATAGCCTATTTTTCAGCTGTTTTAGACCCGGTAGCAAAGGCGTTGCCTGGATGTCTGAAAGCAGTAGCTGCTACTTGTGTGAGTCTGGAACAGAGTGAAGGCATTGTGATGGGATATCCTTTGAGAGTATATGTCCCACACTCGGTTGAAATCCTTCTGACCTGAACAAAAACCCAATTCATGACACATAGTCGGCTGACTAGGTATGAAAAAGTGATCTTGGGTGCAGATAATGTAACCATTGTAAGATGCACGAGTGTGAATCCTTCCACTTCACTGCCAGATGAAGTAAATACAGAAGTCAAAGATGATGTTGATCATAAGTGTTTGGATGTGCTTGAATTTTGCTCAAAGCCTCGCCCTGATATCAGGGATGAACCTCTAAAAGAGTCAGATTATGTGATGTTTGTGGACGGGTCATGCCTGAGGACAGATGAGGGAGTTTTAAGTGCTGCGTATGCTGTATGTACGGTGGCAACCATAATGGAAGCATCTTGTTTGAGAGGAATACGTTCAGCCCAAGTTGCTGAGCTGATTGCTCTGATTCGAGCGTGCAAACTGGGAAAGAATTTCCGAATCACTGTGATCACGGATAGCCAGTACGGCTTCGGAGTGGTCCATGATTTTGGACAGATCTGGTCCCAGAGGGGATTCCTGACTTCCAGAGGGTCTCCTATTAGGAATGGTGAGTTTGTGAAGAAGTTTCTTGAGGCGATACAGCTGCCTAAACAAATTGCGGTGGTAAAATTATCTGCTCACAAAAATGGAGCTGATTATATTGCGGTAGGTAACAAATTTGCTGACGAATTAGCTCAATATTGTGCCAGAAACATGACCTCAATGAATCGGAGAAGGGAAAAAGAAAATGTTTCATGTCCCTTGCTGTTTACTAACCCAGTTGAAACATGGGATGAGGTAAGACAATTGCAGGAAGAGGCAAGTGATGAGGAAAAAGACGTTTGGATAAAATCAGGTTGCAGACGGAGAGAAGAAGATGAAGTTTGGGTTTACAGGGATGAAAGACCAGTTATGCCTGATAGCATGATCTCTAACATGGCACGGATGTACCATGGACAGGCACACATAGGTAGAGATGCCATGATCAGACTTTTCAAACAGACCTGGTATAACCCAAAATTTAGGGCTATAGCTGAAAGCCTTTGTCAAAGATGCCTTATATGCCAACAGATAAATCCTGGAAGGAAGACAGTAGTGAGTTTGAGAGTAATAGGATGCGAAGGAGGTCCTTTTACCAGAATGCAATTAGATTTCATTGAAATGCCCCCGAGTAACAGACTGAGGTATGTCCTGGTGGTCGTCTGTTTGTTTTCTCGTTGGGTGGAAGCCTATCCGACAAGAAGGAATGATGGAGTTACTGTAGCTAAACTCCTGCTGAGAGAATTCATTCCTAGGTATGGTTTTCCAGTAACGATAGAAACAGATAGAGGAACGCATTTCCAGAACGAACTTATCCAACTGATATGCGAAGCACTAGACATTCGACAAAATCTGCACTGTGCCTACAGACCAGAGGCTTCTGGAGTGGTAGAGCAAGTAAATGGCACCATAAAGAATAGGTTGGGTAAAATGTGTCAAGCCACAGGACTCAAATGGCCCGATGCCTTACCATTGGTGCTAATGAGCATAAGAAGCATACCTGACAGAAAAACAGGTCTGAGTCCTCATGAAATAATCATGGGACGAGCAATGAGACAAGCATATGTACCTGTCAACAAACTGCTGACTATAACTGATGATCTCATACTGGACTATTGCAAAGGATTGGCTGATGTGGTGCATTCTGTGTTTCATCAGGTTGGACCGGATGCGACCACTCTTGAAAGAAAACTAGCGCATGATCTGAGTCCAGGAGATTGGGTCCGCATAGAAGTCTACAGAAGAAGAAATTGCTTAGTTCCACGCTGGGACAAGCCACATCAATTGATTCTGGTGACAACGACTGCAGTAAAGTGTGCAGGTGTGAAAAATTGGATTAATGCCAGCCATACCATCAGAGTTCCAGATCCTGAAGCTCGACCTGTAAGTCGACATCTGGAAGAATCAGGTACCAGTTCGGCATCTGAAGCAGAACCTGAAACGGTTAAAGTTCCAGATCCTGAAGATCGACATGTAAGTCTTTTTTTTAAAACTTTTTTAGTAATATTCCTTGATGCTCATAGTATATCTTGGTTCTTTCTATCTGTAAGATGTTTTACTCAGAGCGCTAGATTGCACCACTGATACTAATGTATTACCTTCTTTATGTTCTGTATAATTGCTGACGACAACGCTGTACAGCGCTCTGATACCCCCTTGGGTCTTGTTCGCGCTCTATAAAACTTTCAAAATAAAAATAAAATAAATAAGTCGACATCTGGAAATATCAGATACTAGTTCAGCATCTGAAACAGACCAACCTGAATGCAGTAAAAGGCGAACAAAAGAATCAGAAAACAAAAGCACTGATATTGAAACAGGAGAAACTGAACAAATAGACAGTGACGGTGAACAGCCAAGTACAAGTTTAGGGAAAATTCCTCCGGAAATTGTAGAAGTAACTCAAGAAAATTTAGATCTAGATAGAGAGTTTGGGGAAATTGCGGAAGAAACACGAGGAGGATTAGACTCAAAATTACAAGCAGAAGAAACACGGGGAAAATTAGATCTAGATAGAGAGTTTGGGGAAATTGCGGACGAAACACGAGGAGGATTAGACTCAAAATTACAAGCAGAAGAAACACAAGAAGGTTCAGATTCAGACAAAGAGACTGAGATCATAAAGTTCAAGGTTAGAGAAAGTGAAGTGAGATCTGAGACAGAATCTGAAGAAAGTGAAGACGAAAGAAGGCAAAGAATAGGTCCAAGAAAGAGGACTTGGAGAGTGGAACGAGGAGAAAAGGAAAGTGTACTGAAAAGGCCAAGAAAAGGAGACAATTGGCCCAACAAAATGAAAAGACTGAGATATAAGATAATAAATTTGAGCAAAGATAATGCAGAACAAGTGAATGAAATAACAAGTCAAGAAAGACAAAGAAAAACAGATAAAAGACAATTGCCGAGACCCAAAAGAGTGAAAATACCGAACTTGAAATACAAGTCACCTGAATGGGTATACATAGCACTGTCTGACATTAAAGAAGTGGATAGCAGTCACGAGAACCCAGACAAAGACTGTGAACAAGTGGGTGAGAGTGAACTGCGCCAACCCTGAAAAGTCAAAGAAAGAAAACCGGACTAGACACACAAACTGTTAAAGACAAAGAAATTTCTGAGAAACCGAAAAAGTGCGCTAAAAGCAGTTGATCCCAGTCAACACTAAGGGGTAGATTCCGATCCCGTCCGGAAGCGCACCTAACAGTATTCGTCCGGGAAAAAAAACAGCTGATTGCGTGTTTCCCGACCGATTCGAACATTCGTCCGGACGAACAAGTACGATGCGTATAACAACCCAGTTTCCGAGCGAGCCGTACTTACCCAATTCAGCTCCTGTTCCCCGCCCGAGCCGGATCCGTAAACGCCGAATCGAGTCGTACGGAAGCAAATACACTGCACCTTCCGGCCAGGCCGAGTACGATGCGCACTCCGTACGCGCCGAACCCGTCGCTACGTCCGGGACGTTTGAGCATCCGGGCGAGCCGTACATAAGCTCCGTTTCGCGCCACAAGACGATCCACGGCTACGAGACGAACAAGCCTGCTACGAGTACGACTCGAAGACACGAGAAACCCGAGCGAGACGATCCAAGCATGAATCCCATTGCGCAGGTCCTACCTATACTCTACATCTATTACCGGGACCGGCACGGACGCGTACGGCGCAGACGGTAAGTCAAACACCAACAATACAAACAAACGACACGTACCCGAAATATGTCACACACACATAGGGATGCACAAATGACGTACACTAGCAACAGCAGAACCATAGGGGTGGGATGGCCATCACCAATGCCATACACACCCATAGGGGGCTGGATGCCTGCCACTACCACCACCCCACTCAGGGGGGCTGGATGCCTGTCACTACTACCATCCCCACCCTTAGGGGGATGGATGCCTACCACTACCACCACCCCTACTCAGGGGGCCTGGATGCCTACCACTACCACCACCCCTACTCAGGGGGCTGGATGCCTGCCACCACCACCACCCCTACTCAGGGGGCCTGGATGCCTACCACTACCACCACCCCTACTCAGGGGGGCTGGATGGCTCCCACTACCACCACCCCTACTCAGGGGGGGCTGGATGCCCGTCACTACTACCATCCCCACCCTTAGGGGGCTGGATGCCTGCCACTACCACCACCCCACTCAGGGGGGGCTGGATGCCTGTCACTACTACCATCCCCACCCTTAGGGGGATGGATGCCCATCACTACTACCATCCCCACTCATATTTATTTTTATTATTTATTAATTAAACTTATAATGCGCAACAGCTACCCAAAAAGGGTTTCCCGGCGCAAACGCAGATTCAGAGGCTGATGTCAAAGCAAAGGCAGCAGGCTAATGATTAAAAAGCCATGTCTTCAAGGATTTACGGAATTGGATGTAATTAGTTTAGGTACGAAGAGCTAAGGGCATAGCATTCCAGAGTGAGGGGCCAAGATGTGAGAAAGACCTACCGCCCATCCTCGCTAGTTTGATTTTTGGGACAGAAAACCTCCCCTGCGTAGATGAGCGAAGGTCACGAAGAGGGACATAGGGATGAACCAGTGATTGAAGGTATTTGGGGGCCGTTCCACTTTTGATTTTAAACATGTAGCTCAGGGCTTTGAACTTAACTCGGTTCTCCACCTGAGCCAGTGCAAATCACGAAGATGGCCGGAAACAGAGGAAGTTCTGGGGATCCGGCATAAAAGCCTAGCTGCAGAGTTTTGAACCAGTTGCAGCCTGCGTGTCACCTCTTTGTTAGATCCCAAGTACAGAACATTGCCGTAATCAAGTCTTGAAGTAATCAAGGCATGAACAACAGTCTTCTGAGTGGGTTCTGGTAGCATCCAGATAACTTTTTTTAGCCACTTCAGGATAGTGAAGCAGGTAGCAGCTACTTTACGACTTGGTTGTGCATACTTAGTGTATCATCCATAATTATACCCAAATTTCGAGCTTGGCGGACCGGTATAGGAAGAGCACCCATCTCGCAGGGCCAATGTTGAGGACCCCAAAGTTCCCTATTTTTCCCAAATATAAGAACCTCGGTTTTTCCTCCATTCAGTTTGAGGTAATTAGATTGCATCCATGATGCAATATTCCTCAACCCCAGCTGAAGGGGAGAAATCCCTGTTGTGCTCTTCATAGATAGAGAAAAATAATTTGCGAGTCATCCGCATAGGAGAAGAGGGTCAGCCCAGATTTCTCTGCAATATCCGCCAGGGGTCTTACATATAAGTTAAAAAGTAGGGGGCTAAGGATAGAGCCTTGAGGTACCCCATGAGTTAGAGAGTGGATATCAGAGCTGGTTGTGGGAGAAAAACTTGGAAAGTGCGATTTGTGAGGAAGGAAGTGAGCCATTTCAGAGCCGGCCCACATATGCCCAACAAACTTAGGGTTTTAATTAACACAGCGTGGGACACCGTGTCAAAAGCTGCGCTCAGATCCAACAAAATGAGGGCCACAGTGTCTTCAGCATCAAGATGATGGCGTAGTCTTTCGTTTACCCCCAGCAGGGTGGTTTCTGTTGAAAATCCGGCTCTGAAGCCCGACTGAGAAGGATGGAGAAAACTTTGCGCATCGACAAACAATGAAAGCTGTGCATGGATATGTTTTTCTAAGATTTTAGAGAAGGCCGGTAAGAGTGAAATGGGACGATAGTTAGAGAGTAGTTCAGGGTCAGCATTTGCCTTTTTAAGAAGAGGCATTACCATGGCATGTTTCCAATCAGGCGGGACGATTGCCTCCAGCAGGGAGGCATTTAAAAGATCCATGATTACCTGCAGCGATGGTGGTTCCAGCTGCTGGAGCACGGAAATGGGCAAGAGATCCCTTGGCGATCCTGATTTTATACTACCCAAAAGTTTTTAGGGTGGTGATGTTTAGCAGAGGCCATGTGTCCAATTGATTAGTGAGAAAATTAGGGCTCCAATCTTGGTTGGAGGGCATATCGTCCATGGAAGATGGTGTGGATGTTTCTGGGGGAGGAGAGAAATTGTCAACCTGCCCTCGTACTATATCCAGATATATACTGTCAACTTTTTGAACAAAGAAAGTGGCCAGGTCCTCACATTGCTTTTTATTAAGTGCAGGGGGCTTGGTTTGAGTTTTGGAACCGGCAAGTTCCTTAACCATGTTAAAAAGTGTTTTAGAGCAGTTTAGAGCGCTTGAAAAGGTGGATGAGACATGGTCCGCCCTAGCTGTTTTGCAAAGATCATGATATATTTTTTAGCTACTTTATAGTTACTTTTGGAAGCGGAGGTGTAGTTCCTTCTCCACTTGCGTTCCATTTTTTACATTTGGCTTTCTCTGTCCTTAAAGTCTCAGTAAACCAAGGTGCAGGAGGTCGATGATTGTTGGCTTTTTTTCTTGCCAAAGGTAAGCAAATGTCAATGGCATTAAGAAGCCATTTCTGTACCGAGGTAGAAAGTGAGTTCACTGATTGTTTGGAAATGGGCGTGTGGGAGCATAAAATATTATTTAAAACTGTGGCATCTAGATTTTTCCAGTTCCTGATTAAAGTATCTGGAATTACATAAATAGGTACAGGAATCTCTAGAAGTTTTAGGTGGAATTTAGTAAGAAAGTGGTCCGACCAGTTTGAGGAGGCAGGGAAGCAGTGGATCCCAGGAAGATTCGAAAAATGGGGTCCAGCAGGTGACCTGCCTCGTGTGTGGGGCCTGAGTTCATTAGGCTAATATTTAAAGCTGCTAAGTCCGAGATAAGATTAGTGCTAGATTTACAGGTGGGGTCTTCCAGATGAAGATTGAAGTCACCCAGAATTGTGAAATTTGCTGTTTTCATACTTGGAGGGGTTATAAGTTCAGGGAAGGAAGAGGTCCAGGATGCAGACGGTCCCAGGGGACGATATACCAGCATACCTGAGAAAGTAAAATTAGGGGTCAGGGTTAGCTTAAATAGCGCTGCCTCACTGTTCTGAGACACAAAAGGTTCAAAGGAGCATTGGTAATCCTTTTTAAAAATAATGGCTATGGGTATAGGGGGCTGGATGCCTGTCACTACTACCATCCCCACCCTTAGGGGGATGGATGCCTACCACAACCACCACCCCTACTGAGGGGGGCCTGGATGCCTATCACTACCACCACCCCTACTCAGGGGGACTGGATGCCTGCCACTACCACCACCCCTACTCAGGGGGGGCTGGATGCCCGTCACTACTACCATCCCCACCCTTAGGGGGCTGGATGCCTGCCACTACCACCACCCCACTCAGGGGGGGCTGGATGCCTGTCACTACTACCATCCCCACCCTTAGGGGATGGATGCCCATCACTACTACCATCCCCACTCATAGGGGCTGGATGCCTGCCACTACCACCACCCCACTCAGGGGGCATGGATGCCTACCACTACCACCACCCCTACTCAGGGGGGCTGGATGCCATCACTACTACCATCCCCACCCTTAGGGGGCTGGATGCCTGCCACTACCACCACCCCACTCAGGGGGCTGGATGCCTGTCACTACTACCATCCCCACCCTTAGGGGGATGGATGGCCTATCACTACTACCATCCCCACTCATAGGGGCTGGATGCCTGCCACTACCACCACCCCTACTCAGGGGGGCCTGGATGCCTACCACTGCCACCACCCCTACTCAGGGGGGCTGGATACCTGCCACCACCACCACCCCTACTCAGGGGGCCTGGATGCCTACCACTACCACCACCCCTACTCAGGGAGGCTGGATGCCTGCCACTACCACCACCCCTACTCAGGGGGGCTGGATGCCTATCACTACAACCATCCCCACCCTTAGGGGCTGGATGCCTGCCACTACCACCACCCCACTCAGGGGTGGCTGGATGCCTGTCACTACTACCATCCCCACCCTTAGGGGGATGGATGCCCATCACTACTACCATCCCCACTCATGGGGGCTGGATGCCCTGTCACTACTACCATCCCCACCCTTAGGGGGATGGATGGCCACCAATACCACCACCCTACTCAGGGGGGCTGGATGCCTACCACTACCACCACCCCTACTCAGGGGTGCCTGGATGCCTGTCACTACTACCATCCCCACCCTTAGGGGATGGATGCCCATCACTACTACCATCCCCACTCATAGGGGCTGGATGCCTGTCACTACTACCATCCCCACCCTTAGGGGGATGGATGCCTACCACTACCACCACCCCTGCTCAGGGGGGCCTGGATGCCTACCACTACCACCACCCCTACTCAGGGGGGGCTGGATGCCTGCCACTACCACCACCCCTACTCAGAGGGGGCTGGATACCCGTCACTACTACCA
Source organism: Calotriton arnoldi (assembly GCA_963921515.1). Taxonomy (NCBI): domain Eukaryota; kingdom Metazoa; phylum Chordata; class Amphibia; order Caudata; family Salamandridae; genus Calotriton; species Calotriton arnoldi. The sequence goes on along the minus strand of CAWUFW010012840.1, from coordinate 431,687 downwards.
TCCCCACCCTTAGGGGGCTGTATGCCTGCCACTACCACCACCCCACTCAGGAGGGGCTGGATGCCTGTCACTACTACCATCCCCACCCTTAGGGGGATGGATGCCCATCACTACTACCATCCCCACTCATAGGGGGCTGGATGCCTGTCACTACCACCATCCCCACCCTTAGGGGGCTGGATGCCTGCCACTACCACCACCCCACTCAGGGGTGGCTGGATGCCTGTCACTACTACCATCCCCACCCTTAGGGGATGGATGCCCATCACTACTACCATCCCCACTCATAGGGGGCTGGATGCCTGTCACTACTACCATCCCCACCCTCAGGGGGATGGATGGCCACCACTACCACCACCCCTACTCAGGGGGGGCTGGATGCCTACCACTACCACCACCCCTACTCAGGGGGGCCTGGATGCCTACCACTACCACCACCTCTACTCAGGGGGGGCTGGATGCCTGCCACTACCACCACCCCTACTCAGGGGGGGATGGATGCCTGTCACTACTACCATCCCCTTCCTTAGGGGGCTGGATGCCTGCCACTACCACCACCCCACTCAGGGGGGCTGGATGCCTGTCACTACTACCATCCCCACCCTTAGGGGGATGGATTCCCATCACTACTACCATCCCCACTCATAGGGGGCTGGATGCCTGTCACTACTACCATCCCCACCCTTAGGGGGCTGGATGCCTGCCACTACCACCACCCGACTCATGGGTGGCTGGATGCCTGTCACTACTACCATCCCCACCCTTAGGTGGCTGGATGCCTTCCACTACCACCACCCCACTCAGGGGTGGCTGGATGCCTGTCACTACTATCATCCCCACCCTTAGGGGGATGGATGGCCACCACTACCTCCACCCCTACTCATAGGACGGGTAATGCATGACACATCCAGCATACTCCCACATAAGGAATGTCTGAAAATTACATCCCCCCCAACACCATGTCAAGCGTGTGTAGTCTGTGACAAATGCCTACAACACTGAACATGACATTGAACATACAATGTGACCCCCTAGCACATGTGTCACACATAAATGTGTGTGGCCTCCACAATGCAAACCGACCATGGCCACTGTGGCAATGGGGTTGAACACCCCATCACCACAGTGACCAAAAGGTAGGTGTGGGGTCCATAGCTGATGCATCTTTTGAACAGTGTGGCAATGGGGCCCAAAGCCCCATCACCACAGTGACCAAAAGGGAAGTGTGGGGTCCATAGCTGATGCACCTTTTGAACAGTGTGGCAATGGGGCCCAAAGCCCCATCACCACAGCGACCAAAAGGGAAGTGTGGGGTCCATAGCTGATGCACCTTTTGAACAGTGTGGCAATGGGGCCCAAAGCCCCATCACCACAGCGACCAAAAGGTAGGTGTGGGGTCCATAGCTGATGCACCTTTTGAACAGTGTGGCAATGGGGCCCAAAGCCCCATCACCACAGCGACCAAAAGGGAAGTGTGGGGTCCATAGCTGATGCACCTTCTGAACGGTGTGGCAATGGGGCCCAAGCCCCATCACCACAGCGACCAAAAGGGAAGTGTGGGGTCCATAGCTGATGCACCTTTTGAACAGTGTGACAATGGGGCCCAAAGCCCCATCACCACAGTGATCAAAAGGGAAGTTTTGGGTCCATAGCTGATGCACCTTTTGAACAGTGTGGCAATGGGGCCCAAAGCCCCATCACCACAGCGACCAAAAGGTAGGTGTGGGGTCCATAGCTGATGCACCTTTTGAACAGTGTGGCAATGGGGCCCAAAGCCCCATCACCACATTGATCAAAAGGGAAGTGTGAGGTCCATAGCTGATGCACCTTTTGAACAGTGTGGCAATGGGGCCCAAAGCCCCATCACCACAGCGACCAAAGGGAGCAGTGGGAGTCCATAGCTGATGCACCTTTTGAACAGTGTGGCAATGGGGCCCAAAGCCCCACCACCACAGCGACCAAAGGGAAGTGTGGGGTCCATAGCTGATGCACCTTTTGAACAGTGTGGCAATGGGGCCCAAAGCCCCATCACCACAGCGACCAAAAGGGAAGTGTGGGGTCCATAGCTGATGCACATTTTGAACAGTGTGGCAATGGGGCCCAAAGCCCCATCACCACAGCGACCAAAAGGGAAGTGTGGGGTCCATAGCTGATGCACCTTTTGAACAGTGTGGCAATGGGGCCCAAAGCCCCATCACCACAGCGACCAAAAGGTAGGTGTGGGGTCCATAGCTGATGCACCTTTTGAACAGTGTGGCAATGGGGCCCAAAGCCCCATCACCACAGCGACCAAAGGGAGGTGTGGGGTCCATAGCTGATGCACCTTTTGAACAGTGTGGCAATGGGGCCCAAAGCCCCATCACCACAGCGACCAAAAGGGAAGTGTGGGGTCCATAGCTGATGCACCTTTTGAACAGTGTGGCAATGGGGCCCAAAGCCCCATCACCACAGCGACCAAAAGGGAAGTGTGGGGTCCATAGCTGATGCACCTTTTGAACAGTGTGGCAATGGGGCCCAAAGCCCCATCACCACAGCGACCAAAAGGGAGGTGTGGGGTCCATAGCTGATGCACCTTTTGAACAGTGTGGCAATGGGGCCCAAAGCCCCATCACCACAGCGACCAAAAGGGAGGTGTGGGGTCCATAGCTGATGCACCTTTTGAACAGTGTGGCAATGGGGCCCAAAGCCCCATCACCACAGCGACCAAAAGGGAAGTGTGGGGTCCATAGCTGATGCACCCATAGCTGATGCACCTTTTGAACAGTGTGGCAATGGGGCCCAAAGCCCCATCACCACATTGATCAAAAGGGAAGTGTAGTCTGGGTAAAAGCTGCCAAAGCCAAACTGCATGGATGATTCCTGGTCACACAACAACAAACACATCAGTGGCATAGTAGTGCTTGTGTCCCATAGCAACATAGATTGGGTGAGGCAAACAGTGTAGTGCAAATAAAACATACCTTTGGCCATGTGCATACAAACATCACCCATGGGGGCTCACATTGTCAACATTCACAAATAACACAATGACAGAAGTGACCATCATAATGCAGACCCACATATCTGCACCAATGGACACACAAATGTAGATATCCTAGGGAGACTGTAGATGTCAGGTGAACAAATACCATACCATGGCAGCAATGGGACATACAAACCATGATTATTGTGCTGACTGATGACCTAGGAGTCCCAGGGACAGCAGGGGAAAGCCACCAAACAACATACAGCCAATGGCACACTCAATATATGCCAATGCAGTGGTGCAAATGCACAAACACAAACAGGCAGACCCACACTGCATATCAAACACAACAGGTGATGGGGTGTGTGCCAGTGTCCCCAGGCAACCACACAACACATGAGGAGGCCTGAATTCCAATTACACAGATGTGTATACAGTGCCATACAAAAGTAACTCATGGATCGGATTCCCCTATGTGGGCAAAGAGGCATTGTTAGATGAGAGGGAGCCCAAATTACACATGTCACACAAGCTAGTAGGAACAGCAACTAACACAGCACGAGACAGACCCACCACAGCACAACCCCCAGGGACCCCACATTGTGGTGACACTACCCTGCATGATAATCCCACTGTGATGACAAAGGTAGATGTCATTCACACTGTGAACCACAGCCATGTGTCCTGAGCAACAAACTACCATCACACCTACACAAGCACAAATCAAACAGCACGGCCTGCCAGCCATGGCCAATATGGAGGTAGGGGTCTAGCCGTGCAACAACTCACATTTGCACACACTCAACACCACACACCTTGATCTCCACCAATGTGCAGCAGTGAAGCTCACATGGACTGGTGACATTGCACATGCACCCATGACAATCCCAGGGGTGGTGGGGGAACTAAGGTGCAGAAACCCATCACACATGGCCAGTCAACAAGACTCGTGAATGTCTGACACACTGCACACTACGCGGTACATGGGCATGACGTGAAATCCACCACAATCAATGGGATCCTGGCCATAGTCACACACCAATGAAGAAGACAAGGTGACACACAAAGAACACACGTACACAACTTCCAACATTGCAGCTCTGACCCTGAGGAGTGGCAGCAGTCACACACACAACGTGTCACAATCACTGAAAGCTACCATAGACTGTAAATTACATGACATGTGTAACCAACCAGTGCCAAGGGGAATCCTGAATGTGTCCCATCTGCGTTTGCCCACATCCCCAGCCCTGACAACAAAGACAACCTGGGATGACAACCTGATGAACCTTAGTTAGCCATGCACCCACATCCCGGAGTAACCAGGTCCAAGATGCTTGATGAACACAGAACAACTCAGCAAGCATCAGAAACAGGAACATCCGTAGGGACACAGGCTGTGTAGGAAAAGGGAAGGGTACACGCACAGACATGCTTACACAACACAAAACACGGGCCCAGGCAATGTCACGGGATTACACACTGCCATGAGGGCACTCCACTGCTGTGGAAGGTCCGCTGTGCCAAGCCTTGTCTGTGCACGACTCAAACATGTCGGCAGAACACTCGGTCAGTGAGTCAACAACTACAACACACTGAAGGCTCTGCTCACATCAGCCTGGGTACGGGAGTGTCACGTCAGTCATCTGCATACACCCAAAACATGTGTCAAGCAAGGTGCACTGTATACACTGATGAGTCCTTCAACATTGGTGTGCTAAACTGCATGTCCAGTGGAGATGGGCACACAGTCAGGGAAATAGGAACATTGAACAGTGGTAAGCCCACCAGATGTGCATCCCTGTAAGACAAAGATGTTAATTTACAAATGCAAAACGTACATCCCTGTGTCATATGCTGAACATCACACCCTCAGACTGCAGCAGAGGATGCCATAGATCCAGACTACAACAGGACACACATCCCATGGACCACATGGAGTCCATCACTGCAACACTTCATTTCCCTGATCTGAACACTATTACAACTGCAAATGCATGATGATAACCATGTACATCATGTACATCAAAAGAAAAACCACAAGTAAACAAAAATAGGCTTTATTCAGCAAATGTCAATAAAAAATCAGAAGTCCAAATTAAACTAAGGCCAATGGCCAGTCCAAATACACAGTCCCAACAGGGTGATATGTGACAACTTGTCACCCATTGCTTGCCTGCACTGGTAGGGACAGGGGACATCCCCCTTGGAGGGGCATACAAGGGGCAGGCCAGGCACCGCAGGGACAGGATCAGGGGATGCCAGAGTGAGGCAGTGAAGGGGTGGTGGGTGCAGGAGTGTCACCAGCAACTGCAGTGGAGGTGTCTGACTCAGGGGGGGCCGGCACCACTGCAGTGCCCGAGTCAGACGGGGTGGTTGTGGACTCCACTGCAGTGCATGCCTCCAAGGGAGTGGAAGGGAGGGCAGATGAGGTGGGCAGGACAGAGGGGGGGGGACCCGGTCTCCACACCAGTGGCACAAACAGGCTGAGCGTCTGGGTTGGGGGTGGAAGAGCAAGTGGCAGGGGGAGGGCCTAAGCAGTTTGGGGATGCGGTATCGGTGTGTGGGGGAACCTGGGGCAGGGTGTGGCGGTGGAACCTGTGGAGTGGTGGCCTGGGGGATGGAGGAGAGAGACTGGGTGGTGGAGCTGCGTGGTGGTGGTGGTGGGGTCTTGCCCTTCCTGGTCCGGGGGACTTCCGAATGGGGTCCTCAGTCTGTCTGCGCCTGGGGGAGGGTGTCCGGGGGCGAGGGGCACTCCCCTCTGTGTGGGTGGACTTCCTCTTCCCCCGGTATGCCGGATCTGCAGGATCGGAGGGGAAGAGGCCGAGGTCACACAGGAAGACCTGCTGTGTAGGTGGGGTTGCAGGTGAGGCAAGGGAAGGGGTCTTGGAGGGAGAGGATTTGGAGGACTGCGGAGTGACTGTGGATGCCTGTGTGTGTGTCTGTTCCCCATCCCCTGTGTGTGTGGTATCTGTCCCCTGAGGATGCTTGTGTGCACGTCTTGCCTTTCTTTTGGGTGTGTCTGTGCTGCTCGTGTCTGTGTGCTTGGGTGAATGTGCAGGTGTGCATGTGCTTTGGACAGGTAGGGTGCCAGGAAGTGTGGATGGGGCAGAGGTAGGAGGTGGGAGGGACTGCTGGAGGAGGGACACTGCTGCCGTCAGGGAGGAGTCCATGGACTTATTGCTCCTCTGTAGGGCAGACATACCCGTCGAGATGCCCTCCATGAACGACACCAGCTGTGTCAACAGAGTGGTGTGTGCATGGAGGACACTCAGCATTGCTGTCTGCCCTACATGGAGCTGCCGAAGTAGGTACACAGACTCCTCACTCAGGGCAGCAGGGGACACAGGGGCAGGGGGTGCGGTGCCTGGCACGAAGGAGACACGCTCCCGAACACGGGAGCCTCCACGGACGTCTGGAATTGGAACCAATGGGAGGGCGGTGCTGGTGGTGGTGGTGGCAGGGCCAGACAGACTAGCGGGGGTGTGGTGGCTGCTGACACCCGCCTCCACAAGGGAGTCATCTTCCGAGCTGCTGTGGTCCTCAGCTGAGGTGGATGGTGCTGAGGACTCCTCGGTGTGGCTCCCCTCGCCCTCCGTGCCACTGGGTCCCTCTGACCACTCGTCGGATGCTGACCCAGTCTGGCTCCGCTGCTCCTCCTGGTCCGTGGAGCTGTCCCCTCCTGTGGCCGTGGATGTATCTGCAAACAATTAGGGAAACAGACAAACATCAGTCACCTGCACTGACCGCACACACCACAGTAAGTACAGCACTTACAGAGCCAGCCCTGGCATCCTTAGTAGAACATTGCCAAAACTCCTCACACAGATTTGGAGAAGCCAATTGTCAGTCTGATGGTCAACCATGGGACTCACACCCCTCCTGCCCTTGCACCCATCTGTCTGGTGCCTGTCTGATGGTAAGACCCCAGTGTGGACACATGCACCACCTACACAGTTGTTGGACATTGCAGGGAACACAGTGAAGTATGTGAACATGCACACATCACATCTCTTGCCACTGAGTCAGTGCAGGTGTCCGGAGAAAGGGATGGCCAGAGTCTAAATAGAAATGCATGTGATGCATACCAGCACCAGACACCATGATGCACCCATGTCCGGATAGTCCATGCCACAATGGGGTGCATGTTGCACATGTCACTCCCCTGCAGGATCACTCTTAGGAAGTTTAATGCCATGACACAGGCATGCCTGCAAAGTCATACATCACTGTCTCCAGTCACATGGCCATGGCAGCCTGCCAACAACAGTCTGCACTGTGTCACAATCCTAGGACATGGGGAATGCAAGTTATGTAACTGACAAGTGCACATGTCCATCCCCCACACACCACATCATCTGAACTAGTATTTGTCCACGTCATGCCAATTGGACATATGGGGGACATGAAACACAACTCCCAGAACCTGAGCACCTCACAGTGTGCTGTGAATGAATAACAGCTGCCTGAAAGTCACAGTCGCATACACCTGTGTGCACAGTCAAGTGATCAAACATCTATAAGTCACAGAAGTATCGTCTCACATGGTCACATCTCAGATGGCATGCTGAACCCTAACCGACAAACATACCAGTAGTCCTGACAACGAAGCCACAGCACACTGACACAGAGGCAGACACCTGAGGGAACATGTCACTGATCACAACATGTCAGATGATCCACGGGAGTGGGAGTACAGAGTCTATTGTATGCCCTGGAGTAGGCATGACTGTCCAGCTCCACCTGTAAGAGGGATGAGTCCTGGACAGTAGGCAGGTGTCTAAGCATGTGTGACACACTTGATATACATACTCCTGAGGCCCAAACATTGTTCCCACCCACAGCATGGGGGTGTGCCAAATACCCCAGGGACATGTGGTGAATCAGATCAGCAAGTGGACCACATATCAAAGTTACACCCAGATTACATGTCAGGACTTGGGCATTGTGTGAGCAATTGACCCACCCATGAATCCCACAACATAGTCACCGGAACAAATGCTGTCCCCCACCTTGAGCAAAGCAAAATGCAATGACACAGTCCCCAAGTGACACAATTTCCTGACTGTAAGGGCCACACATATGCGTATCAGATGAGGAGTGGGCATGTCACAATAGAGGGACATGGGTCCTGGACCACAAGACTGATGTACTGTGGAAGTTTAACCAGGCCAGAGGAGGGCACATAGCATGTCAGACAAAGTGCACAGTGCTGTCATGGACTCACCCCTCCTTGCTGCTGTCTGGCCTTCAGCTGCCCATCCAGGTCAGGGAAGACCACCGCCAGGATCCTGAGCATGTGGGGGTCAGGGTCCGGTGTCCGCCCCTCCTGCGAGGAGGCGACAGCTTCAGCTGGACCCTTGCGATCCTCCGGGTCCAGCCTCGAAGGTCCTGCCACCTCTTCTGGCAGTTGCGGATCCGGCGCTTGTAGTCCCCCACGGATCTTACTGCCCGGGCGATGGTCAGCCAGATTTCCTGCTTCTGGTGGGCATCAACCTGTGAGGATGACAAAGTGAAAATGCCATTACTACACATGCAACATATCCGTGCATCACACAGTTGGATATACATGTCTCAATCACTGGGGCACATGATGTACACAGGCAGTGCAACGATGGCTATGAACAGTTTGCCAGCAGTTACTACATGGTATCATTGCATGGAAAGTAAACCTTGTTGGAATGCACTGTTACTGCACTGTACCTGTTCAGTGCATGTAACTACACACTTTGGGGGCTCAGAACTACTCAGTGAGCATGCTAGCCAGTGGTGTGCACACTGTAAGTCCTGCTAGTCAGACAACATGCAAAATTAGTAAGGCAGTGGACAGCACACTCACCTGCTCCCCTGGTGTCCCATACAGCTTGCTGTACTGTGGAAGGAGGCTGTCCAGCAGGGCCTGGTTCTCCTCAAGGCTGAAGGCTGGGGCTCTCTCCACAGTACGTGCCATTGCAGTAGCCAGAGGATGCAGAGACAGCAGCAGTGTTGGTGGCAGATGTCGTCCTGGAGCATGTAGTGCAGGCAAGTGAGCTCTCAGGGGAACAGCCAGCATTATATGTGTGCTGCAGAGGCAGATACTGTCCCATGTGTCCAAAGTGATAGGTCCAAGTCGTTTGCATCTTCTGAATCTGACCAATCCATGGAATAGCAGCACTAATACACGCCCACAGCATCCTTCAAAAATCCAAGTTCATGACACCCATGATTTTGCAACATTGTTGTGGCTGGCCAACTGAATTCACTGCATCAGACTCGTTGAAGCTTCGAATACGCGTCCGTTGCCATGCCAGGCCCCAGCCAACGCGTGCGCACCGTTCGATCCATTGCTGTACAACGCGTATTTCGGGATACAACGCGTACCCGCTCACAACAGATGCAATGGGCCGGCCGGGCACACCGATCGGTCCATTGCTGTACAACGCGTATTTCGGGATACAACGCGTACCCGCTCACAACAGATGCAATGGGCCGGCCGGGCACACCGATCGGTCCATTGCTGTACAACGCGTACCCGCTCACAACAGATGCAATGGGCCGGCCGGGCACACCGATCGGTCCATTGCTGTACAACGCGTATTTCGGGATACAACGCGTACCCGCTCACAACAGATGCAATGGGCCGGCCGGGCACACCGATCGGTCCATTGCTGTACAACGCGTACCCGCTCACAACAGATGCAATGGGCCGGCCGGGCACACCGATCGGTCCATTGCTGTACAACGCGTACCCGCTCACAACAGATGCAATGGGCCGGCCGGGCACACCGATCGGTCCATTGCTGTACAACTGCAGCTACCCGCTCACAACAGATGCAATGGGCCGGCCGGGCACACCGATCGGTCCATTGCTGTACAACGCGTTTTCGGGATACAACGCGTACCCGCTCACAACAGATGCAATGGGCCGGCCGGGCTCACCGATCGGTCCATTGCTGTACAACGCGTACCCGCTCACAACAGATGCAATGTGCCGGCTGGGCACACCGATCGGTCCATTGCTGTACAACGCGTACCCGCTCACAACAGATGCAATGGGCCGGCCGGGCACACCGATCGGTCCATTGCTGTACAACGCGTACCTGTACAGGTCAGTCGCATATGTCACCATGCTTGTCACTGGTGAACGTATGCCAGCCACATATACCTGCCAGAGACCCAGGGGCACACCTACAACACCACACCCAGTCCACACTGTTTCCTAAGGCATGTAAGGCTGCATTACCTTTTCTGTGTATGGGGGTTAACATGTGGTTTCTGTGGTGGCACTTGTGGGCAGCCACACCCAGGCTGTGCATGTGTTAATGGGGACAGGGTCCTTTGTGTGTTGTGCACATGACCACTGTGATGTGCAACAGTTCATTTCGGAGCATGTGGCATGGTCACATTTCCAGGTTGTGTATGTGTGTGACATGTCACATACCCCCAGGGTCCCATGGGGGAAGGCATGTACGTCACAGGGTGACCCATTGCCACAATAGTGATGTCCCTCCACAGTCTGTGTGCATGTTGTGTTTCCGATGTCTCTGATTCCATGTGCACGATGGGAGACAGTCTCCACATCAACGTTGTTTGTGCATGGACTTTGATGTTGTGCGTCACTGGCGTCCATGTCTGTCCTGCGTAGGCGACAGGGGCCACTACCTGTGGGAGTCATGTTTGTTTTTCTGACGTGTACATGATACGCCATGTCATGCCAGTGTCCATGTGGCAAGACAGGGTCACTGGGAATCTACCTGTCAATGAGCTGTGATGCCTGTGGCGCATCTGTCCAGACATGTCACTGTGGTGTGTGTGTGGAACGTGACAGCAGTAAATGGGTACTGTGACACAGCCTAATGGTTTCCCATAGCACAACCTGGAACCTGTTGTCCACACATGTTGTACTGAGAAGTTAGATGATGGCCATGTAGGTGCGAGTTATGTCCGAACAGAACGGCACACACATCAAGTACTTGTGTCTCGTAATGATGTATCATGTGAAATTGAGTATGGTGAATGGCACATATGTGGGGTGACTGACAATCTTTCTTTCCTCAACCTATGCACTGCAGGGCTCCAGCTGTCCATAGACCATTCCCTGACCTGGCAACGATGGTGGAACGTGACAGCATCCGACGGTACCGCTTCACCAGGCAGCTGATTGAGGATTTGGCAGTGCGCTTGGCACCACATTTGCAACCTGGCCGGCCGTACCCTACGGCGCTGACCCCCAAGGTGAAGGTAATGGCAGCCCTACACTTCTTTGCCACCGGTACCTTTCAACACACTGTGGCGACTGCCGGTGGGATGTCACAGACTATGTTCAGCCGTGTGCTACGCGATGTTTTGGAGGCAATGTTGAGATGCCTGAACCAGTACATCTATTTCCCTACACGTCAACAACTCACTGACGTCAAGAGTGACTTCTATGCCCTGGGGAGGATGCCACATGTCATTGGCTCCATTGATGGGACACATGTGGCTTTGGTACCACCACAGGCACATGAGCAGGCATACCGGAACCGGAAACATTACCATTCGATCAATGCTCTGGTGGTATGTCTTGCAGATATGAGCATCACACATGTGTGTGCCCGTTTCCCTGGTTCAGCACACGATGCCTACGTGATGAGGAGTAGTCGCATCCCGAGGATGATGGCACAGATGCAGAACCAGCGTGCCTGGCTTGTCGGTGTGTACTGACTTTGTACCATTGTGTGTGTTCTGCTCTGTAGTATACCGCCCACTTTTCCAACTCAGCTAATGTGCACTTGTCTGTCCGTAGGTGACTCCGGATACCCCAACATGCCGTGGTTGCTGACACCCCTCAGGAACCCTGTGACACCAGCCCAGATGCGCTACAATGAGGCACATGGTCGGACCAGGAGAGTGATTGAGCGGACCTTTGGTCTCCTGAAGAGCCGCTTCCGCTGCCTGGACAAGACAGGAGGGGCCCTCCCATATGCCCCAGCAAAGGTGTGCAAGATTGTCATCGTCTGCTGCATGCTACACAACCTGGCAGTGCGGAAGGAGTTGCCTCTCATCCTGGATGACGATGACCAACGTCCGCCACCTGTGGAGGATCCTGGCCTGGACCACGATGCCAGTGATGATGATGATGATGATGGTGATGTCCGCACACAGCTCATCACCAACTTCTTCAGCTGAATGTGAGTATCCAGGGAGATGTAATGTGAATGATGTGAGTTTGCATGATATGTGTGGGTGGTGCTCTGGTGCTGTTTGAGTGTGGCCATGTGCTACTTGACTGGATGCGTGCAGCAATGTGTCCTTACAGGTAGTATGTACTCCCCAACAGTTTTGACATGCTAACTTGGTTTTGTGTAGTTGTCTTGTGACATGTATTGGGCATGAGTATTGCAGTTCTGTCCTGTTCTTCAGTGGTTTTAACTGTGTGTCATGTCTGTCCTTCACAGGGTGCTTACTGAGTACTTTGGTCAACTTGGATCCCCCGACACCATGATTCAGCTTTCAGGGTGGCAGCAGTAGTTTCCCTACAGGTGATGTGCCACACACCCCTGGACTTCATATCTTCTGCACTTGTTGACTGTGTGGCCACTGCCACGTGGGATTACCTTGCATTTGTAGTGGAAACAACATGTTGCAAATGTGTAATAAACCTGTGCTTCACTTTGGGATGTGCGTTGTCTGTGGTCACACATCTGACTGACATTTGCTTACTGCACCTGTGGGCTAGTTGACACAGACTCTGAATAGGTGTGGTGTCTGTGCATTCCACAGTATTTCCTGGCAACATCACTGTAGGCGATGAGTCCGATGGCCCTGGTGTCTCTGTGTTGTGTAGCCCTAGTGGTGTGTCTCCCTCATATGTGTCACGTCACCATGACTCACATGACGGTGTTGTACTTGCTGTAGCAGTTAGCATACACAGTGTAATTTAGCAGATCATCATCACCATAACAGTATCCACATTTGAATAACAACAGAGGCAAGTATGGTGTACTAGTGATTTTATTTACAGAAATGTGTGTGTGTATAGTGCACAGGATGGTGGGTGCTGTACATTGGGATTGTGATCCAAAGTTCCCAGATGAGTTGGAAGTCTTGGTAGCAGAAATGTCCTGAGTGAAGTCCACAGTCATATGATACATTAGTCCAACTTGAACTCCCCATGTCATGTGGGAGAGTTGTGTTGCATTCGACAGGGTGAAAAGTTTGCACACAAAGGAGAATTTCCGGAACAGGTGTTGGCTTCCTGGGGGATGTACGTGGCCATCAACCTCTCAGTTTTCCTTCCTCGGACGACCCCTCTTCTTTGGGGGGGACCCTCACGTGCAGGCTGCTGCGGTGCAGGGGAGTCTCCGCCAGAGTCCTCCTCCCTCCCTGTGGCGGTGTCAGTTGTTGCAGCACCAGATGTTGTGGGCACACAGGGAGGTGTGGCCATGTTGGTGCTAATCTGGCGGAGGCATGTCAATATGTCCCTATGCACCGCTGTGAGTTCTTGCAATGTGTCCCACTTGGACTCCATGCGAGACATGTGTGTCTCCACACGGGACATGTGGGAGTCCAAGCGGGCATGATGGGCAGCCTGCTGCTGTTGTATGTCCTTGAGGATCCCCACTACCTGTCTGACCTCTCCGGTGCTATCCTGGTACGCATCAGCGATGCGTGCCAGTTGTGGGTCATCATGCAGTCCAGACCCCTCTGCAAGCAGCGACCTATGTCTACCACCCCTCCCACCACCCCTGGCGACACGTGCAGGACCTGCGGTGGCACGCACAGGTGACCCAAGGCCCCCTTGGGGGTTGTTAGTGGTGTTGTTGTCCGTTGCTCCACGGTGGGCCTGGGGCCCTGTGCTGTTATCATCGGTGGTCCTTGGTCTGTCCGTGTCGGCGGGGGTGGTCTGTGTGTTGGCAGTTGTTGGAGGGGTGGGTGCAGGGGTGCAGATGTTGGTCCTGCTGGTGCTGCATGATGACTCACACCGGAGGTGCCAGGTAGGTCTTCGCCATCCGAGGAGGGCAGAGGCTGTTCCACACCAGTGAGCTCAGTGTCCCCCGGAGCCTGGGACAGGGACTCCTCCTCGCCTGCTGCTGTGTCCCCATCATCATCACCTGTATTTGGAAGAGACACACATTGTATGTTATGTTTCTACAGGCATCAATGGTTCACACACCTGACAGTTGTGACTGTACCTCTGGATGCGGGCATGTACATTGCATTGTCCTAAGTTGTCACAGTAAGAGGTTGATATTGGTGTAGCACATTGTCCTGCATACCTGGGGCATTTCAATGTGAATGTTGAGGTGTGTGCATGGCCAGCATTGGTTGTATTTGGTGGACATCCGGCCATCCTTCTCCACCTAGCCCAGTTATCCCACCATGAAGCATGCCACCCTTGCAGTGGGTTCAGGTTGACTCTCAGGATGTCATTCAGTGGTGTTCTGCTGTTTGTTGGTGCACAGTTCCCAGCAGGGCCTTGTGCTCCCCACAGCAGTACCCAGTGTCAGCCATCTTGTCAGTCCTTATCCACTCCCTGTGATGTGAGCATGGTTCAGAGTGGTGTTGATGGGCCAATTGTGAGGGTGAGCAATATCTGTGACTACAACTCCCATCATGCTATTGCCTACACCCCCTTCCCAGCATGCCCGTACTTCCTTCCTTTTGACTCTGCTTCCCTGTGGGGTAGTGTGCCTGTGCTGACAGGAAGGCTGACAGTGTTGTCCTTGCGTTTGTTTGGCTACAAGTCCCAAGAGTGTCCCTGTGCTTCACACAGCATTACCCAGGGTGGTGGTTCTTTGTGGGATCTTCATTTGGTGTGTGAGGCATTGCATTCTCCCAGGTGGGTTATGTGGAGTTTGTGTTGAGGGGGTGTGTGAGGAGAGCTGCTTGTAACTATGGTCAGTGCTGTCAGTCCTCCTTCCCACCCAGCCAGATATCCCACCATGCAACGTGCTTGCATTGCAGGGAGTGCAAGTTGGCTTTCAGGATGTCAGGCAGTGGTGTTCTGCTGTTTGTTGGTGCACAGTTCCCAGCAGGGCCTTGTGCTCCCCACAGCAGTACCCAGTGTCAGCCATCTTGTCAGTCCTTATCCACTCCCTGTGATGTGAGCATGGTTCAGAGTGGTGTTGATGGGCCAATTGTGAGGGTGAGCAATATCTGTGACTACAACTCCCATCATGCTATTGCCTACACCCCCTTCCCAGCATGCCCGTACTTCCTTCCTTTTGACTCTGCTTCCCTGTGGGGTAGTGTGCCTGTGCTGACAGGAAGGCTGACAGTGTTGTCCTTGCGTTTGTTTGGCTACAAGTCCCAAGAGTGTCCCTGTGCTTCACACAGCATTACCCAGGGTGGTGGTTCTTTGTGGGATCTTCATTTGGTGTGTGAGGCATTGCATTCTCCCAGGTGGGTTATGTGGAGTTTGTGTTGAGGGGGTGTGTGAGGAGAGCTGCTTGTAACTATGGTCAGTGCTGTCAGTCCTCCTTCCCACCCAGCCAGATATCCCACCTTGCAACGTGCTTGCATTGCAGGGAGTGCAAGTTGGCTTTCAGGATGTCAGGCAGTGGTGTTCTGCTGTTTGTTGGTGCACAGTTCCCAGCAGGGCCTTGTGCTCCCCACAGCAGTACCCAGTGTCAGCCATCTTGTCAGTCCTTATCCACTCCCTGTGATGTGAGCATGGTTCAGAGTGGTGTTGATGGGCCAATTGTGAGGGTGAGCAATATCTGTGACTACAACTCCCATCATGCTATTGCCTACACCCCCTTCCCAGCATGCCCGTACTTCCTTCCTTTTGACTCTGCTTCCCTGTGGGGTAGTGTGCCTGTGCTGACAGGAAGGCTGACAGTGTTGTCCTTGCGTTTGTTTGGCTACAAGTCCCAAGAGTGTCCCTGTGCTTCACACAGCATTACCCAGGGTGGTGGTTCTTTGTGGGATCTTCATTTGGTGTGTGAGGCATTGCATTCTCCCAGGTGGGTTATGTGGAGTTTGTGTTGAGGGGGTGTGTGAGGAGAGCTGCTTGTAACTATGGTCAGTGCTGTCAGTCCTCCTTCCCACCCAGCCAG
This sequence comes from Calotriton arnoldi, assembly GCA_963921515.1. Lineage (NCBI taxonomy): Eukaryota > Metazoa > Chordata > Amphibia > Caudata > Salamandridae > Calotriton > Calotriton arnoldi. The sequence goes on along the minus strand of CAWUFW010012840.1, from coordinate 415,703 downwards.
ATATCCCACCATGCAACGTGCTTGCATTGCAGGGAGTGCAAGTTGGCTTTCAGGATGTCAGGCAGTGGTGTTCTGCTGTTTGTTGGTGCACAGTTCCCAGCAGGGCCTTGTGCTCCCCACAGCAGTACCCAGTGTCAGCCATCTTGTCAGTCCTTATCCACTCCCTGTGATGTGAGCATGGTTCAGAGTGGTGTTGATGGGCCAATTGTGTGGGTGAGCAATATCTGTGACTACAACTCCCATCATGCTATTGCCTACACCCCCTTCCCAGCATGCCCATACTTCCTTCCTTTTGAGTGGACTTCACTGTGTGTGAGTGTGACAGCAATGGCAAGATGGCTGACAGTGTGGTCCTGTGTGTTTGTTTGGCTGCACAGTTCCCAGCAGTGTCCCTGTGCTTCCCACAGCAGTACCCAGGGTGGTGGTTCTTTGTGGGATCTTCATTTGGTGTGTGAGGCATTGCATTCTCCCAGGTGGGTTATGTGGAGTTTGTGTTGAGGGGGTGTGTGAGGAGAGCTGGTTGTAACTATGGTCAGTGCTGTCAGTCCTCCTTCCCATCCAGCCAGATATCCCACCATGCAACGTGCTTGCATTGCAGGGAGTGCAAGTTGGCTTTCAGGATGTCAGGCAGTGGTGTTCTGCTGTTTGTTGGTGCACAGTTCCCAGCAGGGCCTTGTGCTCCCCACAGCAGTTCCCAGTGTCAGCCATCTTGTCAGTCCTTATCCACTCCCTGTGATGTGAGCATGGTTCAGAGTGGTGTTGATGGGCCAATTGTGAGGGTGAGCAATATCTGTGACTACAACTCCCATCATGCTATTGCCTACACCCCCCTTCCCAGCATGCCCGTACTTCCTTCCTTTTGACTCTGCTTCCCTGTGGGGTAGTGTGCCTGTGCTGACAGGAAGGCTGACAGTGTTGTCCTTGCGTTTGTTTGGCTACAAGTCCCAAGAGTGTCCCTGTGCTTCACACAGCATTACCCAGGGTGGTGGTTCTTTGTGGGATCTTCATTTGGTGTGTGAGGCATTGCATTCTCCCAGGTGGGTTATGTGGAGTTTGTGTTGAGGGGTGTGTGAGGAGAGCTGCTTGTAACTATGGTCAGTGCTGTCAGTCCTCCTTCCCACCCAGCCAGATATCCCACCATGCAACGTGCTTGCATTGCAGGGAGTGCAAGTTGGCTTTCAGGATGTCAGGCAGTGGTGTTCTGCTGTTTGTTGGTGCACAGTTCCCAGCAAGGCCTTGTGCTCCCCACAGCAGTTTCCAGTGTCAGCCATCTTGTCAGTCCTTATCCACTCCCTGTGATGTGAGCATGGTTCCGAGTGGTGTTGATGGGCCAATTGTGAGGGTGAGCAATATCTGTGACTACAACTCCCATCATGCTATTGCCTACACCCCCTTCCCAGCATGCCCGTACTTCCTTCCTTTTGACTCTGCTTCCCTGTGGGGTAGTGTGCCTGTGCTGACAGGAACGCTGACAGTGTTGTCCTTGCGTTTGTTTGGCTACAAGTCCCAAGAGTGTCCCTGTGCTTCACACAGCATTAGCCAGGGTGGTGGTTATTTGTGGGATCTTCATTTGGTGTGTGAGGCAGTGCATTCTCCCAGGTGGGTTATGTGGAGTTTGTGTTGAGGGGTGTGTGAGGAGAGCTGCTTGTAACTATGGTCAGTGCTGTCAGTCCTCCTTCCCACCCAGCCAGATATCCCACCATGCAACGTGCTTGCATTGCAGGGAGTGCAAGTTGGCTTTCAGGATGTCAGGCAGTGGTGTTCTGCTGTTTGTTGGTGCACAGTTCCCAGCAGGGCCTTGTGCTCCCCACAGCAGTACCCAGTGTCAGCCATCTTGTCAGTCCTTATCCACTCCCTGTGATGTGAGCATGGTTCAGAGTGGTGTTGATGGGCCAATTGTGTGGGTGAGCAATATCTGTGACTACAACTCCCATCATGCTATTGCCTTCACCCCCCTTCCCAGCATGCCCATACTTCCTTCCTTTTGAGTGGACTTCACTGTGTGTGAGTGTGACAGCAATGGCAAGATGGCTGACAGTGTGGTCCTGTTGTTTGTTGGTGCACAGTTCCCAGCAGGGCCTTGTGCTCCCCACAGCAGAACCCAGTGTCAGCCATCTTTTCAGTCCTTATCCACTCCCTGTGATGTGAGCATGGTTCAGAGTGGTGTTGATGGGCCAATTGTGTGGGTGAGCATTATCTGTGACTACAACTCCCATCATGCTATTGCCTACACCCCCCTTCCCAGCTTGCCCGTACTTCCTTCCTTTTGAGTGGACTTCACTGTGTGTGAGTGTGACAGCAATGGCAAGATGGCTGACAGTGTGGTCCTGTTGTTTGTTGGTGCCCAGTTCCCAGCAGGACCTTGTGCTCCCCACAGCAGTACCCAGTGTCAGCCATATTGTCAGTCCTTTTCCACTCCCTGTGTTGTGAGCATGGGTCAGAGTGGTGTTGATGGTCCAAATGTGAGGCTGCCCATTATCTGTTGCTACGACTCCCATCGTGCTCTTGGCTACACTGACTTCACCAGCATACACAGGATTCCTTCCTTTCTGTGAGCTTCCCTGTGAGGTGGTGTTCTAGTGGTGGCTAAATATCTGACAGTGTTTGTTGGTTAGATTTGTGCCACTGCCTAGCTCTATTTGGAATTGGGTTTGTACATGTCATTACACAGTTACATATCACTATGACATGGCATGTATTGTGTTTATCTGACTAACATACACTTCTTGGGATGATTATCTTTTGGTTGCTGTTGATTTGCTAGGGGTGCATGGTTTGACTATCCCCTTGACAGTGATGTGTGTGTATTGGCACACAATATTGTGTATATTAGTTGTGTACTCACCAGTCTCTGGGATGTTTGTTAGTCCATATACGCTCACTGGTGGTAGGATGGTCCGCACCTTCTCCTCCCAGGGCCTGAGGTATACTGGTTTGGCAGGAGGGCCACTGCGGGTGTGGTGGCTCAGGAGGTAATCCTTCTTCAGTAGGTCCCTGACCCTCCTGCGCACATCATACCACCTGTTCTGGATGTCTTCCTTTGTGCGTAAACATGGTGATTGTGCGTTCACCCTGTCGACGATCCTCGCCCACATCTTGTTTTTCTGTGCCATGGGGGTCTGTTGGACCAATGTGCCAAACAACTGTGGCTCTACCTTCAGGATCTCGTCTACCATGACTTCCAATTCACTATCTAGGAACTTTGGATTCTTCTTTAGGGGCATGGTGATGGGTGGTGATTGATGTGTGTGTGTGTGCAGGTGATGGTGTGTGTGTGTAGGTTTTGCTGTGTGTGTGTGAGGGTGCTATTTGTTGAGGTGCTAATGGTGTGTGGCTTTTGTGTTGGATGAGCTGTGTGTGTGTCTGCTGTCTGCTGGTGTTCTGTGCTGGCAGGTCAGTGGAATTTGCAAAGGATCATGGTAGGGATGTGTGGCCTTTATGTAGGTGGAGTTGGGGGTGTGTCCTTGTTCCATTTTTTTCACCCCCTGTATTTATTGGCTTTGTCATTGCTTGTTTGGCCCTCTTTTTTTGTATTTTTTCATTTGTGATTATTGTGCATGTAGGAGTCGTTCTTCTGACCGAGTAGGACGTTGCAGTTATCTCGTGCGCGCCTCTCCGAGTCGTTCCCGCTGTGTTTCAGCTCAGTTTCATATGCGGCGTACGCGTCGGTCGCGGAGTATTGTGTTTGTTCGGCTGGGTTTTGTATGCGTGTCGGTCGTATGGCTTGGGCTCCGTGCGAATCGGTCTGATTTTGCACCCATTGCATCGTACTGCACGGGTCGGAGTTCGCGGGTACGTTTCATTCGGGTTGATTCCTGGTGCGTGTCGGTCGGTTCGATTCGCGTGGTTTCCCGGCCGGATAGCTTGTTTCCGTCCGGGTCGGTCGTTCGCCTTGAGTTCCGTACGAGTCGGTCGTGATTCACATGCATTTCATCGTACTTCCCAGGTCGGGCAACGCCGGTACGTGTCGTTCGGACTATGATCCCGTACCGAGTCGGTCGGTATTTTTTCCGGCCCGAATCGGATTTGGCCCCTCAGTCATTTGAGGTGTGGAAACACATTTCTGTACATATAATTAGATAATTTTCCAACATGGTAGACACTGAGAATAGAAGATCTAGATGTGGGTTTTTCCGTAGATGTTGTAAGATGTGTTTCTATTGCACAGGCTTTCTAATGCTTATCTGGTTCATTTTGGCAATAATAATCCCACTTAGATTAGTTGTAGAAAATACATCTGAAATCGTAAATGACACGAATAGCGACAAGAAATCTGACATAAAGAACACTGCAACACTGGTAGATAGTACTGATTTTCATAGGGACAAGTCAATAACTGATTTCTCCAAGAATGTCTTCACGAAACTTTTGTACGAATATGTGGAAACAATGGATGTGAGAGATCGTTACGTATGTATGCAGTTACCTGCGTCTGTAACAGAAGGTGTGACGTACCATCACCTTCCTTTGACGTATGGAATAGCTTATAGTGTTTTAGCTAGCTTATTTTACAAAACTGGTAAATTAGAGTACTACTACACTGACACAGATGCTGTTTTTGCTAAAGTTCCCGTAATCCCTGAACTAAATAAGGTGAAGTTTGCAAAGATTTTTGGAGAATTTTCTTAGAAACAAAAGAATTAACATTAGAATATGCATTTAGACATAATCTTACCTGTGGGTTAAGAAAGGAAGAAAAGGTTTTCTTGGACATGGTAGAAGACAGAAGGGTTAAGTTTCAAAGAAAGGCAACAGGAGAAAAGACAAAAACCCCACCTTGGGCGTTTGAAGAGGGAAGTTATGACAAAGGCGAAACAAATGCAGCTATGGTTCTAGATTGGCCCCAACAGGGAAAATTGTGTATTAGTAGAGATAACACTTTGTATGATAACTATTTCGTGGGTTCTAGTGAGTGCCGATATACACACAAAATTCTAGGAGGATGGGGATTCAAAGGAGGAAAAGATCCAGTATTTCCAGGGATCTATTATATTTGCGGAAATAGAGCTTACTATAGGTTGCCGGACCATTGGTACGGAACATGCTATCTAGGCCTGGTCTTTCCAAAGATTTTTCATGTGGAAAGAGGAACGAAAGGAATTCACGAGATAGGTAAACCATTAACCCGTAGGAGAAGGGAAAGCTTCTCAGAGATAATAGGTGACATTTTTGGAGCATTGATACCAGCAGTGGGTATATCTTTGAATGCATACAAAATTCGGAAATTGTCTACAGTAGTAGATCGTTTATCAACGAATACTGCTGGAGGATTCTTGATGATAAATACTGAAATGGTTGCCATGAGAGCTATGGTAATGCAAAATCGACTTGCCCTTGACATTCTTTTGGCAAAAGAGGGTGGAGTCTGTGGAATGCTGAAAGTACAACATTGTTGCACTTACATTACAGACAAAAGTCAGAATATACAGAAGTATATAAAGAAACATTACTGATTTGCATAAAGAAATTGCCCCACTGGAGGTTGAAGGTGCTTGGGAGAGACTTGGCAAAAGTTTTTCCTCAATGAAGAAATGGTTCACCGAAATAGGTAGTTCTCTTATTGGGAAAATACTAATTCCATTGACTTTAGTAATAGTGATAATATCAATATTGAGATTAGCAAATATGTGTATTAAAAGAAGAAAAAGACAAAATAAAGTAAAAAGAGAAAATGAGAAAAATAAAGAAAGAGAACGGGAGATGGGAGAGATCGAATTGGAAGAGTTTAAAGAGAACATGTACAAAAAGTCTAAAAGACAAGATGAAAAGAACACGATTGTCTAAATTAACAAATGCAAGTGGACAAGAAACATTTATCTGATAAAGTTTGTAGGGATAGGTTTTAGTGGTGATGTTAAAAATCACCAAAGGAGAGAATTGATAGAGCTGGGGAAACGAAATATTTTTTGTACCCCTTTGAAATTAATGACCTCATAACGCTAATGATACTAACCATTTGAAACGCATGAACTAATCAACAAAATACATTTTTTGTAGACATTACACGTGGGCAAACTGCTAAATGTGGCAAAATCTAATTTATTTACAAAATGCGAAGCAAATAATATTAGTATTGTGATTTGCGTAGTAAATAGAGTGAATTGCATGATTTGTGTTGCGTAATAGAATTGTATTGTGGCAAAGAATGCAGATGGTAAGTAAAATGGCTTTAAATGTCGCTTCTGCTAGGTAATATCTAACACGGGTCTTTAAAATGGCGGGTGGTAAACAGAAAGGCTTATTTTCCATATGGCGGGTGGTAAACAGAAAGGCTTATTTTCCATATTTTAATTTCTATTGTGTTTGTTCTTATATTAGTTTCGTTCGGGCCTGCCAGGCCATGCTTCTAAAATGGCCGCTGGAAAGGACAAGGTCGCGTGCGCTGAATAAGATGGCCCCCACGCAGACTCACCATGAAAGCTCCAGTCACGTGTATGCGGCCTGTGCTCGGAGTGAGAGATGTCATGGCCAATCTGACCTGCAATGAGGAGCGTGCCAAGTGTTCAGCATATATGCCTGGGAACGGATGAGAAAAACCGAATGACAGGGAATGAACTAATGTGTGACCATCAAAGATTGTTGCAAAATGGATGAACAAATTGGACTACTTTTTGGATACCATGGTCATGAAACTTATTGTGTGCTTTATTGTCCCCAAACCGGTTCGAACAAGGAGGGCGATGAGGTGACCATCACCACCCCTCCAATGGACCAATTAGCGTGATTCTTGCCCCTAAAGATTGCAACTTTTGTGTGTAGAGAGCCAGAAAGTAGGGTATAAGAGGGTCTGCTCTGACGTTGTGAAAAAAACTTGCTTTTTCATTTTTCCACCTTGATGCTGCGAGAGACTCTGTCATTTTGGACTTTGAACTTTGACTGGGGAAGGAACGAGATCGTTGCGGGAATTTGCCTGGGAGGTGCGTCCGAGGAGGTTAGCGGGACAGTCAGTCAGTTTTGGGAGTCCTATCCTGTGATCTGTGGTTCATCTTCCTTTGGTGAACCATTCTTGTCATCGCCCCATGGCCGAGGGTAATGAGTAATTTTATCTTTTCCTAAAATCTTTCCTAAAAGGTTTATTGATATTTCTAAATGTTTTACTTAATAAAGAATTTTACTTATTTGCTCGAAGAATTTTAGATAAAAATATATTCTAACTTAAAATGAGTCTGTGGTTCTTTGAAACAAAGTTTATGATTTAATAAATGTTGAAGGTTTTAATTGTGATTGAGCTGGTCTTAATCACCATCAACTGATTCTACTAGTTGGTCCATCGACCGAATAGCGGAGTACCTTGATGTTTAGAACCGACAGGATCCTAAGTTAATGTATATAATGTATAGGTTATTATTCTGTCAATTTTAACAAGGTATCCCGTTTGTCCAGCAGCTCATTTTCCTTGGCGTTTAATCCAGAGATTGAATGAATGTATGTATGCGGTGTCATGGGCCCCACCGACATAAGTTTTGTGTAGGTGTTTTTTTCTGGATTAGTGTCATAAGGAGAAATTTATATTAGCCGCGCTGGATCACATCGGATGACCGAGGCCAAATGTGCAAACATGCTTCTTCAGCACTTCAGCTTCAGGATCGTGGGCATTTGAGAGCCACAGGCCTCTTGCACAATCCTAGGAGTCCATGGTGCAACTTCAGCATAGGAGCTTCATTTGGGCTTTGGCTTGTGATTTGCAGGCAGTTGGAGGCCAGAAGGCTCTTGCCCAATCCTAAGGCTCAATGGTGCGACTACACGAAAGATCGCTGACATCATGCACAGATCATTTGTTGTAGTAGGTTACTCTTTCTGCCTGAGCTGAGGTGCCCAGCCTTCTGATCCACCACCAGTTTTTAACATCCTCTGGGCTTGTATCACAAATTTTACCAGCCGGCACCTTAGCACCACATCATCCAATCTGAAATGTGCAAGGATAGCTTGACGCCTGGTTCTTATCCTCCATTGATTTAGGCTGTGGCCGAGTAGGTGCCATCTCTTATAACTTAGTTTGGGGGCAGAGGCACATGATACGAGTAATGTCTTCAATTACATCCCCGCAGACCCGACAGAGTGGCAAATTGAACTCTGTTTTCCAGGTTGGCCTGTGGGCAGAGAATGGTAATATGCCAAGCCTATACTTTAGGAATTTTTCTTTCATGTGGATGGAATAGCCAGTTTCCAAGTATGACTGGGATTTCAGGATATTGCAATTATTATTATTATTATTAATGCTACTTATAGTGCGCACAGCTACTCCAAGGAGTGTCCTGGCACAATACCTACAGTACGGTTTGGCTATAACATGCACAGTTTATTTAAAGAGCCATCTTTTCAGCTTCTTTTTAAATATAGCCGGAACACTTACAGAACATAAGTCAAGCGGAAGCTGATTCCAAGCTACTGCACCCAGCAGGGAAAGAGATCTGCCGCCAGATCTCTGTTTGTGGATCCTGGGCGTACAGACCAGCAGCTTATTCGAGGATTGTAATTGCCTCAACGGAATGTAGAGGCTGAATCTGGTTCTCAAATAGGAGGGTCCTTTGCTGTATTAAGCATCATGTACCAACACTAGGGTCTTGAACTTCACTCTTTCCCCAATAGGCAACCAGTGGAGATCCCCCAGATGAGGCCTAACTCTCATCCTCCTAAGGAGGTTGAGCAACAGCCAAGCCACCGTAATCTGGATCACCTGGAGCTTTTAGAGAAGATATCCAGGCAAGCCGGCATACAATGCATTGCCATAATCAATGCACAACGTAATCAATGTTTGGATGACCGTTTTCTTAGCATGCACAGGTAAGAGCGACAAAATTTTCTTTCGCGCTTTCAGCATCCTGAAGCAGGTTCCAATCAGCCTTTTGATTTGAGGCTCAAAAGACAACTTGTCATCGAACCATATCCCCAAATTTTTTAACAGCCTACCCTGGGGACCCGGCGGGGGTTTATCATCCGGCCAAAATGAAAGCCAAAACAGCTGAGGGAAGTTCCTAAAGACAAGAATCTCTGTTTTGTCCTCATTACATTTCAGTTGCGCCTTAGATAGTCACTGGAAAACTCAGGTGAGACAAGATTTTACATGAGCGCAGTATGCCTCACTCCCCTTCTTCCAGGAAATAAGCAACTGTGCATCATCTGCATAGGAGATGCCTCGAATTTATCTGCTAACTGAATTAATGGGGTCATATAAGTATTGAACAGCGTGGGGCTAAGTGCTGAGTCCTGGGGAACCCCAGTACCCAGTTTTTGAGAGCGGCTGAGGAAGGGGGGATCCAGATTTGTTGGCTTCTGTCTTCCAGGAAGGATTTAAGCCAGTTCCATGCTGAACCGGACACTCCTATCTCAAGTAATCGAGTAAATAACAGGGCGTGTGGCACCATATCGAACGTTGCGGACAGATCAAGTAGTACCAATACCGCCCTACCCTCGTTATCCGGGGGGGCTCTGATAACTTCTGCTACCTCCACCAGCACTGTTTCAGTGCTGTGTAGGGTCCTCAAACCTGATTGAGCTGGGTGGAGAAGCTCGTTATGCTCTAAAAACCTCCATAGCTCTCTGTTCACCTGCTTCTCGAGAATCTTAGAAAAGGCTGGGAGTAAGGAGATGGGTCTATAATTAGCAGGTGAGGAGGGATATGCTGATGGTTTTTTCAGCAGGGGAATAATCATTGCCTGTTTCCATCTTCTTGGCACCTTAGCTGATAAATGAAGCAGTCTATTGGCTACCGGATTAATAACATCTTCTTCAGCCGCTAACAATTTGGGGGGACAAGGTCAATCGGGGAGCCTGAGTTTATCGACTTAAGTGTGGAGAAAGAGTCCTCCAATGAAATGGCTTCAAAGGCCTTTAATTTGGGGAGGATAGCCAAATTCCAAATGATAGAAGAATCATCCTCCTGATCCTGCTTACTATCGCCACCTAGATTTGCCTGAATAATTTGGACTTTTGCAAAGAAGAAGCCTGATAGTTCTTCAGACCACTCCTTGGAAGCCTCCTTGGAGTGAGTACAGGCCGCTGGATTCAGAAAACTCTTGACTATCGAAAAAATCTCTTTAGGGTTGTTGCCAGAGCACACAATGTGCTCCTCATAGTGGAGGCGTTTCACTCTTAAAATGCCCACATAGTAGTTACTTTTCAGCTTTTTTGAAGGTTGCTTTGTCCTCAAAGCTGTTATTCTTCCTCCATTGGCATTCTAACTTCTTACAGTGTTGTCTTTCCAATTTCAAGGGACCGTAAAACCAAGGTTTAGAGGGGGTACGTCTTCCTCTTCTATGCAGAAGGAGGGAGCCAGCTGTTCAGCCACTTTAGTAATCCACATATAACAGCTTAATGCCACTTCCACAGTTTCCCCAGGCAGCTCGGGGGTGTACACGGCCAGGTCCTTCTTGAATTCAAGAGGGTCTATCCTATTAAGAGCATTCCCCCTCGGCATCTTTTCATTAGTGGTCTGTACCAGTTTGATCAGCATCTGCCAGGCAAACTTAATCAGAAAGTGATCTGGCCAGATCACCGGAAGAGGGTCATCCATTAGTAATGCCTCATTAGAGCATACTTGATCTAATATGTGTCCCCCTCGATGAGTAGGTTTCACAACAAATTGAGGTTTAGCTGGTTCATGATACCCATAAACTCGGACACCTCCCCCTCCTCTGGTTTGCCTAAGTGTAGATTAAAATCACCTAGGATCATGAAGTGGGAGTATCTCAGGGCCTGGTCAGTGATTGCATTGTCCAAAGCTTTTAAGAACGTGCCGGCTGGACCCGGAGGTCTATAAATCAGAACTCCGCCAGTGCATACTGGGGAGAGAGGTTGATGCTGAAGCCTAATCCTTTAGCTGCCATCAATTCCTCCAGCTCATCCCACTGACAACCCCATTGTTCCCTTAGCACAATTGCTACACCACCACCCCTCCCCACTTTCCGGTCCTCCCTGATAACCTTGAAACCCATGGGGATAGCCATCGCAGTGAACGGATTAGAGGTTTCAGTCAATGAAGTTTCGGTGATAAAGAGCAGGTCAAGTAGCTCCTCATCAAATAGGTTAGAGATGTTCTGAGCGTGTCTCTAAATAGAATTTGCATTGATTAGGGCTGCCTTAACCAAGCGCTTGCCCTGCTGGCCTGTGCCCATGCTCCCAGTTGTACTTGTGACAGTGTGCCTTGAGAAAACTTAATGTTACATTCCACACAATATGGGGTGTGTTTCTCAACCGGATCCCAGCCCTTTTTTACACAATTACTAGCCAGGGCAAGCTGCAGGAGCCCCATTCTGCTGTATTTTAACATGACTGTCTAACCTTTTGTAACCAAACGCTGATGGGTGCAGATGTGCTTGCCTTAGGCACGCCTTCGGTGCGCCACCGGCACATCTGCGCAGCATGTGTCTTTTCATACATACACCCTGCGACGACTAGAGCATGAACCAGCTAAAAATGGCATCACTGGTCGTCAATGCAGGAAGACTTTTACCACACCCTCATACAGTTCTACCCACTACCCCAAACTCGGGCCGATTGCAGTTCAAATTCAAGATTACATACAAGTCAAGTGAAAGTACACCAGTAAAACAGGGCACAATTAAAACATCCATGACTTGCTTATTCAACAGCCTAAAAATGGTAATTAAAATCAGAGGATAAAGTGCAACATGGCTTAACTGACCGTGGGTGGTGCGTCCATGCAGCGTGTGTCTTTTTATACATACCCGCCGACGACTAAAGCATGTACCAGCTAAAAATGGCGTCTCTGGTCATCAATGCAGGAAGACTTTCACCGCCCCCTCAAACAGCTCCGCCCACTACCTCAAACACGGGCCAATTGCAGTTCAAGTTCAAGATTACATACAAGTCAAGTGAAAGTACACCAATAAAACAGGGCACAATTAAAACATTTGTGGCTGGCTTATTCAACAGCCTAAAAATGGTAATTAAAATCAGAGAATAAAATGCAGCGTGTCTTAACCGACCTTGGGTTCTAAGTCATTAATCCATGCCGTCTGCTAGCTAGGGAGGGTTTGTCTTTGATGAGGAGCTGCATGTTGACTGATCTGTTGATAGTTCTTTTGAAGACTAAGTGACTTGTGGCGTTTCCCAGAGCTCTGTGGCTCCTGGATGTCAGTGTCTGGATTAGGTAGTGCCATGCTGGAGACATAGTGTGGCCTGATATCCCCTTCTAGATTAGTTGATTGAGTGACATTTCCATGGTATTTTTGAGTTTGTGGCACATTTTTACAAAGGTTGCTGTCTAGCTAAGGATTGTTTCTTGATTACAAAGTCAAGCCCAAGCTGCGTCGGTGAGATGTGCATTGGTAAGTGGAACATGTACCTTAGGATCTTATACATTGTTTTTTCTAGCAGTAAACTGTCCCTCCTGCTCAAAGGTTCACTGACAAACTATACTTGGGACGAGTTTGGCTTCTATTATTTTTAAGAGCAGTGTTAGAGTTGGACCGCTCAGTGTTTTATAGAGGGTCTTTAAGGCCACAGCTAGCCCCATCCCTTTCCTTTTAATGTATATCTTTTGTTAGTTGAAATTTCATTTTAAATAGAACACAATCCCTAGATATTTGTAATCCCTTACTTCATCAAGAGGCACATGTCTAAAATGCCACCTAAAGCGATGCTTACCATTGACTGTCTCATTTTTGATTTCTTATTACTTATTTCTAGGCGGTCATGTCAGAGAATGCTTTAATAACTGTGAGCAGTTTTTGGAGGCCAATAGGTGTCTGACTCAGTAGGACTACATCCTCAGCTTATACTATATGGCTTAGTGGCAGTCCTCTGATGACAGGGGCATGAGCGTTTGTTCCATTTAGCAATGAGGTGAGATCAGCCATAAATAGATTGAAAAGCTGGGGCACCAGCATGCACCCTTGCTTCAAACCTTGGTTGGTGTTAATTGTCCTCGAAAGGTGAGTCCCAGTTCCCAGCTTTATTCTCACCCAAGTTCCTTTGTGAAGCATCTGTATGGCATGTAATAGGATTAGGGGAATTCCCCACTTTGCCAATTTTGCCCAGAGTTTTGGACAATCAATCCTGTCAAAAGCTGCTTTACAATCTATATAAACGAGGTGTAGAGGATGAAAATTACACTTTGCTTGATCTATGGTTATTGACAGCAACTTCACATTGGTCATTGTGCCAGTGCCTCTATTGAACCCTGTTTGACTGATGGGTATGATCTTATTTTCCGTTGAACAAGACATTAGTTCCTTTAGCAGCAAGGATGAAAAGTATTTTAAGTCATTATTTTCCTTGCTGGAGGTCTAGGAGCCAATGATTCTAAAGGAGGAGGTTCTTGGTCTGCAGGAAGCTTGACATCCAGTTCTGCTTTAACATCAGAAAGATGTACTATTGCTGGCTGCCGTCCACTTTGCTCTGTTCCCTGAAACAATTGGGTACTACTTTGCGAAAGAGACAAATCAAATTCAACGTCACTGCGAAAAATATTTTAGCCAACACACCACTGGTGGAAAACTCTTTCTTCTTACTGACCACTTTCTTGGCAGCAACTTTCTTTGGGGCCATCTTAAAGCTCCCAGTTGTCAGTTGCACTAGTGAAACGTGGCATTGTTGCAGTTTTAGTACAGACAAAGGCAATATTAGTGTGGTGGTTGCTTAGGTAATATAGTCATTTTGATGTCAAACCACACCACCGTACCATACAATTTGATTCCCCATCAGGATAACACACAATGTGCAGATAGAGCTCTTTCCTTTATGTCCATATATTCTAAAGGAGCCTCCTGTGGCACTCAGGGAACTGCTTGGGTAAATTAAATAATACTCTTTCGAAAAATGGAGGTCAGTGTGCAGCTATGGCAGGCAATGTGATCCAGGGGGAATTGGAATAATCATCAAAAAAATTAATGATGCTGATGTGTCTGCAGTGCACTGCAGCCAGGGTGTCCATTAAGAAATGGAACTATTCCTAAAAAACTGAATGCTATTGTGCAGCTCTGCGCCTATGGTGGATAGATGGACTGATGGATGAATGGATGGATCATCTGAGGCAATTGGGGAAAAAACAAAAAAAAGGTAAAGTTAAAAAAATTACAAAAAACAATTAAAGCAAAAATTAAAATAAAAAAATTCAAAAAATAAATTAAATCAATAATTGCAGATGTTTGTATGGGAGGATGAGAAGAGACCTATTGTGAGGCAATGAGGTGCTAAATCTAAAAATGCAAAACGCATGCAATATATAAGTACTGTTCCTCAAAATCATATTATTAATATACATACTACAATGATCCTCAAGCATAATATTAAATTAAAAATGCATCCATCCAAGCAAACCTATGGCAAAGGCACACTGGCTGGATGCACAGAATGGCTGCCAGCCACATGGCCAAACAACAACAGCAAGCAAGGAGGCATGGGGAACAAAGAACACATGCAAACCTATGTCAAAGGCACACTGGCTGGATGCACAAAATGGCTGTCAGCCAGTGCCACATGTCCAAACAACAACAGCGAGCAAGGAGGCATGGGGAACAAAGAACACATGTAAGCCTATAGCAAAGGCACACTGCCTGGATGCACAAAAATGACCGCCAGCCACACGGCCAAACAACAACAGCAAGCAAGGAGACATGGGAAACAAAGAGAACACCTACGGACACAGACTCCACAAAATGGTGCCCGGCCGCATGGCATGGAGAGCATAGACAAATCAATGGTGATCTATGGCAAACACACACATTGTATACACAAAAGAAGGTACCCTGAGTGTAAAATGACTGAGGCTTAAAAGGTACTTAGTAGAGTACCGGGCATCTCACAAAAAGTGAAGGACTGTCCTCACATACCACCAGGTGTCATGCTTCATCATTGGCAGTCCTCGCACTCTAAAAACTTGGTTAGATAGTGAGCGGGCCTACACCTGGAGACAGGGAGGCACCTCTAAATCTAAGTGGGGGCCTGTGACAGTGAGTGATTATTAAAAACCAATATAATTGCCAAAATGCATTTATTTTAACAGGCAACTACTTGATATTAAAAATGGGAAAAACGGTGATTTGGGGAATTAGTACCCCATCACTGTAGTGATTAAAGTCATCGACATGTTACTGCCTTTATGGCCCAAGGGGTCCGCGGCCTTCATCAGGACGGAAAAAAAGAATTGTGGGCTCCTATCTTACCAAAGAGTTGGTATGAAATTACCATTGGGTAGGTTGACCTGTGTCAAACTCTACCTGAAAGAGTTTCCTGAAACCCTAATTTAGGTTCCTACACACCCCATGGGAGGATGGTGAAAGAGAGACCCCTGTAGTCACACTTACATTAAGGTGCATCTCTCGCGTGATCCTAGTTCTGTTCGCTCCTCTTCCCCGTTGTGGCCTCACACACACACACATTGGACATTCAAAGGAGTCATGGTTTCACTGAAGAAAACACTACCATTAATTCAGCAATGCCAAAAACTAAAATTAACTGAGCTATAAAAATTTTGCTACACACATCCTCCCAAGGCATCAAATATTACCCCACATATACCCTTTTTGTGGACAACAATACATGAATTACAAATAAAACCAAATTTCTAATTTAATGCAATGCCATCCCAGCCCTAAATGATGTTTTAAAACAACATATACCATAGAAACAGTTGTTTCATGCACCCATGTCTAGCACTGGCCTGGGTGTACTGGATGTTCCTTTGACAGACCAGGCCACGTAGTAAAATAAATAAATATTGCAAATTTAACAAACATGAAGAAAATGTACTGAACTGTGCAACATTGTTTCTTTACAAAAGAAGAAAAGTTAAATGCAAAAATAGAACTGGGCCCCTACTGAAAATGCAGGCCACCCACCACACTAAATTTGAATAAAAGTACAAATAAATACCAGTGCATGCCATCTATCATACAAACACCACCTTTATACAAGAACTTTTGAACTTACTTGTGAAATCTAAAATACAAAGTTTTGAAATCCAATGGCATATATGCAGCAGAGAAGGTTAGTGACCCTTCCAGCTCAAAATCGAAATGAAAAGTGATCAGTAGATGGACAATGCACTGGGAGGAGCCTGCTGGACAGGAACAGGAAGTTGGAGACTCTGGGATGCTTCCTTCCTGTTGGAAAAAGGTTTTAAAAAAAGACTTCTTACACAGAAAAAAACGACTTCTTGCACAAAAAACAACTACAACAGTCTGATGGAGAAGAAAATCCACTTGAAAAACCTCTTTAGTGACCTAGGGCCCTCTGGGTATCATATTGATCATGTGTAACTTTTTGCGCTCTCTTATACAATGAAAGTTATGTATAATGCTTTGTGTTCCATTATTTACCGTACTTATGACAGAGAATCTTTCCCCGTATATTTATTCATCTATGGATACTAATGTACAAATGTATTTTACTGATGTTGAATAAAAATTTTTTAAAAAAAAGAAAAACCTCTTTAGTGTCTTCTCGAGCATGAAAGCTACTCAAGTGGTGCATTCATGACTGCGATCAACACTACATTGGCGCCATTGTGGCCAGAAGCTGTGCGATCGGGCACGAAGTCTTGCGTGCTCACTAGCAGCCCGAGAGTATTGTGGCGCCAAAACAAATCTTGAGTGTGCAAACTGAAAAAAAACCTCACCTTTGCTTCCAGAAGGCAAATACAGGAACTCCGTGCTCCTCTGCAGAGCAGAGAGTGCCTGAATTCTGCAAACTCTGGAGCGGAGTTTACCACCCGGGCCTACATGGGAGGTTTTTCCAATGGCCTAGGGGTCATGTTTCAGTTTTCAGTGCTTGTTACCACTAGGTTTTACCTGTCAGTGACAGACAGTGAAAATTGGCCATGTGTTTGCCCACTCTAAACATGGCCAAACCTCTGACGGCTTCACAGAGGTGTGTGTAGGTGTTATCTACATACTGAAGTTTCACCTGACTCTAAATGAGGTGAGCGGAACTTCGCTTTGGCGGAGAGGAAACTCCATTGCTGTTGCAACACAGTACCCTCTCTGCCAAAGTCTAGATTTGGCCCTTAGTCACCCTATGTCTAGAAATCTAACATGTAAAATGTATTTGTGTAATCGCCACTTGATGTACATGATCCTATAGAGCACCTCCCAACTCCCAGGCAATGTGCAGCGCTCCATTTCTTCATTTATTTATTTTTATTTATTTATTTATTTATTTATAGAGTTTTTTATAGCGCGAACGTGACCCTTGGGTATCAGAGCGCTTCACAGTTACATGAGGTACATTTTGGAATACAGCGGGTATAGCAGCATTAATATATATAATATTCCGGTACATGTCTTTCTTAGCCGTTTCAGCAATACAATTTTAGGAACTGTTTAATGTACAAGGTGTAACAGTATTCCTATACAAATGGTTCCGATGTGTCTTTTCCGTGAGTTCTACATCAAAAACAATTCCCGAGCGACGTTTGGCTATTAATCACGATGCTGATGATGAGCAGTCTTGCCTAAGGAAGGAACTTGCTCATTAGGAAGATCTTTGCTTCCCTCTTGAATGTTGCCGTGTTTGAAATTTTTCTAATGTTTGGAGGGAGTGAGTTCCAGATTCTGGGGCTGCTCCGGAGAAAGCTCTGTCATACGTTTTCTTCTTCCGAAAGATGGGTGGTTTCCAGCAACAGCTCTCTGGCACTCCTGGCTGGTCTGCTTCCCCTGATAGCACAATTTTCTGGGCTAAGTACCTTGGTGTTTTGTAGTGGAGCGCTTTGTGGGTAGTACATGCCAGTTTAAGTTGAATTCTGGCTTCGTATGGTAACCAGTTTAATGCTTTCAGGTGTGGGGAGATATGGTCGTATTTTCTAGATCCAGTAATGAGTCTTGGGGCCGCATTGAGACATGCTTTTAGTGGTGCTGTGGAAATTTTTGATAGACCTGCTAGAGTTGTACATCCATATTCAATCCTTGAAATAACTAAGGACTGGACTGCCAATTTGAGGTCCGCCGTAGAAATGAGTGGTTTCACTCTTCTGATATAGTTCAGGTGAAACCGGGCACTTTTTGCCATTGATTTGATGTGGGCTTTCATGTCTAGGTTCTTATCAAGCGTGATTCCCAGTGATTTAGTTGAGTCAACTAGAGTAGGGGTGCAGTTTAGCGCTGTGATCAGTTTGGTCCATTCCTTCACTTCTGTGGGGTTCTTTGGTGGTGATATTAATAGGAATTCCGTTTTTTGTGCATTTAGTTTCAGATGATTGCTAGTTAACCAGTGTAATGACACTTTTAAGGCCTCATTCATTATCTTGATGTCTTCCAGTGACGCGATCTTGATGTAGATCTGAGTGTCATCTGCGTACATGTGATAGGATATGTTTGCGTCTCGGAGAATTTCTGTAAGGGGTTTGACATAAAGGTTGAATAGTGACGGAGATAGTGTTGATCCTTGAGGGACTCCAATCGAATTTGGGCATGATGGGGAAAGCGTCTGGTTGACCAGGAATCTTTGTGTTCTGTTCTGAAGGAAAGATTCAAACCATTTCAGAACATTTCCAGATAGTCCCATCCTGTCTTGAAGCCTGGTTAGCAATTTTTCATGATTTACCGTGTCAAATGCAGACGCCAGGTCAAGAAGGACTAGTAGGCATTTTTGATTGTGATCTAGGGCCTGTAGCGCATCATCCACTATATGTAAGATTGCTGTTTCCGTGCTGTGGCCTGGTCTGAATCCCGATTGGCAGTCGTCCAGCAGCTTGAAATTAGCGATGTGATTGCTCAGTTGATTTTGCACACATTTCTCAATTAGTTTGGCAAGTAATGGAATATTGGTTACTGGGCGAAAGTTATTTGGCTCTGCCAGGTCCGCTGTAGGTTTTTTGATGATGGGGAGGACTTGACCTGTTTTTAGGCACTCTGGTAGGATCCCTTGAGATAGTGAGGCATTTATTATTTTTGTGCATATTGGGACGGCGATATGGTTGATTCTTTTTAGGCATTTAGAGGGGAGGGGGTCATTGTAGTGATTATTAGGTTTGATATCCGAGAGAGTTTTGGCAATGGTATTCTGGTCATATAACTTGAAGGTTGCCCATTGTGCATTGTTTTTCGATCTATCATGATCGTTTGTCGTGGTAGCATTGTTCTGTGGTGGTAGTTGGCTGAGAGGTTGTCGGCTGCCATCCTGAGCTCTTCTTCTAGCTTGTTGGCCTTGTCAGTGAAGAATGTTGAGAATTCCTCGCAGCTCAGTTGAGTTTCAGTAGTTTCTTGGGCAGATTTGGCCAACTTATTGGATTGTTGCTTTAACATCTCGAATAGTTTCTGTGGTCTGTTTTTGGCGTTGTCCAGTTCCGATCTAAAAAATGCCTTTTTGGAGTTGAGGACCCTTTTGTTGTACTCGTTTCTGATTTTTCTGAGAGTTTTCAGCTGGGGGGATGATGGGTGCTGTCTCCATTTTCTTTCTGCAAGTCTCAGTTTCCGCCTATCTTCATTCAGTGTCTCATTAAACCATGGATTTTTATCTTTCTCTGATATTTTTTTCAGTTTTAGTGGCATGGTGGAGTTGACTATATTCGTCATTGACGTAGTGTAGTGCTCAGTGAGTTCGTTAACGTTCAGCAAGTTGTAGGGCAGATTTAGATCCTTCTCACATCTTGCTACTAGTAGCTCAATATTAGGGTCTTTGGTGTCCCGAGTCCACTTTTTAAGTTTGACAGGCTGCGTGGTCTTGTTCTTTTTTATGGTGGGTATCAGGAAGGTTATGGCATGGTGATCGGACCAATCGCAAGGAACAATTGAGTGGATTTTAATATCCTTGCTTCTCGAAATTACCCAGTCTAAGGTTGCCCCTTTCGAGTGTGTTGGCTGTGTGCAGGCTTGAGTAAGGTTTAGATCTGTTAAAAAGTCTTTAAGTGTGTTGACCTGTTTGTCATTATTGTCGTCCCAGGGTAAATTAAAGTTGCCTAGGAATATGTTATTAGTGTGACTGTTAGAGTTAGCCGTGATGATCTCCATTAACTGGTCTATGAAAGTAGCATTATTGCCTGGTGGGTGGTAAAGCGCATGCAGGTTGCACCTTTGGTTATCTGCTGTTCTTATACCGAGACCGAGGTATTCACAGGATTCGAGAGGGTCGGATTGTATTTGGTTGACCTTTATATCAGATCGGTGTATGCAGGCTATACCGCCTCCTGTCTTTTTTAGTCTGTCTAATCTCACAATGTTATAATGAGGGGGCACCAGTAGATCCATGAAAGGGGAAGAGGATTCCGTAAGCCATGTTTCTGTTAGGATTGTCAAGTCTACTTCCTGGCTAACGATGAGGGCAGCAATGTCTGAGGCATGTTTTGCTGTGGACCGACAGTTGAGCAGTAGGCATATCAGTGGTTTCCCTGAGCTACTAGAGTTCATCTCTTGAGTATTGGCGGTTAGCTGGACTTGTTGTAGGTTGTTAAGGTTGGGTTTCCTATTCTTAGGCCAGGATGTTCTATTTGCATCGATCGGGACTGATTTAATTTCCTCACCTCAGCTGCTGGCTTTAGACTCATATGACCGTAGTATGGTTATGGTTTCATCGTCCGATAAGTATTTAAGATTTCTGTCTGGTCGATTATGTCTATTTGATAATGGCATGGCTGTATCTCTACTCTTTTCTTGAATATTATGCACTAATTTTTGGACGTGCTCGACTTTGGAGTGGGTGCTTACAGTGATTTCTAGTATTTTTTCCATAGCTTGCAGTGCGCTTAGAATGTCCTGTGACATATTGCCCACTTGTGTTTGAAGAGCTTCGATTTCTCTCTGAGTCTGAGGTGATAAATTAGGAGTACGCATCTGCCTATTTCGGGTTTTGTTTGTGTCCCGGTGCTTTAGAGCTTCGATTTTTACAGTGTTCCTTTTTTTGTCATTAGTTCGGGTGTCTGCGCCTCCTCTATGTGTGATGTGAGATGCGCTCCCTATGTCCTGAGATCTTGATACGAAGCTAGGGGGATATGAGTTTCGTAAGGTCATAGATGCAATTTGTACTGTTGTTGAGGGGGGTATGAAAGGGGTGTTAGCTTCCATATCCTTTATTTCCGGATGGAGGTTCCCGTTGAATGGCCTACGTGTGGGAGAAGTCAAATCCTGGGGGAGAGGCGCTGATTCTTCCCGCTGTAACGGCGTCGGGCGGTATTAGCATATAGTATAGATTTTTCTCCTGTCTCGGTATCACTCCCGTCCAATGTGCCTCCTGTCAAAGTTGTGTCTCCTGGCAGCATTGTAGGTTGTGGTTCTTGAGGGTTTCTAGGTATTGTGATGTCTGTGGTGGTAGTATTGGTGGTGGATAGGGTGGCTGCTTGTGTGGTCAGGTGTTGTTGAGTAGATGACCTTGAGTTATCTACACACTCTTTTAAAGTTGAAAACAGGTTGTCGAACTTTTCTAACTCGTTGTTGGCTGCTTGTATAAGCACAATACCGTTCTTGTAGATAGTTATGCATAGATCTGCTCTAATCTTGGTGACGGGACGATCAATAGTTTTGTACCATGTGGGATATTGCTTATATTTTTTATGTTGAGCATCTTCGTAATGATAGTGCGCCATTTAGCCGTTTTTCTGGTGAAAAATATCAGGTCATTTACAATAATGCCTTTTTTTAGATTAAAGCAGGGGTCAGAGATCAGCGTGTCTGGGTTTTTTCTAATTAGATTGTGTTTGAATTTTTTGGCTGCATTCTTAGATAGGTTAGTTGGGTACTTTATGATGTAAGAGTTTATGCCTGCTGATTTTAAATTGGTTCCGGCCATATTTACTGAGTAGTGTTAAATAATTCTCCGGGGGGTTCCTGCAGTGGTGACCTCTACTTTGATGTCATTACCTGTCTCCGGCTGTTTGCAGGTCTATTGTCGTTCCTGTAGGTGTCTCTCCTCACCTTTGTTTCCTTGTGTCCCAATTTGATGTATGCCCTTGCCCCCTGGGTCTTTCTGTGGTTTCTGCAATGTCTTTGCTATCTTTTAGTACCTTAGATTGTGATCGTTTGGGAATTATCCTCCTCTGGAATAGAATTTATTTAATTCTATATCATTTGGTTAGGGCGTATGGAAAAAGTACTATTCCATGTCATTTCACAAACCACATTTCCATTCATTGGAGCTATAGCGAGTCATTCCAAGATGGCCGCCGTCTTAGTGGTCTAAGCTCATCTAATAGCTGTAAGGTCCTTTTCTATTTCTATGCACAGTCCTCTTTCTATTGCCATTTCCAGGTTGCTACCATTTTGGAGATCGAGTTGAGGCATTAAGAGGGAGCAATCCTTTATTCAAGATGGCCGGGGCAATAAGGTAGAAAAGAAAGCAACACGTGTGTAAAAAGGAAAGGAAGAGGAGACGATGGTTGCTGTATATTGTCTGCCTTGCATTGCATCACAACGCTTTTAGGTCAGCGGCAGCCGCCATTTTAAAGTCAGGCAGTCTGCATCCAGACTCCCCAGCTCAGTGTGTATGATTTAACCAGCTTTATCACTTTATACCTTTATTGTTCCCGGGCCGTGTGATCGTCAGCAGGTTACCGTCGGCATTAGACCCGCCGTGGAATAGCGCGGTGTTGGTCAGCAGGAGGGCGATGCAGCTTGGAGGAACCCACGAGTCAGTGGGGATGCAGCGTGTTCAGCGAGGCCCCAGACGGGGAGAACATAAGCGGTCAACGAGGAAGAAGCTGCTTGGAGGAGTCCGACCTGTATTTAAGCAGAGCAGAGCAGCGCGGCCCCGGGTGCACAGGCCAACAGAGGGCTGCGCTTTGCTGGAGGCTTGGTTCAGCAGTCGAGTCGTACGGCTCCTGGGGGCATTATATCATCTGGGGCACGGCCCAGCAGGAGGGCGATGCGGCATAGAAAACCCCACGCATCGGCGGGTGTGCGGCGTATTCAGCGGGGCCCCAGACAGGAAGAATACATGCGGTCGACGAGGTCGACGAGGGCGATGCGGCTTAGAGGAACCCACAAGATCGGCTCATCAACTGATTCTCTTCTGGGTGTGAACGCCGATCAAAACCCCGCAACTAGCCACTATAGGCGACAGGGATGCAGCGTGTCCTGCGAGACCCCAGACGGGACGAACATGGGTGATCGACGTTTCAAGTTGCCAAAGGCGGGCAATCCGCTGGCTCTAGGCGGTAATCTCAGCATCATCAACGCCATTAGTCACAGGTTGTGGTGGTGTTGCAGGTCCCGCAGCGTTCCTGCACGTCCAGCGAGGATCCCAAGAAAGTCGTTGCAGGCCTGGAGCGGCGAGGCAGGAGAGGAGAAATGCTAGGTTCGTTCCTTATAAATACTACATACATACATATTTCCTTCCTACCTTGCATCTAGAAGGACAACCTGCACTGCTCCTCCTGGATCTAACCACACAATTTAATATGATCTATTTGAAAGTGATACTGCGATTTTAGGAGTTGGGAGTCCGTGACCGTGCCCTAAAAATGAATATTTTCTTTTCTATGAGATAGAAAACAGGATGTGGCATTTCCCCCATTACCTCTTCTTTTTGGTGTATACCCAGACTACTGCCATAGGTGTCTGTCCTGAGCCGTACTCTATTTAATGATAACTGAAACTCTTGTGGACGGTCTTTGTATTATTTTAATTGCACAGCTGACTCAGCACAGCAGAGTTTGTTAGATTGAACGAGCACCAGCTCGGGTTAGATGTTTTCAAATCATATTAGATTGAATGGAGAAAAGATAAAAGTAATCACTTTTGAGACATCAACTTCTCCCTTGATTCACGTGTACGGGTCATCCAACATGGAGGATCCTCCTACAATCAGTACCCAAGCTAGAAATGCTGGAATTACTCTTGTCCAAGACATGTCCTTCGAGGTCCAAAATCACTCATTGTTTTCTTATATAGTAATCTGTATGTGAAATGTAGTCTCTTCGGTACCTCAACTTGAAAAAAATAATCTTGTAATCCCTAATTGCATCATGTCTTGGGTTTAGTAATGTCATCAGCTTCAGCCTCAGTGGCAGAGATTGCAGGTAATTCAAAATTCAAGAGCTTTTAATGTTCCCTCAAGATATTTTCTTGGAGTAGCACATTTCCTTATTCCCTTGACTACTTTAAAGTGAGATATGCACTATTTATTTTAAACTAATATTGAAAAATGTGTACATTCCCTCATTTCATTACATATGACAGTT
This sequence comes from Calotriton arnoldi, assembly GCA_963921515.1. Lineage (NCBI taxonomy): Eukaryota > Metazoa > Chordata > Amphibia > Caudata > Salamandridae > Calotriton > Calotriton arnoldi. The sequence continues at coordinate 391,633 of CAWUFW010012840.1, read as the reverse complement.
ACCCATGTCCCCCGCAGTGGTTTCTATGTTAAAAAAACATTTAGCTAGTGCAATGCAAAGAAGATGACAGAGGCGAGGAAGATGGCTTCCGAGTAACCGTCCCGCTTGAGACGCTCCTCTGGTCTAAGTCCCGTATTCCTGATTAAACAACCTCGCTAAAGATGGCACTTACACATTTTGTGTAACTTACTCATTTTGTGTAACTTACACATTTTGTGTAACTTACTCATTTTGTGTAACTTACACATTTTGGTATTCACAGAAGGCACTTACTCATTGATGAGTAAGTGCCTTCTGTGAATACCAAAATGAGTAAGTTCATTCTGTGAATACCAAAATGGTAGTAAGTTCATTCTGTGAATACCAAAATGGTAGTAAGTTCATTCTGTGAATACCAAAATGAGTAAGTTCATTCTGTGAATACCAAAATGGTAGTAAGTTTAGGATTTTGTCGTAAGTTAGTTCTGTGAATCGGGCCCCTGATGTGGAAGATGGAAGACCAGGAAAACAGGCAACGCCGCAACAATCTCCGTTTTCTGGGAATTCCTGAGGCGGTAGAGGGAAGTGATCCCAGAAGATACATGGTCTCTCTACTGAGCGGGGCCTTTCCCGAATTGAACACCTGGGATTGGGACAAGGAGATCCAGCGAGCCCACAGATTCCCCTTAACACCCCCAAAACGTCCAACGAATACCCCGGAACGACCACGTGCTATGTTGATATTCTTTGGAAACTTTTTACTATGACAATCTCTGTATGACTTAGCCCGCCCAACAGCAAACAAGCATTTGCAATGCAAATTGGTCTCACATTTGTGAGAGTTGGAGGTATTGGCGCTGTAAATGAGAATGTGTTTTACTACTGTGTTTTGGATTGGAGTCTATGTATGTGGTGTGGAGTGGAATTATTTGGTTTGGAATTGGTAGTTGTGGAATTATGTGTGGTGGATTTGTGTAGTTGAATTATATGGCATGGTGCATAATGGAAATATGTGGATAGTAATTATGTGGCATTGAGTGATTTGGAATTATGTGGAGTGGGAATGTGTCAGAGTGTAATTATGTGGAATGGAATTTTATGTGGTGGAGTGGTATGTTTTTGCGTTTAAGTATGTGGTATGCTGTTGAATTGTGCAGCATGATGTGGTATTTTGTGGTGTGGATTGGATGCATGCAGTGTGTTGTGTAACTGTGTTGTTGGGTTGAAATATGAGGTTTGTTGTCAAATTATGTGGTATGATACGGAAATGTGTCTAGCTGAATTATGTGGTGTGTAAGTGTGTGGCACTGAGTGAAATTATGCTGATTGGAATTATGTGGCATGGTGTGGAGTATATTTGTGTGGAATGTGTTACTAAGTGTGAAAATGATGAAACATAATTACAATCAAAGGCGGGCTTTGATAGTGCTCAAATTTACAAAACCTTAGAAAATGCAAAAACTCGTCCAATTATTATAACAAAAACATGCAGAGTCAGCCCCTAGCGACATTTGTGTTCATGAATTCTGTGGGGGACTTGAACAATGTACGTTTATAGGGGACATTTTTCTAGCAGAAGGAAAGATGTTGGCCTTAGTCCCAAACCAATAAGGGGAGAGTTGCTAAGACATGCACAAAAGTGGATTACACATGACAGTTTATGTGCCTCCAAAATCCAAGATGCAATACAAAGCTAGTATAACACACGGTTATCCGCTTTTTTGCCTGAACATGCGTTTTAATGCAATGCTATAAATTGGATTAATTGTCACCAAATTGTTGTTGTCCCCAATTAGCCATAAAGGCTTTTTGCCATCTCTCCGGGTATTAGCTCCAAGTCAGTGAGTAAATTTAGTAAAGATATTAGGAGTACAAAAAACGGTTTCGTTTACTGCAGGAATCAGTGAAGAACTAATCAGCCTCTGCTGTCTTTACTAGAAAATCATTTGTAGTTTTTACTTTAAAAAGGCACAGGTAGCCACAAATGTTTGGCTGTTAAACTCGGTCATGGGCACATATGCCTTTTAAACATATCTCTAGGGCAATAAACATGAACGAAAGTGCATTAAAAGTGCAACATGTTGCCCTGGTTTTCTAATTTCTTTGGAAAAATATTATAACAATGTCTTATTGTTATAAGAATTTCTATAAAATGTTTTCGAATTTAACGAGTGTGAAATGGCAGTCAAAAATGCATGATGTATTGCAATAGGAAATCATTTTCGATGTTAAAACTCCGGACACTATAGTTGTATTAGTTGTATTAAAATTGACATTTTTGTTTAATTTTAATATCCAAAGCGTTTTATTAAATCCAGACTATAATTTGTTGGTATATAAAGCGGTTAAGGTGTTATTAACTATTTATAGGAAACACATGATAAAAGATACAAAAATAATTAATCCTTGGTCCTGGGGTGTTTTATTTTAATGTACGAAGCATTTCTTCAAATCAAAGCACGCTCTTGTGCCAGGACGAGCATATATTGGAGTTGGCGGAAGTGGTTCTTTGCACTGTCAGGGTATCTTTGTGTTTCCTGCCGGTACAGATGGTTCGGCCATCATTGCGTTTAAGCCACATGCAGACATCACCTATCTATGCATGAGACAGCGGAGCACCTCGCTAAGTGCACAGATTCACCAAGATCACTCATCGCGTAGCAGGGGACAGGGTTGCTGTCTTACTACACGTTTCTCGGGCTCGCGAGTTCAGAGCTGGCCTTTGGCTGCACACATGATGACACACTATAGACATTCTCTCTGGTAGGCTTTATAGGTGACACTCAGTACCTGAGCATCGACCGCAGAACACAGGTTAGGCTAATGCTACGGGTGCTACAGTTGCATTGTCTTTGACAGCAGACTCATAAAACTGATGTCAGAAGCTAACATTGCGTAAAAAAAAACTTGACAATGTAATGGTTTGGGCAGCAGAGCTATCTTTCGGGTTACAGGCTTCACAGCTCCTACAAGCCCATCATTTAGACAGTGGTGCTATTCATAAGGTGGTGCATAACTAAAGCTGTCTTACCTTTGAGGCAGGCTCCCAGCCTTCAACTTAAGCAGATGCTATGAGAATAAACACCAATTCAATTTAGTTGTGCAAACGCTACTATTACTAAAACATCACATTTGGGTCCCTGCCGTCTGGTTCTGGAGCCCCAGCACTAACTTGTGCCTGCAGAAGGTGCCCCACGAAGTCTAAATCCGCTCTGTTCTGGCGCTATAAGTGACAGCAGCCCCTGCACTGTGCTGATCACAGAGGCCTCTGGGACAAGGTCTCTGATGAGTTGGAGTCCAGCACTGGGTGTCATTAGCGCTGCCCCCGCCTGCTGCCTTCTGTGCCTTCCAAATGATGTGCTCACCTCAGTTACCAGGAAACGGTTTTAGAAGTAAAGTTGTGACAAGTAAACTATGAGTAGAAATCACACTCCATCTTTTTCTGGTGTACAATTTCAGTTTGAAACAAATAGTGTTTATGCTATTGCAAATAACATAAGCTGATAAAATGGTGCAAAATAAAAGGCACTTTTTATTGCACTGGTGCTTGTAGTAGTACCATTGAGTGCCGATAAGTGCACACAAGATAGCTATACAAACCTCTGCATGCAGTGCTGGGGATATGGCTCAGCAGTCTGCGCTACCTACTCAGGAGCAGGCGATCAGTGTTCGAGCCTTGGTATCGGCTCAACATCAAATAGCCTAATCAATCTACTATTTCAATATCATCCGGGTTAAGATCAAGTGACATCACTTCCTAGGGAGATTGAGGGTCAAAGGTATATGATGTCACTTCTTTTGATGTGTGAAGGGTCATAGGGTGTGTGATTTCACTTCCTTTATCCCTGGCATTTTGGTAAATTGATGTCCATATACCCAGGTGGAGTGGACAAAATCTGTCGTTACATTGTTGCATATATTGTGCCAAATCACCATAATTGTTGCTCCTTTTATTTTTTTGCTCATTTGCTATGTTTGCGTAGCAGTAAGCAATATTTGGACTTTTATAGTGATGCATAGGTCCTGCTTTTGTCTCTGAATCACTGGGCCTGGCTCACTATGATTATGTCATTTACTGTAAACACCTTCAGTGCTACGCGTCCTTTGAGCTAGGTTTGCGTTGTGTAGATACATTCATTAGAAAATACAAAACATTTGCCACTATGACATTTCACACTTAAATACCCTGTAGTACACATTAGATAGAATATCCCACAAAACAGCACGGCTATGCCATGTAGGCCCTCTTTATGCAGCCCCGCCTAGTTTTCTTGGTCCATTCGTGATGTGCTGTTCCTGACCCGGGTTTTCCTTTGAATTATGGGACTTGTAGTCTTGTTTATACCATTATAAAACAGGAATACAAGTCCAAGATTTCAAAGTTAAAAACCTGGACTGGAGCAGCACATCACTCATGGACTTGGGAAAATTGGCAGCTATGTTTATAAGTGCCATTTTCCTTCTAATTCACCCTAACCTGTGCTACAAGTGTTGGGGAATAACGCACCTTCAGAATATAGCCTGTGTATATTTTGACAGAAGACACCTCTAATAAATCTTGGAATGGTTGTCCTAGTGAATATAATTGGGCATGAAATAGATCCCGACCCTAATATACTCCTAAAGGGGTGATGGATACCTTGCGTGGCCCGCACCATGCTCGCATGCTTATTGCAGTTGGTTTACTGGTTGCCAAGAGGGATGTAGCCCGTTATTGGCGAGGTGCAGAGGCCCATTGCTAAGTGAATGGACTAGAGTCATGGACATTTATGCTAAAGTACTCGCACAAAAGACCATGCCGGGTATAAAAAGCCTGCGGAGCAGCGCGAAAACACACAACAATTTTGAGCCAATAGTGGAACTGCTCCCCGAGGTAGATGAGCTTTGGTAATGTTATCAGGCGTGATGTCAACCTGATGTTCCCTTGCTCCGCTGTAATTGTGATGAAAAAAATACATGGTTAGGTTGTCATGGATGTACTGCACTTGCAAAGCCAAAGGTCAAGCCCGTGTGTTTGCTTGGGCATATTTTCATTTGTTAAAATTACAACAAAAAGATTTAGAAAAAAAATATTGGAACGGAAGAAAGACCTTTCGGAATCAGAGCACTTACGCCGCTTTCTGCAGTTATTCCCTATTCCCAAGTGATCAACTACTGAGGGAATTCCGAACCCCGGGATCACTGGGACTGCTGTGTTTTCTCACCATTCACAATAAGGAACATAATCAGCCCCCAGAGTCTGCGCTACCGACTCAGGAGCTGGGGTTCAGTGTTCGAGCCTCGGCATCGGCTCAACATCAAATAGCTTAATGAATATACTAATGTAATTTTTTTTTTTTTAAATGATCGTAAAATGTATTGAGGTCGAGTTTTCAAATGCCCGCGCGCGCAGTAAGTAAAGAAATAAAAAATTCCGAATCACGGTATCACTGGGACTGATGTGTTTTCTCACCATTCACAATGAGGAACATAATCGGCCCCCAGCGGTTGGAGCTTTGGCTCAGCAGTTTGCGCTTCCGACTCAGGAGTTGGGGATTAGTGTTCGAGCCTCGGCTCAACTTCAAATAGCTTAATCAATATACTAATGTAAATTAAAAATAGAATTATCGTAAAATGGATTGCGTTCGAGTTTTCGAATGCTCCCGTGCAGTAAGTAAACAAGCATTGGCAAGGTCAGAAAGTCAAGCGGGCGCCTACTGAAATAATAAGCATGGCGCCCGTATTGTGCTGAACGGCTGAACATTTAGCACGTGCCCTGGGGCTGGACGAGAAGGCATCGGACTGAGGGGGGGGAGGCACGGAAGAAAGTAGTAAAGTAGTCTGTGCAGTAAAGGGGCCAGTATCCATGGAAGGACACAAATGAAGACATGTCCATCATAAGGAGGGACTAACAAGCCTACAACCATTCGGAAGGCAGCATTTAAGACACAAGCCAATGAAAATGATGGGCGGAGCTTCCACACTATAGTGTATACTGCATGTCTCAACGAGACAGCGCAGGCGCTGCCTAGGCGAGACCTAAAAAGGAATACGAAGGAGTGAGTTTCTTCACCAGGCCTGACATCGCCCATGGAACGGAGGTGGAGACTAAGACAGCTTTTTTCCCCATTTCAACAGATCGGCGCCGAGGTCTATCTACAGAACCCCGCTAGGCTAAAGATTGTTTTTAAGGGAACAACCCGCAGTTTTGTTTCAGAGATCCAAGCACAAGCTTATTTGAAGGAGATTTCCAGTAGTTCTGGGAATAAGGACTGATAGAGAGCATAAACATTTATACAGGGGACATGTCCTAACATGTGGCTATGGTAGTTTCCATTATTAAGAAAGTTTAATTTTTTGGTTTACTTTAATAGGCAAGTGATTTTCCACAGGTGTAACTACTAACGACTGCTATAGAAGATGGGAAAGGTCCGAGGAGCGACCAGGTCACGATTGCTTAGATGTCATCATCCTGTATCGGCCCGAGCCAGGTCACCTCATCTATGGGTGGTGGGAGGTGGGAGGGGTTTGGGTGCAGTGGGAGGTTGGAGGGGGGGAGGTGGGCTGTCTAGTGGGTGACACAAAACACACAGACAAGAGGGGTGGCGATTTTGTCCTCAAATGCTACACTACAATTTCCTCGAACAGTGGCTGATCAAGCAGGAAGATGGGTGATAACAGAATGCTGTGTATCCACTGGGGAATCATTAACCGTTTGCTCAATCTATGGTAGTATCCTTGACGACCAAGGGGTGTTTGATCAGGTAAATAGTGAACTTGCGGCCTGGCCACTCCCTATCATTTTTTGTGGGGATTTCAACATAAATATCCCTGCTAGCATAAAATTGAACTCAGAAACTAAGGGGACCTATAGTGGCAGGAAACCTAAAGTATTCCAAGCATTAAAGGCACTATGTATAGATCACAGGCTGAACGAAGTATGGAATTGGCAAAATGCTTCGGATCCGGGTTTTACTTTTTTTTCTAATCCTCACAAAGTTCATGCCAGACTTGATTTTATACTGGTATCTTACTCCCTTCTTCATAATTGTAAGATAGAAAAAGCCCCACGCATACTCTCTGATCATAACCCTCTAGTAATAGAAATCAAGGTAAAAAAATCTAGATTCCAGCCCAGCTCTTGGAGCTTTGAGTGAGCCCTAGTCTTGAACGAGGATTATTGCAAACATATGAGGAACTGGATACCATTGTACTTAAGGGAAAATTTAGGTAGTGCAGGAATTGACAATGTCTGGGACGCACTGAAAGCAGGTATTCGGGGGGAAACCCTTAGATTCTCCCTGAATCTTAATAAAAGTAAACGGCAACAAACTTACGATTTACAAGTTGCGTTAGGTCAAGCAGAAGAGGATCTGGTCAAAACGCTTCAAAAGGGAGGGGGGAATTGAGGAGGCACAGGCCAAGGTGATAGCAGCGAAATCACGCATTATGGAAACCATCGCTAAAAATGCAGCCAACAGACTTTCTGTGTGGAAAGAGGTAGCATATGAGTGTAGTGAGCAGGTGGGGCATCACTTGGCCGTGAGAGCCAGACAAGAAACTACTCAAAATACAATATAGGAGATTAGGGACCCTATACGAGGACTAGTCTCGGATCCAGACAGTATCCGAAATACGTTTTTATTATATTATCAAAAGTTATATCAGGAAGACCTCTCAGGAGACCCTATATCAATTAAGGAATATCTGAACTCAATTCCAGGAGAACAATTTTTGGCGGGGGATCAACAACAACTAGAAGCTCCCCCAGATTGGATCGAGATATTATTAAGCATTAACAGCCTGCCTAATGGTAAAGCCACAGGGCTGGATAGCATCCTTGCTGAATTCTACCAAAAAATTCACAGCAACTCAAAGATTGCATGACCCTGCTATTTAATCATGTATTCAAAGGGGGTAAACCACCGAGCTCCTGGTGTTCTGCCAAAAATGGTGATCTTTCTCAAAAAGAATAAGCCGGCGAGTGAGCCCGGCTCTTATCGACCAATAACACTGATAAACAGCGACAGCAAGATCTACTCCAAAGTCCTGGTGCACCGTATAGCACCAATTATCCATAAAGTAGCCTCTGAGCATCAGCATGGATTCATCCCAGGGAGGGGGGCGATTGAACACGTTAGGAGGGTAATCACACTCTTTGATGCCACAACAACATCCAATGGCCCTAATTTTACTTGACGCTGAGAAGGATTTTGACAAGGTCTCCTGGCGCTTCTTATGGGAGGCCCTGTCAAGAGTCGTATCAAAGAGTGGCTATTACAGGCCATTAAAATGCTCTGGGAAGGTAGCTGGAGCCTTGGAGGGCATATCCTCATTCTGCTAATCAAGTGGCCCAGGGTGGTGGCCCAAAATGTTCTCAAATTAAACTTCAAGGATAGTCAGGATTTTGTCGGACATTAAACACATACTGATATTGTATGGATCAATCAGAATTATATATTTTGGCTTTCTTTGGGCATTATGATTTCTAGACATGTTTTATTTTTATTAGTGTGCATTTAATTTGTGAAGATTTCATGGTGCATATAAAAAATATATGCCAATTGTATTTAAGCAATTTTATGATCTATATTAATTTTAAGAATGAACTTGGGAAATAAATATTTTTTGATTGGTTAAACTTTTATACACAACTATACAGAGACTACCATACACAAGATTTGACTGCAGATAAGTACTAAATGACACCCACAATTAGTTATACCAGTTCCTGCATGTTACACAAAGTAGTCCTTGTATGCATGCTTCAAAAATTTGTCCCTATTTAGCCTCCAGATTTCTCTTTTTTTAGTCCATCTTGATATTTTAATATAAGCAGATGGAAACACAGATATGAATCATCTCTTCTACTTAGGCCTTCATTATGAGTTCCCGGAATAAAGAGCAGGAATGGGGGGGGGGGCCTGAAATCTACATTTCATCTGATATCCCACACCTAAATCTAGGAATTACATGTACTGATAAGAACTGCAAAAGCTTAAATGAAATTTGGATTTGGTATAAAATCATGTATAATTTAATGTAAACTTGTTGATATTTGTTTTTGAATCTTCTATTTTTGAATGTAACAATTTATTTTAAGAGCAAAACAAAAAAGTCAATCTCACAATCAATTACAAAACGAATAAAACAAAAGATCTTCTTTTGTGTGTTGTAGCATATGGACTGATATCAATGCACTAACTGACGTGTGGAATGAGGTATTATGTGTTTTAATACGAAATCATACAATTCAGGGCTTGCTGTATGTCCTGGTCACTTTTTCTTCATTTAATTTATTGGATGTAAGAGGTTTAAGCAACGGCATTTAGTTTGTTTCCCCCAAATTGTGTGTGTTAGGTCTGTGTTTCCATAGAAAGAGTGTTTCTTGGTTTGCTAATAACTTTGGTGTAATTTGGCAAATCTTCACAAAACTTTCCCAAAAAAAGTTAATCCACCTAAGCCACTTTCTTGTGTGATCCGTCAAGTGGGGGCTGAAAAAAAGGGGGTTCCAAAAACCCAAATCTGACCTGGGATTTCGTCAAAATGCTATGCGTTCCAAAAGGAGGGTGTAACAAGGAGAAATGCGTTTATCTCTCCTCGCTTTTCCTACTCTCTACTTGTGCTGCATTCCGTAATCTGTGGTTAAATAGAGTATTCACCAGAAACAGCATTACCAAAAGTAAGTCACTTATTCTTGTGATGGATACTTCTAACTGAAGATTCATCACCTTGTGAATAGACACCAAAGTAGTAACTCCCCAGGAGGTTAGTCTGTGGAATGGCTAAGACTAGGAAATCCTGCAGGACTGAGAGGGCAAAATGCCCTTGCCACTGAACCTGGCTGTCCAGGCAATAGTGCTTCATGACCATGTGAACCAATGCCCATGTAGCAGCCTGACAGATGTCCAAGAATGGCACATTGCACACCAGCACAGGGTTAACAGCCTTTGCTCTGATGGAATGAGCTTGTAGAACCTTTGGAAGCTGTTTCTAAGCCAGCCTATAACAGTTCTTGATGCTTAAGACAATCTATCTGGAGATGGATCCTTCTGTACAGCGTTACCATTTTCCACCCCAGAGAAACCCACAAAGAGCTGATCGCCCACCCGGTGCTCCTTGGTGAGATCTATGTAGAAGATCAGAGCTCTCTTGTGATCAAGGTGATGGAGTCCTTCCTCTTCTCTAGGTGGATCAATGGGACATAAGTATACTAGGATATCCAGTGGTACCCTTAAGCGTTTCTGCCAAAACGGTGGGGTGAGCCTTGAAAATAGTTTTCACAGTATGGAAAATTTAGCAGTTCCAGCACTCCCCGTAAGTTATTTGCTGGGGTTAGGAGTTGTACCAGAGAAGAGCCAGGAATGTTCAGTGAGGCTCAGTGAGGAATGGTCTCAGAGTCTCGGATGTAGAAGTAGGTAGTGGTAGCCTCTGAGGAGACAAACAAAGGGGTAGTGAGTGCCCCAATTTCTCTGGGTGGCTGGGAGTCCACCCTGTGGGCATCAGAGAGAGAGTTGTGGACTCTCTGAATTACCGGGATGCGTTATTGGTGGACCATGAGTTTCAGGGTAGGGTAGGGTAGGCAATAGCCTGTGTTCAGTAAATGATGCAGTCCTTGATAGTAGGCCTGGGCATTGAATTCCGCTCCGCTCGCGGAATTTGTGGAATTTGGACAATTTCGCGTTCCGCGGAGAACGCGGAATTGCCATCAATTCCGCGATCCGCGGCGAAGCGGAATTATTTTCTTGTTCGCGCTTTAAAAATGCATTCTAGCGCGCGCGATTACTGACTTACCGGGATTCCTGCGTTCGCCGACGGGTTTTCCTATTCGTTCGCGTGCGCCACGAGATTTCGGTAGCCGGCCGCGCGATCCTGCGAGAGTTTGCGATCGCGAACACGTCATTCGATGCGCCATCGGACAACGCGAGAGTGTGCGATCGCGAACACGTCATTCGTCGCGCCATCGTGCACCACGAGAGAGATTGCGGTCGCGAACACGTCATTCGGGCGCGCCATCGGATTTCCGGCGGAATCTTTGTAAACCTGCGATCCCGAACACGCAAAATTTTCAATCTGGAGAAGAATAATATCGCGAGCAGCATAAAACCTTCTATAAACTGATGATTTCCATGGAAAAAAAACCTCAGATTGATATTTGGGTGTCCTTTTTTTCATTTTTTGGGCGGGGGAGAGGGAGGAAGTGCCACAGAGTCTACTACTTCCTGTTCCTTTCCAGCAGGCTCCTCCCAGTGCTTTCTCCATCTCTTGTTCATTTTTCACTTGGATTTGAGCTGGAAGGATCACTGTTTGTGTCTGCTGCATCATTATCATTTGATTTGAGGATTTTTGGATTTGAGATTTTACAAGTAAGTTGGTGTTGTTTGATTGGGTCATTGCAGTTGCTGCAATTACAATTTTTAATTTTCATCATTTTTAAAAATAAATATAGTGGTGGGTAGCCACTGTAGCCAGTAGGCCCAGAGCTAGTCATGGGTGGGTGCATGATGAAACATGATGAAACAACTGTTCCTTTGCTGTGTGATGTATTTTTTAATTTCAAACATCATTTAGGGGGCATGGATGGCGTTGGATTGAATTGCAAAATGTGTATTTTTGGGTGTATTTCAGTTTTTGTGCTGTGTGCTAAATACATGCCTTAGTTGTGTGTGGTGTGCTGCAGGCCTTGTTTAGCCCTGTGGATTTTCGTTTTTGCATTTTATTGCATTACAGGCAAAGCAGTGTTGTTTACCATGCATCCTTTGCCTGGCTATTATAGGTCTGTTTTCAGTACATTGTTTTCCAGGCCTCCTGCTTGTTGCTTCTGATTTGTGAGTGTCCATGTGGCTGGTAGCCATTTCTGGTGGGAGTTATAAGTGTGCTGCTTTTTTGCCATATAGGCCTGCATATGTTTCCTTTGTGACCTAGGCTTCTTGTTGTTGTGGGCCTGGCCATGAGGCTGGTGGCCATTTTGAAGCCAGGCAGTGTGCTTTTTGCCATAGGCCTGCATTGTCTGTCTTCAGTTTCTTGTTGTTGTGGGCCTGGCCATGAGGCTGGCGGCCATTTTGAAGCCAGGCAGTGTGCTTTTTGCCATAGGCCTGCATTGTCTGTCTTCAGTTTCTTGTTGTTGTGGGCCTGGCCATGAGGCTGGCGGCCATTTTGAAGCCACGTAGTGTGCTTTATTTCCATAGGCCTGCATTGTCTGTCTTCAGTTTCTTGTTGTTGTGGGTCTGGCCATGAGGCTGGCGGCCATTTTGAAGCCAGGCAGTGTGCTTTTTTGCCATAGGCCTGCATTGTCTGTCTTCAGTTTCTTGTTGTTGTGGGCCTGGCCATGAGGCTGGCGGCCATTTTGAAGCCAGGCAGTGTGCTTTTTGCCATAGGCCTGCATTGTCTGTCTTCAGTTTCTTGTTGTTGTGGGCCTGGCCATGAGGCTGGCGGCCATTTTGAAGCCAGGCATTGTGCTTTTTGCCATAGGCCTGCATTGTCTGTCTTCAGTTTCTTGTTGTTGTGGGCCTGGCCATGAGGCTGGCGGCCATTTTGAAGCCAGGTAGTGTGCTTTTTGCCATAGGCCTGCAAGCTTGTAGCCTAGTCTGCCAACAGGCCTTTCATCCAGTGGGCCCAGAGGTAGTCAGGGGTGCATGAAACAACTGTTTCTGTGTGTTCTGTTGAATATAAACATCATTTAGGGCACATGCATGGCATTGGATTGAATTGCAAAATGTGGATTTATTTTTGGGGTGTATTTCAGTTTTTGGGGGTGTTACATGCCTTAGTTGTGTGTGGTGTGTTGCAGGCCTTGTTTAGCCCTGTGTATTTTCGTTTTTGCATTGTATTGCATTACAGGCAAAGCAGTGTGGTTTAGCATGCAGCCTTTGCCTGGCTATCGTAGGCCTGTTTTCAGTACATTGTTTTCCAGGGCTCATGCTTGTGGCTTGTGATTTGTGAGTGTCCATGTGGCTGGTGGCCATTTCTGGTGGGAGTTATAAGTGTGCTGCTTTTGCCATATAGGCCTGCATGTGTTTCCTTTGTGGCCTAGGCTTCTTGTTGTTGTGGGCCTGGCCATGAGGCTGGCGGCCATTTTGAAGCCAGGCAGTGTGTTTTTGCCATAGGCCTGCATTGTCTGTCTTCAGTTTCTTGTTGTTGTGGGCCTGGCCATGAGGCTGGCGGCCATTTTGAAGCCAGGCAGTGTGCTTTTGTCATAGGCCTGCAAGCTTGTAGCCTAATCTGCCAACAGGCCTTCCATCCAGTGGGCCCAGAGATAGTCAGGGGTGCATAAAAGAACTGTTTGTGTGTTCAGTTGAATTTAAACATCATTTAGGGCACATGGATGGCATTGAATTGCAAAATGTGGATTTATTTTTTTGGGTGTATTTCTGTTTTTGGGGTGTGTTACATGCCTTAGTTGTGTGTGGTGTGTTGCAGGCCTTGTTTAGCCCTGTGTATTTTCGTTTTTGCATTTTATTGCATTACATTACAGGCAAAGCAGTGTGGTTTAGCATGCAGCCTTTGCCTGGCTATCGTAGGCCTGTTTCAGTACATTGTTTTCCAGGCCTCATGCTTGTTGCTTGTGATTTGTGAGTGTCCATGTGGCTGGTGGCCATTTCTGGTGGGAGTTATAAGTGTGCTGCTTTTGCCATATAGGCCTGCATGTGTTTCCTTTGTGGCCTAGGCTTCTTGTTGTTGTGGGCCTGGCCATGAGGCTGGCGGCCATTTTGAAGCCAGGCAGTGTGTTTTTGCCATAGGCCTGCATTGTCTGTCTTCAGTTTCTTGTTGTTGTGGGCCTGGCCATGAGGCTGGCGGCCATTTTGAAGCCAGGCAGTGTGCTTTTGTCATAGGCCTGCAAGCTTGTAGCCTAATCTGCCAACAGGCCTTCCATCCAGTGGGCCCAGAGATAGTCAGGGGTGCATAAAAGAACTGTTTGTGTGTTCAGTTGAATTTAAACATCATTTAGGGCACATGGATGGCATTGAATTGCAAAATGTGGATTTATTTTTTTGGGTGTATTTCTGTTTTTTGGGGTGTGTTACATGCCTTAGTTGTGTGTGGTGTGTTGCAGGCCTTGTTTAGCCCTGTGTATTTTCGTTTTTGCATTTTATTGCATTACATTACAGGCAAAGCAGTGTGGTTTACCATGCAGCCTTTGCCTGGCTATCGTAGGCCTGTTTCAGTACATTGTTTTCCAGGCCTCATGCTTGTTGCTTGTGATTTGTGAGTGTCCATGTGGCTGGTGGCCATTTCTGGTGGGAGTTATAAGTGTGCTGCTTTTGCCATTTAGGCCTGCATGGTTTTCCTCTTGGCTTACTGCTTGCATCCATCCCCTTTGCCAGCTGCAGCTCCCTGAATGATGTGATGAGCAAATAATTTATTGCCAAACAGGGTCCACTTCTATTACATTTGTATTTTGGTTGTCCTGACAGTGTACACAGTATACCATGAAAGCCCTTGTTGACAGTCTCACAAATGGCTACACTAATTTATATCTTTTATTTGTTTGTTTGTACTACTAGTAATTGAACCACAACAACAAATGCAACATTTCACTGATGTTCTTCTCCTGGCTTCTTTGCTTTTAGGTGCACAAAAGACAGAGGAGGAGGTGTCATCATCATCATCACCCGTTGTACTGCCAGGCTGAAGTCCTGCTGCGCGTCACGTCCACGTGTGACCACAGACATCTCTGCAACTTGTGCACCTGCGTCCTGCTGACATCTGAAGAAGATGGCCCCAAAGAAAGGTACAAGGTCCTCCAGTAGCAATAAAGTTGCCAGTGAGAAGAAGGGAGAGAAGAAGGAAGTGGCACTTGCCAAGACTGGGGTGCCGGCCGATGTGTTTTTTGGTAAAAAAAAACTTACGCCTGCAGCAGCGGTGTCCAGCGGGGACCAAGCTGGGAGCAGCACCTCTGCATCAGTGGCCCCACCCCAGCAACCTAGGCCCAAGCCCATGACTGTGGCAGAGGTAGCCAGTCTACTAACGACCAGTGATGTTGAAATGTCATTATCGCAAAGTAGTACCCAATCCACGCACTCGCAGGCGCAAACTCAGGAGATAAGTGGGCAACCCCAGCCGCAACTCGAACCGCAGCTGGAACTGCAACCACAGCCGCAACCCCAGCCGCAGCCGGAACCGCAACCACAGCCGGAACCGCAACCACAGCCGGAACCGCAGCCGGAACCACAGCCCACAATAGTAGCTGTTCCACCTGAAGTAGGGGCAGTTCAGGAAATCGAGCTTTTTGCAGACGGAGAGGAGCAAGCCACTGTTCCAGAAGATCCAGTGTCTTCCATACCCCCAGCAAGGAAAAGGAGGCTTAGTACATCAACTTCTTCTTCAAGCCCCGCTTCTGATGATCTAGATGCCACTTGGAAGCCACCAGCTCAGCCTGAGAGTGATGCACACCACAAGACAAGGCTAGTGAAAAGGAAGGTTCCCGAAAGCCTTACAGTTATGGAGGTAGATGTAGACGAGGGGGTGATGATGATGAAGAGCCAGTCATCACGAACATCACTCCTGGGCCTGCGGAGATGGAGACCAACATTATTAGACTATCCCAAATCGCTGCGAGGGATGTAGCACGGATACCACCAACACAGGTAACGCCAACACGACCTCCAGCTTCCATATTTGCCTTTGCAAAGGCCCGGCAGGGACCTACATCAAGCTCAACCACCACCTCAGTAGGTGGTGGTAATGTAAGTGCACAGAGTCAAATTCCATGCACACCCTCCATTTCATCTGGTATTGAAAGTGGCACCTCCAGCAGTGCCAGAAAGTTCTCCTCCCCAGTTTGGGACTTCTTTTCGGTTAGCAGTAAGGAGGAGAACATTGCTATATGCTCAATTTGTCGGCAGGCTGTTAGGCGGGGTAAGCTTGGTACAAACTATGGTACCGGAGGACAAACAAGTCATCTCAAAAAACACCACACTATCAGGTGGGAGGCTCACCTACTTCACTTACAAAAAAGTAAAACTGGACCCATTGCTGTTGTTGTGGATGAAGAAGTAGGGGAAGATATGATCGCGGAGGAAGGTCAACAAGAGGGAGACATTTATAGCCCTACCCCCAGCAGTGTACTGGTAACGCCCGCATCCTCAGCAACATCTCAGTGGCACAGTAGTAAGAGTCAACATGAGACAGCAAGGCAACCGGGCACTGCAATGAGCAAAAGTGCAGCGTCGTTGAGCCTAGCTGGGTTCAAGAAGAAAGGTGCAGCAGTAAGGAAAATATTCCAGCCTACCATTGACAGCATGCTTTGGTCGGAGGGGCAGTACCAACGCAACCACCCAACGGCACGGTTGTACAATGCGAAGCTCGCTAAAATGTTAGCGCTGGACCTTCTCCCTTTTTCATTTGTGGAAGGGGTGGGTTTCCTTGAATTTGTGTCAGCCATCTGCCCTAAATGGAAGGTTCCCAGCCGTTCCTATTTTGCCCGAGTTGCTGTTCCAGCACTACATCACGATGTGCTTGAATTGGTTGGACAAGCTTTGCAGCAGAGTGCTGTTCACAAAATCCACCTGACAACAGACATGTGGACCAGTTGCCAAGCCACTGATTACATGTGCATCACTGCACACTGGGTCTCTTTTGTGGGGGTTAGAGACAAGCTATCTGAAGTAGGTCCTGTTGACACAGTTGCAATTTTTAATGCTTCTCGGAAACATGCAACTATAGCCATGTTCGCCATGGAGAAATCTCATACTGCTGAAAACCTTTTGGAAGAGTTTAACAACAAGGTCTTTGAATGGCTGCGCCCCAGAGGGCTTCACATTGGTTTTGTTGCCACGGATAATGGCAGTAATATACTTAAGGCCATGACGCTTGGTAAGTATTTCAGGGTCCCGTGTTTGGCGCACTGCATTAACATTATAGTTCAAGACTTTCTGAAAAAAGAACCCATAGTCAGCAACTTACTGACCACCTGCCGCAGAATATGCACGCATTTCAGCCATTCTTTTAAAGCCCGGAAGCAGCTGAGGATCATTCAACGTGACTATAGAATGCCAGTCAAAGCACTGATCCAGGAGGTGGCAACACGTTGGAACTCAACGTATTACATGCTTGACCGTCTGTTTGAGCAGTACAGACCAATCAATGAATATGTCATGCAAAGGGCGGATGCTGCTGTGAAAGGCATGACCCTTCAGGTGGACCAATGGTGCCTAGTTAAATCTCTTACAGAGATGCTTCTTCCTTTCGAGGTCTTCACACGTGAAGTCAGCAAGGAGGACTGTACTATGGGCCAAGCTATCCCATTGTTGCACATGCTAGAGCAAGAGCTGAAGAGGGTGTGTGAAGCGTACATAGGTGTGGAGGAAAAAAAGAAGCATACCAGTTGGCGGAGAGCTTATCATGTCGCTTAAGTGAAAATGCAAGGGTGCAAAATAAGATTCTGTCACAACAACATTACATTTGTGCCACAATTCTGGATCCACGGTACAAAGCGGCACTGCACAGTAAGACATTACTCCCTTTTTCAGAAGTGGATGTTGCCCGGTACAAAACTTGGATAGCTGAGGCAGCCAGTACATTGGAAAATGAACGGCTGGTAATTAAAGGCCTCAAACCCACATCAAGTACTGCAGCAGGGCATCCTGCGTCAAGTTCAACTTCAGAGCCTGTGGGCAGTGCATTTGGTTCACAGCTGTCACCAACACTATCGACAACAGCAAGAACCGGATCATCATCAGCCCCAGTACAAACGGCACAGAATTGGTATTTACAGCAAGGACTTGCTAGGTCCAGTGCTGATGCAAAGACAAAAGAGGGCGCACTAAGTTTAGCACCCCTGAACATTGACCGAATGGTCCAGGCCTACCTGGATGACCCAACAGAGGTCTACATTGATCAAAACCCATTGCGGTATTGGTATGGCAAAAGGGGCCAATGGCCAGTGCTCAGCAGGCTGGCGATCAACTATCTGGCTTGCCCTATCGCAAGTGTCTCTTCTGAACGTGTTTTCAGTGCTGCTGGTTCCATTGTAACAGTGAAAAGGACCAGTCTCTCACCCATAAACGTGGAGAGGTTAACCATGATCAAAATGAATCAGCAATTTATACCACCGAATTATACAATACATGAATCACCGCAGGAAGATGAGGACAGCGGCTCAGGTGATGGAAGTAGCGTGTTGGATGCTGATTACCTACTTCTGGTTGAACCTCCAGAGTTTGAGGACGAGCTATACTTCCCTGACGGTGACAACTAGGCTTCCAGTTCTTACTGTGGTTCTCCCTTATTTACTTCTATTTCTGTGTCTGTCTTTCTGTTTGGAAACTTCAAATCACAACAAATCCATCACCACCGTCTTCGTATTTTATTGCCTTATGAGTTTCAGCTCTCTGCATTTCAGTCCACTCCTCCGAGTCCTGCTCCTCCATCCTCCTGAATCGACCTAAATCTATTGCCCTCAAGCCAGATGATGATTGGATGTAGCATAATCGAAGAAAACCTAATCTTGCCTCGTTGAGTCTCTCCAAAAGAAGTGGAACATGATGATGACTACTATAGCTATCCTCCTTTCAGAGCCGATACAGACTGCCCATTAACTGAAGATGAGAAGGAACAGGTAATGAATGATGACATGCATTGGACGCTGACTGAGTGATTTGTGTTGTTGTTGTTTGTAGTGCATGAAGGTAATTCATTGTGTACTATTATCTAATCTACACACTAAAAGTAACCCAATGCAATGTTTCTTTCCAATCTGGTTTTTCAATAACAATTTTCTACTTCTACTGCAGGCCGATCCATTGCATTTTGAATATGGAAAGGGGACTCAATCTGTACACTACTGCACACTGAGTTGGACAACACACCATGATGATGACCACAGTGACATTATCTCTTCGCACTCCAGTCACTCAGTACGATCCGAGATGATTGATGGAATAACTCAGTGCGTTTCATGAGTGCATTACAAGGTAACCAAGTCAACAACAACCACTGCAGACCTACATGTCTGTGTAGTGGTGGAGTCGAGTGTGGTGGTATGGTATGACTGACAGCGGGGCATTGATTTAGTCACTTAATTTGTAAAATGCTATGTTGCTGTATATCTGCTTTGTCTGCCTCTGTCAAAAAGGTACGCTAAATGGAGGATGTGTCACGGGTGCCGTGGGCCTGCTCAGTCCTGTTGTTGTTGGAGGTTAATGTTGGAAACAGACTAAGTTAGACATGATGTATCCAAATCCATGCCGCCTCTGAAAGTGTTCTTGTTGCACTCCACCATAATTTAGGCATTTTTTTCTACTTGATTTTTCAATATCCCTTTGGTTTTCCCATCTGCAATTACAGGCCGGCCCTTACCCTGTGCTACACTGGGAAAAACAACTCTCACTTACCTTACCAATGAATCTACATGTGCCAGGCAGGCAGTGGCGTCACGCAAGATTGATGGCCGGAGCGTCCATGGAATGGAGGACCAAGACGAACGCCGAGATGCAACTCCCCATTTTGACCAGGATAACATACAGTAACAGTATCAACTATCATCATCTTTTAAATTTCGATTCTTTTTTTGTCTTCAATCATTACTACTGTGTGTTGTTGTTGTTATGTTTGCTCTCTGCTTATATAATTCAATTCATCCCTACAGCATTTTTTGACTTTTCTTTGCTATCTTTAAGCCCGGGCGGGTACAAAAGAACAGAAACTGTATGTAATTCGGGTCTCTCTGAGGGCAGACAGGCAAGGCAAATTGCATAATATACTGCTGCCCTGTACTGTCTAATTGTCTAGTAGTAGTAGTTAGTAATATCATTAACCATCAAGTTATCATCATCATGCATGCATTTCCTTTTTCTCCCTTAACTTATTTATGGATATGGTTGTCTGCCAATATTGTGTTTTGTTGTTGTCCATGCGTACTGTTTTTCTTTCTCAAACCTTTCCCAAAACCCCCTTCCCAACCATTCTTCAAACCCTAATCCTCTTCCCCCGGGCTGTGTGGCTTATTGAGGTGTGACTAAATTAAATGTACACCAATAATTTATCACACGCTTGCTGGGGCGGATGTGGCTAAAGCAACATAAATGCATTTTCAAGGCAGGGCGCGGATCTTCTTCTGCTTGCCCACCCTCCTATGAGCAGTATATTTGGTTTTTTTTTACCAAAGGAACCGAATCCATCAGCATTAAATGCCATCATAGATTGGATTTGTCATCATCCGAAACAGCACTAACGGTTACGCTTGTGTCGAGTCACGGACCACGGTGTACTGTAGGCCTAGTCGAGTGACTCGACACAGCTAGAGTTTGTAACTCTATGTACTAGGCTATCCCCGCAACCATTATGTTTCCTTGTATTTTGGCATATTATTGTTTGGCAGTAAGTTCCGTACTGTACTTTGTTCTACTACTCCTCCCACAGTCTCTCTCAGGCGACTGACTGTCTCATTTTCTTTTATTTGCAAGTGCTACTGCCAGGGTCTACTACTACTACCACCACAACCATGGCATGTTGGGAAAGAAAACCATCACCACCATGCAGCCATCGCCGTGCCCAAGTTAAACATCAAGCACAGGTAAGAGAAGAGGATTGGGTGAGGCATAATTAATAACTGATTTTTTTTCATTAATTCTATTTCACACACCCCTTTGAGTCCAGTTGCAGAATGCATAGATTATCAGGAGAGACTGACAGTACTAGTAGGACAAGTCCCTCAGTGACGGGTACCGCATCTGTCTGTTTGTGTCTTAGTAACTCAGCCAATTATTTAAATCAAACACTGGCTGTGGCACTGCACCAGCAAGGAAACCGTGTGACGTAAAACAGTAACCCCACCCACAAAACATTAACCACATCGTATATTAAGTCTAAATATGTAATTTAATACCCTAACAAAAATAAACTATGTAAAAAAATCCCACAACACCTGACCCACCCCCTCCCTAACCCCAACCAATGTTCATGTCCCGCAACGAAAAAGTCCAACAAATGTCCAAAAGTCCAAAACCCAACGCCCGATTCCCACCCACCCAAATAAGATATAAAAAAGGGGCAATAAATAAACGGGGTCTCAGCGGGCTCGCCTCTCCAGGACACGGATGCGCTCCTCCAGGCGGGCCACGCGGTGCTTCAGCGCGCGGCAGTTGCATCCACAGTGGGGGTGGGCAGCAGTGCTTCTTCCTGTGTGGCGGAGGGTGGCAGACAGGCGGTGACGCCGTAAGACTGGGGGGGGGTGTCTGGGGCCCGGGGCATTGGAGGAGGCTGCAGCTGCTGCCGTCTCCTCCTCCTCCTCCTCTAGAACAACCAGGCGCTGGTATTCGGCCTGTATGGCCTCCAGCTTACGGCGCCGGGCCTTGGCTGCCAACTCCTTCCTGTTGACTTTAGGAGTAGCTATATCAAGAAGAAAAAACAAGACTATTGTAAAATATACTCTTAGCAAAGCAGTCAGACAAATACATTCTACACATAGTGGCACAGTAGCACTAGCAAGCACAGTACGTAACATTTGTGGTATGTCTCTATCCTCCCACTACCTCGGCCTCGAACATTTGGGGGAGTTTCAGGCATTCCGCCACCCATGCATCTGATTCATATCACACACCTATGCATGCATGCCACGTATCCTTCTCTGCCAGTCATAAACATAAAATCTCGCCCGTCCTGCCTCCTTCCACCCTTCTTTCCCTTTTCGTTCAACCCATCCATCAAGGTCATCTGATCAGACTTTTATTCTTCTCCATAAAAATTTCACAGCTGAGTTGAAGTCCGATAGAGGCCATTGGTTACTCTCAGACTCCCGTCGCTAATGCTATTGCTAATGCTGCTAAGTAAAGGGTGTCTTCTTCAAACGGCGTTCACAACTACTTCTTACTTAAGTCTCAACAGTACAGTATACATTACACCCTTGCAGCGAGTGTAATGTCAATAAGTAAGGATTAGGAATATAACTTACCACCGCCCGCCACTGCTGCTGGCTCACCCCCTGCAGCTACTCCAACTGCCGCATCGCCTGCACCCTCAGCGGCCGCGTCACCTTCACCGCTGGCCCCGGTACTGGTGGTCGGTAGTACGCCTAGAAAAACATTACACATTTTTCTGATGCCATATACACCTCCCCCTATTTTTCACTAGCATGAATGAAAAAAAAGTTAATACATATACAACATACATCACTAGTATAAATCAGGTAGTAGACTAGACACTAGTAGTGTTATATGGTCCCTAGGGTCATTTTAGTCTTTGCTAAGTTACCCCGAGCCATGCAACCATTTTAGCTCTGTCTTTTATTTTTGCGCAAGTTACCTCGCAGCTTGTTGTGAAATACGCCTTTGAGGCCACATGAGCTCATACTGCTACTGTCTGAGCACTGCGTACAAGGTCGAGAAACAAGCGACTTTGTTATGGAGTTATGGTGTTAGTCCATATTGCTTATCCATAAAAAAAAAAAGCAGTTTTTGGCACGACTGAGAAATGCTTGCACTATACTAACGCGCACCATTTTCTCTTACAGACGGAAGATTCACTTATAAGAAGAACCAGAGCTTTGCAGAGCTTATGATGTCACCACTACTAGGTTCTTCTAAGGTGAGGGCTCCCCAGAATTCTCACATCTCCATTTAGAATTTTATATAAACTAGATTCCTACCAAGGGGAGGGTGGTTCGCCCACCACTGTTCAGTTATCATGATCTCGCCTTTTGGCTTCTATGGACTTTTAGTTGTAAGTAACTTGTAAGTCTAACTGTAACAATGTTTATTGTTTTAATCTTATACATTTTGCTGTTGCTGCTGCATTATACAACATACAGAGCTTGTCAGTTGGAAATAAAAAGAAACCTTTTGAACTTACATAGACTCGGTGGTATTTGGTGTGGACTTACACAAGAGTGAGCAAAAGGGTGTGCATTGCTTCCGCGACAGAGGTTGGGAGTGTTATGTTGTCTGGGTTGTCTACTCATTGGGTATTTTGGGGGTGGGGGGCCTTTCGGAGTAATGAGACACTATAACAAGTCGGTCAGGGGATTGTGGTGGCTTCCGATTGAGGTGTGAGGAAGGTCCAACCTCCCATCACCAACGACCTATTTTCTTGTGCAAAGTTCTGTATGTGCAGAATCCCTACAACAGTAGTAGTATGTCCTATCCTATCTAAAATTCTAAAATTTGGTTGGGCATTTTCTTGGTGGGAATTGTCAAAAAGCCTCAAGAATAAGAAGACTAGAAGTAGTAGAAGAGGACAACCAAAACTCAATGGCTATAGCTATTGGTGAATGAGTTTTATTTAAAATATTTGAAATAAAGAGTGGGCAACTGGGCAAGCTTGGCTACAGACAGACTAATAGTAGTAGTACAAAGAGTCATAGCAGACGCAGTTAGAGGCAGGGATAACAAGAATTTAGAAACAGATAGTATAGAGCAAAGAAGATTTTGTAAAAATTCGAATCAGGATACCAAAATAATAGTTCGGAAAAAATAAGGTGCAGGAAAAGTTTAGGAAATATAATTATTAATATTAACCACTGGTGGACTTACTGGGGCCAGCAGCAGAGCCCTCGATAGAGGAGCGGTCCTGTCCCTGGGAGGCATCTTCCAGATCTTGTGGGCCCACCGCCTGCGACCCCGTCTTCTTGCCCCTGGGTGCTGCTGATCATGTAAGATTTCATAAAGAAAGAGACAAAAATTAAAGTTTGGTGTGAAATAAATAAAATATTTTAAAATAGGCACCAAAAACATTTTTGGTTACAAAAATTGCAATAAAATTGACCTATCTGATCGACTGGTAGTATTGCGAGATTCACGGACCGTCTAGCAAGCCTAACTACCACCTGTCCTAGCCCACCGATTCCAATCCAGACGGGCCAATTGTTCAGTAAGTCTGCATTTCCATTTATTTTAGTCCTCAAAAATGCATAGATGGAGGACACATGCATACATTTTTGCATACACCAAATTGTTGGCTGGTTGCTGCTAATGTTCTGCTAGTGATGATATAAGCCTATTAACACTCAGTAAACAAACTACAAAAGGTTCTGCTAAGGACTGGGGTAAGCATCACTCAGCAGCCCGTGACGTGACAGAGGATGCGTCATGCACACAACTTAGAAATTACCAACTAATAAGTAACTAAACCTATCAATCCACCACTATCCCTTCTTAGTGGCACGAGGACAAAGGAAGGACTACTCTCTCTAGCATTACATCACTTAAGTTCTCTAAAGTAAACTCTTACATAATCATCAGGCCAAGCGAGCGCAAAGTTGCAAACAAGTAAGATTAGTAGCGTCGAGCGCCTGTGTCATAACAATCACAGATTTTTAAATGTCATTTACCTGCAATGTAAGCAGCAGCATTCTTGCTGGTCGGAGAAAAAAAATATTCGCAATATATAACACAGAGCAGAAGAACACAAAGTTGTAATATTAAATAGCTACTCACCAAGCCCCGGGACCTCCACTCCTAGCAGGTCCAGCAGGTCCTGCTCCCGGTCCAGAATATCGGACCACCGGTGCGTCAGCTGATTCTGTGTGCGCCGGACACCAGAGCAGCGAAACACTGCCCGCCGCACCTTGCCCCACCGCTGCCGACGCTCCCGGAGCCCGTACCCGGACCCAGGCCTGCCGCCTGCTGCCAGGGTTAAGGGGAGGTGGCGCTGAACAAAAAAAACCAGTGCGGCCACCTCCGCCTCATTAAATAAGGCCCGTGCCTGCACCCCTCTTTGGCGCCGTCTTCCGCAAGGAAGGCGGTCGCGGCTCTGGCTCCGACTTCGAGCCCTGTGGCGGTGGCCCTTTGCCATGGTTCTGGGTAGGCGGGGGACGGAAAAGAAAAGGTAGGAATTAAATAAAGTAAGTAAAAGAAATGAAAAAGCAGGTAATAGAAAAAGTGTGAAAAAGTAGTTAAAAACACACAAAAAGTAGAGAAAAACTCAAAATATAGAATCAGGAAAATAGAGAGATAGATAATAAACAAAAAAGACCCAAAATAAGTTTACAGAAACAAAGGATTGAAAAGATAGAGGGAGGATTGAAAAGCAGGCCCAGAACCATAGAAATAGAGTGAAAAACAAGATGGCCGCGCCCATTGCGACCGCATGGGCAAGTTCGCGCGATATTTCCCCCGAGCACGCAAAAGCGTCGCGAACACGTAATACGCGTTCCCGAACAGGAAACCCTTATCGCGAACGGGCGGGAGCATGCAATACGCGACCCGGAACAGGAAATACCATCGCGAGCGGGCGGGACAAGTGAAAACAAGATGGCCGCGCCCATTAGCGACCGCATGGGCAAGTTAGCGATATATTTCCCCGCGAGCACGCAAAAACACATCGCGAACGGACGGCACAAGCAATTCCGCGATTTCGCGGAAGTTCCGCGAGCTCGCGGAATTTGTTAGCAATTTCGCGAGGATTTGCGTAACGCGACTACGCAAATTCCGCCCACCCCTGCTTGATAGTGTGTTTATATCATCAAAAAGAAATAGTCTAAGTGGACGTGATATGGTGGTCAAAACCTGTATGATTTTGTAATAAAAAGAAAAGCTTATTTCTTTTTATAAAGCTCTCACCCACCAGCCTAGTTGGTGGCATGCTTCATCATCGGGCCCACCCAGTGACAACGAGTATGTCCCGGGTGTGCCACAACGCCTGTGTTACAGCGGAGCAGGTATGCTACTGAGTGTGCAGTGAAAGTGGTGTGAAGGTGAGATTTTAAAAAACTGTCCAGTGGTCCCATTACCCAAAGGGTTTATTTTAATGCTTGGGCCTCTGGCAGTAATAAAAGCAAGGCGGTGGATGTAAGTGGAGTGGCAATTAAGACGTCCTGCATCCAACAAACGGTCTACATGTTTCAGCCAGGCCTTGAATATGTACTGGCTTTCCTCAGGACCTTAATAATGTGTGAAGCGTGAGATCTATACTAAATTTTGTGTTAGACCCAAAAATGTGTTGCACGCACTAAGGTGCATTATGTGTAAGAGGGGGATTCCCTCTCAGGACATTCCTGTGAATTAAAAAACACAAGACAAGACAGACAGACATACAGATTTTTGCGTTTTGAGTATGGATGACATAATCACGTACATGACTATTAGGCCGTAGTGTCCGTGTGATATACGGAAAAAACCGGGAGTGGAATGCCGAAGTGGCGATGAAACGTGGTAGATACCGATATATGCACTACTGTGTATATAGTTGTATATATCGGAAGTAAAGAAAGTTGACAATGTTAGAAAATCATTCTCACACTTGCGATTAGCAGAGAACGCCCCATGAGATTCCGGCAGGGATTCTGTCTGATTGTTAAGTTTACATCACAGCTCAGGACCCTCTTGAAGACCTAGTAGGCTGCATCAGATCTCCGTGGATGAATGACCCGTGTCTGACAGGCTCTTAAGTACATCCCGCCGCGGGCACGAAAGAAACAGGTGTTCCCCATTGCTGGATGATGCGAGCAGCGTCTGTAAAGGAGAGAGAGGGGAGGGAACATAGAAGACAGACTAAAGGTGGCCCTAGAGTGTAGGGGTGGCCATTATAAATGATGTGGGACGCATTGGTCCGGAAGTCATGGTGACTGTCTTGTGAAAAAACCCGAGACGGTGCGGGTTGGGACAAAGTATCTAGTATGGAAAGTTATACAAACAGCCCTTGTCCAATATCTTAATACAGATTCTGAGATGGCAGCTATGGCGATGCTCAGCCTGGTTTCTACTGAGGTAGGTCCCTAAGGGTGCGACCCAATGGAAAAATGGTGGAGGTCCATGAGAAGGGGAATGCATTGGAAGCAGGTAGAGCCCATAGTTGCAGAATTAGGTGCTGGGGTGGGGCCTGTTCCAAATAAGAGGACCTTAAGCAAAAGGAAGGGCTGGAGAAATTGATTTCTGACTTGGCAGAATCCATTCTTGTGCACTTTAAGTGTAACAGCCCTTGGCTGAAGGCTTTAAGGCTCCTGGAGAAGTCCTGATTTGCCTGGCACCGATTCAGCTTTTGGGGGTGACCCATGTGCTAAGTTAGGTAGAAGGTGATAGGTGTGCCTAGGGTGTCCTGTTAAATTTCAGAGAGATCTTTTTAGGGTGGGTGGGGGAATGAAACCTTTTCTAATAGAGGACTGATGGGCCATGGTTCCCATAGGTACGGTTGCAAAGGGGAGTGTGCTTCCTGGTCTCCAGAAAGAAATCATCTGCCCTCTGATCACTGCCAGTATGGTGGTATTGGACTTTACCCTGACTTCTGAGGTTGGAGTCTTGGAAAGTGGCATCCTGTATGACTCCATGATGGTGTTTGTGAGAAAGTGGATTATTAGTTGAGGTGGATTATAGTCTACCATAAATATTAATGACAGTATTGTTTTAGGTCCAGTAAAGGTATCAGTAATTTGAACCAGAGCTCCATCCCTAATAGAGATGACACAGAGCAGAAAGGCTTAACTTAAGAAAGTATTTAAAGCATTTAGAAATATCAAAACAGTTAAAAAGTAAAAAACTCCATACAATAGAAATCTAACTCCAATTTATAAAAACAGAGAATATTCTAATGAATAACATGACACCAAAATGACAAGAATCAAGTAAGAGGAACTGTATATATGAATTTTAAAATTAAGTTCAAAGTACCAACCACGGGCAACTGGTCACGCTAGATCTGGTCAAAGTCAAAAGTTAGGGCTGACCATGATGAATCGCCAGTCCTATAAGGGAACCAGGTTTTTACCGATGGAAAGTTTATCTTTTGGCACATCTATCAGTCAATTGAGGGGCAAGCTGCAAATTGAATCACAAGTGAGGCTCAATAATGATGGGTTGCTGAAGCACAGGGTCCTCGTACAGACACAGATGAAGGCGGGAAGCTCATAGCGGGAACAATCTGAAGTCCGTGCACAGGAAGGCCTTACCTTTGATCCAATGCTGTTTGGCGATGGTGTCAGGAAAATCCCTGATATTTGTAGTTAGAAACTTTTCTTGAAGCTGGATTTTCTTCAGCATAGCAAACCAGCAAGTTTAAGCCAACCAGTGATTTGACTTTGGCTGCTGCACCTTCGATGGCTACCCCAGTCTCCATCGGTTTTCCAAGAAGAAAGTTGACAAAACGTTACTAAGTGCCAGCTTTTGCTGTTTGGGAAGGAGGAGTACACGCTAGCACAAGCCAAGGGTTTCAGGATCTCAGGAACAGCACTTTGAGGTGGGGATTCACTCCATCAGAATCTACTATCAGGTTCCAGCGCAAGTCAAGTCAACATTGGCCAGCTGAGCTCTTTCAAGAGAGTGATCTTCTTTCATCTTTTGGGTCCCTGTAGTTTAACAGAAGATTAGCCATCCGAAACCTGGAGTCTACTTCTGTGTCCTGAATAGAAAAGAGAGCAAGTCCTGCCCTTAGGGTTCTCCTCACAGGTCTCACCAGCAGGTGCAGTCCTTCTTGTGTCTTCCTCAGGTCAAGTATATTCTTAAGAGGGTGCCCAGGGTGTCACATTTATGACTGTCTAGTGAACAATCCCTAACCAACAGGAGAAAGTTCCTGGGGTAACCCTACTGACTTTTGCAGCAGCCCCTGTGTGTATTTACCCAAATAATCCTAGAGTGAGCCTCTATACTTAAAACAAAGATGGCAGAACCTTTCTTCCCTTTTGCAGAGCTCCTGTGCCCACCCTATAGGTGTGATCAGGGAAATGAGTAATCCCTTCCCTGTGGTCATTCAAAACCGGGGGAAGCTCCACTCCCACTAAAATAGGTGTCTGGCTAGCTAGTTAGACAAAGGGGAGACAGGTCCAGGTATGAGTTATATCTTCCAGTGTCAGGGTAGGTATCCTTTGAAGATATTGAAAGAGTTGGACAAAAGCCCTGGCCAGTCTGTCAGGGGAAGGTCAATTACTTCCCACACCAAAGCCCTTTGTCTCAGTTCTAGGACCCAAATCACACCTAAATAAAGAGCTATTCAGCTCCTGGGTGACATTTGGAAGCTCAGGCAAATGGGCGTTTAGAGGCTTTAGGCATGCTAAAGGTACATTTTTAAAACTACCTTTGTGAAATATTTCTTACAAATCCAACTTTACCAAAGAATTAGGATTGTAGTGAATATTTTAAAAAGCCTAAGAAAAGTGAAAATAGATGTTTCGGCCTTTTCACTGTAAGGATATGTTTTACTTTACACTTTTACAGGTCTACTCTTACATAACATGTACATACATACTATGGGAATGTAAAAATTACTTAGGGGTGACTTATTAATATTTAAAAGGAGGGCTTAAGCCCATCGAAAGGGGTTATTTTGACAGGTCAGATTTGTGATTTTAACATGCACAGTCGTGTTACAGTTGGCAGGCCTGCAGTCATGTTTTGCAAAGTCACTTTAGTAGTGGCACAATACGTCCTGCAGTCCAATAATGACATTTGGGCCTGATTTATATATTGATGCTATGTACACTTCATCACAACAGTGTTGGAGTATACATGCCACCAATTTGAAGGTCCGCCTGCCCGCTTTAAATGCCGGCAGAACTTTTGTCCTGGCCACGGCGGAGACTACTCCGTCTTCGGCATGGCCAAACTTCTCTAATGGCCCTAGGATGTAAGGGCCTTCAGAGAAATGGCTACATGTCCGCCCACCCAATTTGGATGGGCAGACATGCACTCATTTTTTACTGTTTCTTTTCGCTAGGTAAAACCTGGCTGTAAGGAACAGTAAAATTGTTATAATGTTCCGCCCACCTTGGGAGAAGATTCCCATGGGGAGAGGAGCATTATATTTGACGTGGGACGCATTGGTCCGGAAGTCATGGTGACTGTCTTGTGAAAAAACCCGAGACGGTGCGGGTTGGGACAAAGTATCTAGTATGGAAAGTTATACAAACAGCCCTTGTCCAATATCTTAATACAGATTCTGAGATGGCAGCTATGGCGATGCTCAGCCTGGTTTCTACTGAGGTAGGTCCTAAGGGTGCGACCCAATGGAAAAATGGTGGAGGTCCATGAGAAGGGGAATGCATTGGAAGCAGGTAGAGCCCATAGTTGCAGAATTAGGTGCTGGGGTGGGGCCTGTTCCAAATAAGAGGACCTTAAGCAAAAGGAAGGGCTGGAGAAATTGATTTCTGACTTGGCAGAATCCATTCTTGTGCACTTTAAGTGTAACAGCCCTTGGCTGAAGGCTTTAAGGCTCCTGGAGAAGTCCTGATTTGCCTGGCACCGATTCAGCTTTTGGGGTGACCCATGTGCTAAGTTAGGTAGAAGGTGATAGGTGTGCCTAGGGTGTCCTGTTAAATTTCAGAGAGATCTTTTAGGGTGGGTGGGGAATGAAACCTTTTCTAATAGAGGACTGATGGGCCATGGTTCCCATAGGTACGGTTGCAAAGGGGAGTGTGCTTCCTGGTCTCCAGAAAGAAATCATCTGCCCTCTGATCACTGTCAGTATGGTGGTATTGAACTTTACCCTGACTTCTGAGGTTGGAGTCTTGGAAAGTGGCATCCTGTATGACTCCATGATGGTGTTTGTGAGAAAGTGGATTATTAGTTGAGGTGGATTATAGTCTACCATAAATATTAATGACAGTATTGTTTTAGGTCCAGTAAAGGTATCAGTAATTTGAACCAGAGCTCCATCCCTAATAGAGATGACACAGAGCAGAAAGGCTTAACTTAAGAAAGTATTTAAAGCATTTAGAAATATCAAAACAGTTAAAAAGTAAAAACTCCATACAATAGAAATCTAACTCCAATTTATAAAAACAGAGAATATTCTAATGAATAACATGACACCAAAATGACAAGAATCAAGTAAGAGGAACTGTATATATGAATTTTAAAATTAAGTTCAAAGTACCAACCACGGGCAACTGGTCACGCTAGATCTGGTCAAAGTCAAAAGTTAGGGCTGACCATGATGAATCGCCAGTCCTATAAGGGAACCAGGTTTTTACAGATGGAAAGTTTATCTTTTGGCACATCTATCAGTCAATTGAGGGGCAAGCTGCAAATTGAATCACAAGTGAGGCTCAATAATGACGGGTTGCTGAAGCACAGGGTCCTCGTACAGACACAGATGAAGGCGGGGAAGCTCATAGCGGGAACAATCTGAAGTCCGTGCACAGGAAGGCCTTACCTTTGATCCAATGCTGTTTGGCGATGGTGTCAGGAAAATCCCTGATATTTGTAGTTAGAAACTTTTCTTGAAGCTGGATTTTCTTCAGCATAGCAAACCAGCAAGTTTAAGCCAACCAGTGATTTGACTTTGGCTGCTGCACCTTCGATGGCTACCCCAGTCTCCATCGGTTTTCCAAGAAGAAAGTTGACAAAACATTACTAAGTGCCAGCTTTTGCTGTTTGGGAAGGAGGAGTACACGCTAGCACAAGCCAAGGGTTTCAGGATCTCAGGAACAGCACTTTGAGGTGGGGATTCACTCCATCAGAATCTACTATCAGGTTCCAGCGCAAGTCAAGTCAACATTGGCCAGCTGAGCTCTTTCAAGAGAGTGATCTTCTTTCATCTTTTGGGTCCCTGTAGTTTAACAGAAGATTAGCCATCCGAAACCTGGAGTCTACTTCTGTGTCCTGGATAGAAAAGAGAGCAAGTCCTGCCCTTAGGGTTCTCCTCACAGGTCTCACCAGCAGGTGCAGTCCTTCTTGTGTCTTCCTCAGGTCAAGTATATTCTTAAGAGGGTGCCCAGGGGTGTCACATTTATGACTGTCTAGTGAACAATCCCTAACCAACAGGAGAAAGTTCCTGGGGTAACCCTACTGACTTTTGCAGCAGCCCCTGTGTGTATTTACCCAAATAATCCTAGAGTGAGCCTCTATACTTAAAACAAAGATGGCAGAACCTTTCTTCCCTTTTGCAGAGCTCCTGTGCCCACCCTATAGGTGTGATCAGGAAATGAGTAATCCCTTCCCTGTGGTCATTCAAAACCGGGGAAGCTCCACTCCCACTAAAATAGGTGTCTGGCTAGCTAGTTAGACAAAGGGGAGACAGGTCCAGGTATGAGTTATATCTTCCAGTGTCAGGGTAGGTATCCTTTGAAGATATTGAAAGAGTTGGACAAAAGCCCTGGCCAGTCTGTCAGGGAAGGTCAATTACTTCCCACACCAAAGCCCTTTGTCTCAGTTCTAGGACCCAAATCACACCTAAATAAAGAGCTATTCAGCTCCTGGGTGACATTTGGAAGCTCAGGCAAATGGGCGTTTAGAGGCTTTAGGCATGCTAAAGGTACATTTTTAAAACTACCTTTTGTGAAATATTTCTTACAAATCCAACTTTACCAAAGAATTAGGATTGTAGTGAATATTTTAAAAAGCCTAAGAAAAGTGAAAATAGATGTTTCGGCCTTTTCACTGTAAGGATATGTTTTACTTTACACTTTTACAGGTCTACTCTTACATAACATGTACATACATACTATGGGAATGTAAAAATTACTTAGGGGTGACTTATTAATATTTAAAAGGAGGGCTTAAGCCCATCGAAAGGGTTATTTTGACAGGTCAGATTTGTGATTTTAACATGCACAGTCGTGTTACAGTTGGCAGGCCTGCAGTCATGTTTGCAAAGTCACTTTAGTAGTGGCACAATACGTCCTGCAGTCCAATAATGACATTTGGGCCTGATTTATATATTGATGCTATGTACACTTCATCACAACAGTGTTGGAGTATACATGCCACCAATTTGAAGGTCCGCCTGTCCGCTTTAAATGCCGGCAGAACTTTTGTCCTGGCCACGGCGGAGACTACTCCGTCTTCGGCATGGCCAAACTTCTCTAATGGCCCTAGGATGTAAGGGCCTTCAGAGAAATGGCTACATGTCCGCCCACCCAATTTGGATGGGCAGACATGCACTCATTTTTTACTGTTTCTTTTCGCTAGGTAAAACCTGGCTGTAAGGAACAGTAAAATTGTTATAATGTTCCGCCCACCTTGGGAGAAGATTCCCATGGGGAGAGGAGCATTATATTTGACGTGGGACGCATTGGTCCGGAAGTCATGGTGACTGTCTTGTGAAAAAACCCGAGACGGTGCGGGTTGGGACAAAGTATCTAGTATGGAAAGTTATACAAACAGCCCTTGTCCAATATCTTAATACAGATTCTGAGATGGCAGCTATGGCGATGCTCAGCCTGGTTTCTACTGAGGTAGGTCCTAAGGGTGCGACCCAATGGAAAAATGGTGGAGGTCCATGAGAAGGGGAATGCAT
The DNA here is from genome assembly GCA_963921515.1 of Calotriton arnoldi. Classification (NCBI taxonomy): domain Eukaryota; kingdom Metazoa; phylum Chordata; class Amphibia; order Caudata; family Salamandridae; genus Calotriton; species Calotriton arnoldi. The sequence goes on along the minus strand of CAWUFW010012840.1, from coordinate 358,576 downwards.
TGGAAGCAGGTAGAGCCCATAGTTGCAGAATTAGGTGCTGGGGTGGGGCCTGTTCCAAATAAGAGGACCTTAAGCAAAAGGAAGGGCTGGAGAAATTGATTTCTGACTTGGCAGAATCCATTCTTGTGCACTTTAAGTGTAACAGCCCTTGGCTGAAGGCTTTAAGGCTCCTGGAGAAGTCCTGATTTGCCTGGCACCGATTCAGCTTTTGGGGGTGACCCATGTGCTAAGTTAGGTAGAAGGTGATAGGTGTGCCTAGGGTGTCCTGTTAAATTTCAGAGAGATCTTTTTAGGGTGGGTGGGGGAATGAAACCTTTTCTAATAGAGGACTGATGGGCCATGGTTCCCATAGGTACGGTTGCAAAGGGGAGTGTGCTTCCTGGTCTCCAGAAAGAAATCATCTGCCCTCTGATCACTGTCAGTATGGTGGTATTGAACTTTACCCTGACTTCTGAGGTTGGAGTCTTGGAAAGTGGCATCCTGTATGACTCCATGATGGTGTTTGTGAGAAAGTGGATTATTAGTTGAGGTGGATTATAGTCTACCATAAATATTAATGACAGTATTGTTTTAGGTCCAGTAAAGGTATCAGTAATTTGAACCAGAGCTCCATCCCTAATAGAGATGACACAGAGCAGAAAGGCTTAACTTAAGAAAGTATTTAAAGCATTTAGAAATATCAAAACAGTTAAAAAGTAAAAACTCCATACAATAGAAATCTAACTCCAATTTATAAAAACAGAGAATATTCTAATGAATAACATGACACCAAAATGACAAGAATCAAGTAAGAGGAACTGTATATATGAATTTTAAAATTAAGTTCAAAGTACCAACCACGGGCAACTGGTCACGCTAGATCTGGTCAAAGTCAAAAGTTAGGGCTGACCATGATGAATCGCCAGTCCTATAAGGGAACCAGGTTTTTACCGATGGAAAGTTTATCTTTTGGCACATCTATCAGTCAATTGAGGGGCAAGCTGCAAATTGAATCACAAGTGAGGCTCAATAATGACGGGTTGCTGAAGCACAGGGTCCTCGTACAGACACAGATGAAGGCGGGGAAGCTCATAGCGGGAACAATCTGAAGTCCGTGCACAGGAAGGCCTTACCTTTGATCCAATGCTGTTTGGCGATGGTGTCAGGAAAATCCCTGATATTTGTAGTTAGAAACTTTTCTTGAAGCTGGATTTTCTTCAGCATAGCAAACCAGCAAGTTTAAGCCAACCAGTGATTTGACTTTGGCTGCTGCACCTTCGATGGCTACCCCAGTCTCCATCGGTTTTCCAAGAAGAAAGTTGACAAAACGTTACTAAGTGCCAGCTTTTGCTGTTTGGGAAGGAGGAGTACACGCTAGCACAAGCCAAGGGTTTCAGGATCTCAGGAACAGCACTTTGAGGTGGGGATTCACTCCATCAGAATCTACTATCAGGTTCCAGCGCAAGTCAAGTCAACATTGGCCAGCTGAGCTCTTTCAAGAGAGTGATCTTCTTTCATCTTTTGGGTCCCTGTAGTTTAACAGAAGATTAGCCATCCGAAACCTGGAGTCTACTTCTGTGTCCTGGATAGAAAAGAGAGCAAGTCCGGCCCTTAGGGTTCTCCTCACAGGTCTCACCAGCAGGTGCAGTCCTTCTTGTGTCTTCCTCAGGTCAAGTATATTCTTAAGAGGGTGCCCAGGGGTGTCCCATTTATGACTGTCTAGTGAACAATCCCTAACCAACAGGAGAAAGTTCCTGGGGTAACCCTACTGACTTTTGCAGCAGCCCCTGTGTGTATTTACCCAAATAATCCTAGAGTGAGCCTCTATACTTAAAACAAAGATGGCAGAACCTTTCTTCCCTTTTGCAGAGCTCCTGTGCCCACCCTATAGGTGTGATCAGGGAAATGAGTAATCCCTTCCCTGTGGTCATTCAAAACCGGGGGAAGCTCCACTCCCACTAAAATAGGTGTCTGGCTAGCTAGTTAGACAAAGGGGAGACAGGTCCATGTATGAGTTATATCTTCCAGTGTCAGGGTAGGTATCCTTTGAAGATATTGAAAGAGTTGGACAAAAGCCCTGGCCAGTCTGTCAGGGAAGGTCAATTACTTCCCACACCAAAGCCCTTTGTCTCAGTTCTAGGGACCCAAATCACACCTAAATAAAGAGCTATTCAGCTCCTGGGTGACATTTGGAAGCTCAGGCAAATGGGCGTTTAGAGGCTTTAGGCAGGCTAAAGGTACATTTTTAAAACTACCTTTGTGAAATATTTCTTACAAATCCAACTTTACCAAAGAATTAGGATTGTAGTGAATATTTTAAAAAGCCTAAGAAAAGTGAAAATAGATGTTTCGGCCTTTTCACTGTAAGGATATGTTTTACTTTACACTTTTACAGGTCTACTCTTACATAACATGTACATACATACTATGGGAATGTAAAAATTACTTAGGGGTGACTTATTAATATTTAAAAGGAGGGCTTAAGCCCATCGAAAGGGGTTATTTTGACAGGTCAGATTTGTGATTTTAACATGCACAGTCGTGTTACAGTTGTGCAGGCCTGCAGTCATGTTTTGCAAAGTCACTTTAGTAGTGGCACAATACGTCCTGCAGTCCAATAATGACATTTGGGCCTGATTTATATATTGATGCTATGTACACTTCATCGCAACAGTGTTGGAGTATACATGCCACCAATTTGAAGGTCCGCCTGCCCGCTTTAAATGCCGGCAGAACTTTTGTCCTGGCCACGGCGGAGACTACTCCGTCTTCGGCATGGCCAAACTTCTCTAATGGCCCTAGGATGTAAGGGCCTTCAGAGAAATGGCTACATGTCCGCCCACCCAATTTGGATGGGCAGACATGCACTCATTTTTTACTGTTTCTTTTCGCTAGGTAAAACCTGGCTGTAAGGAACAGTAAAATTGTTATAATGTTCCGCCCACCTTGGGAGAAGATTCCCATGGGGAGAGGAGCATTATATTTTTTTTTTCAAAAAGAAAACCCCAGTCACAGCCCCATAGCACAGAGTAATATGCATTGGCAGGAGCCTCTGTTATTGCGGGTCCTGGCAATGCTTTTATAAATGAACCCCTGCTTAGGTGGGTAGCCTCTTCACCATGGGGATGGAGTAATTTACTCTGTCCCCATGGCGAAATGGCAGGCAGTACGCCCAAATATAAATCAGGCACTTTTAACTTGCAGGCCCTGGATATACTTTGAACAATATACTAGGGACTTATAGGTAAGTTCAAGAGCTCAACTAGGATTATAGCCAAAATTAACATATTTTAGTGTCACAGCACATTCACTGAGGCCTAGTTAGCAGAGTCCCAGTGCACAAAGTCAAACAAACAGTAGTATCATTCCAAAAAAACAATGGGGGGATTGTGCCAAAAACAGGCATTTTCATATGATGTTGATTATGGGTGTGCAATCTTCGCGTAATTTGCTTTCATGTAATTACATGAAATTTCAGAAAAATTATATGAAAATCCATAAATGTTTGCACTACATTTTAGCACAAAATGTGGTCTCATTCCAATTTATGGCGCAAGGATGCATTTAAAGACATTACAGCGAACAACAGTTGCTTCCGTTCTGTTGTTTATGTACATTTCTACTTTTTAAACTGATTGCCTCTTCAAAAGCCATCGTAGGTATAACTACTGGGACTCTGGCCTCAGCAGTCAGAGATACATTTGGACTTGGAACCATACTATGCTCGTTCAACACTGGAACATCAACATGAGGAATCATTAGGGCAGGAGGGACTGCTACTGGACTATCTGCAGACTTGTGGTGGCCTGGAGCTTGTTGTTCTCTGGGAAGGGGACTAGCACTGGGTGGATTTTGACTGGACGTTGCTGGCCTACAGCTAAGTGCCAACTGTTGTGGCCTGGTCCCAAAGTACTCTCCAAGGGCCAGTGAGCTGGCCTCCTGTCCAGGAGAGCCCAGGGGCACAAAGGATCTATCTCACTGTCTCCAAAGATCTAAAGGACCACACAGGGTGCAGCAGAGACAGGTGGAAGTGATCGTAGTTGGGATAAGGACCGTCCTAACATACACCATCATCATGCTCTGCACAGGGAGTGTGCACGTAAAGATCAGCAGCCATCTGAGGTGCCAGGATGTGAGATTACGTGGAGTGCAGGGGAAATTTGCAGAGTCTGAGGGACCCATGCTTGCAACCAGGGGACCTGAGACTGTCTTCGGCCTCCAGATTGGGAGGACGACAGTGCTTGACATTACAGCCTCTATCCGAGGTCGTTGGCTCCCTCTCCTGGACTGTGCTTTGTTGTGGAGAACACCGTGATGAGGCTCGAGGGGTTTCGCTTGCCTTGTGGGCACCCACTGCTGACTGTCGGGGCTACGGCAGGTCACACCTCCACTTGGGAGGAAAACATTTCTCCAGCCTTGGAAGTGCATGATCTTCCTGGGTCACAACCTTATGTCTATGGGGGGATTGCGACATTGCACTCGTGCAGGTGCTGATGGGTGCCTGGGGGTCTAATCCGGATGGACAAAACTAAGTAGATGTTCTTTCCATGTTAGGTGGTTCTGACTTTCTAGTCAGCGAAGCACCAGCAGGGACAATGTGTATCTTTGGCTAGTGGAGATGAAGGACTGAGGGGCTGGGTCATGAGGCAAAGTCAAAGACCTATGACAGTTTGACATTTCTGCTAATGGGAAAGTCTGACAGTTGCATATAACTGTAAAGTTTATATACCATGTATGTTTCGTTTTGATTTCAATAGAGAAGTTTGACATTTGCTTATAACTGTGGAGTGTATATACAATGTGTATCTCCGTTTGATTTCCGTGTGTGTGTGTGTAATACAAAGACAAGTGTTTTATATGTACGGTGTGTAGTCTTTTTGTTGTGTGCGAAGTGTGTTGCGAGAGTGGGGTTGCGCCAATACTTTACACTCGGGTCCTGAGGATAAGCCTGACTGGTCAGTACCAAGCTACCAGAGGGTGAGCACAGGCTATCGGACAAGTGTATCGTACTCATCCTATTGGGAATGGTGGATTCTGACAGATTTGTCAATAGGCAGGATCCGTCAAAGTTCAAAAAACGTCTAAAGAAGTGCATGTTCTAATTGTTCTAGTTGCACTTTGCTGATTTTGGTTCCTAAGCGCCAAGATACACCTCCGGTGAGTTGCTGTGCTATAGCAAATGCCTATAACATAGCAGGCACCCCACCAAGAGCCTATACTATATCCTAGTGTTGGGCACTCTAAGGGCCTGGTTCGCAAAGGTAAACTTACACTTTTGTGTAAGTTTATGATTATTTGCTATTCACAAAGATATTTTATGAGTAGTGTCTTTACAAATGCGGAGTCTCCACACATACAAAGATAGGACAGACCTTTCTTTTTATGTGTGGAGACTCCGCCGTCATTAAGATACTACTTGTAAAATACCTTTGTGAATAGCAAACAATTGCACAAACGTGTAAGTTTACCTTTGTGAATCAGGCTCTAGGTTTCCAGCTGAACTGAAGAGTAACCTGGGTTGATTTGTTTTTCATGCGCTCTGAGTATTCCCAGATGTGAGACTTTTAGTCTTATGGCTCTGTGGAGCATGGATCTTTGCTTTTAGGTCCTATGACTGGTTTTCAGGGTAGGATAAAGAGAGAAGAAAGGCTCAAACATTGTATAATGCTAAACAAAGCAATCTTTTTTTCAGTGAATTATTGCACATACTGTTTAAAGTTAATTAATGTGGAACCATCAAGAGAGATTTTCAATATTGAGTGCACTGTGGTGTAATCTTTCAATTTGGCTTTTAGTTCTTGTAGCAACACATTAACAAAGCCAGTAGGCCTAAGTCCTATTAACGGGACTCACTATGTTGTTATAGTGTTTGCAGGGTTTCAGGATTGCTGGTGTGCAGATTGTTAAAGGTGCTTTCAGTCCCCCGAGTACATTTAAGGGATTACCAGCTCAGTGGGAACTTTTCTAGTGTGGCTCCTATTTGCAATGTTAAAGTAAGATGTTACTATCATGCAAGGCTTTCAATATTGATTGTACTGTGTTTCGACCTTATAATTCTGCCTGAAATTATTGAGGTGACACTGCCACAATGCCATTAGCTCTGACTTCTATTAACTGCACCTACTATGTTGTGTTAGGCATGTAGGGAAGGGTATGATGTTTCTAAGGTTCAGGACTTGCTGGTTCGTAGAATGTTAAATGTGCTGTCAGGGCAGGAGGTCCAGAGTATCTTTTTGGGGGGAGGTTACCTGATCTGTGACCTTTTTTAGTGTGTGCCCCCCTGTGTGAGACCATTTACAGGGTGTCAACATAGGTATTTCTAAATACTATTCTATATATATTTGTAAATGTTGGTGTAAAATTTAGTAATGTGTGTAATAAAGTAAATTTCCATAATATAAGAAAAACACTGACTAACTAGCAAGTCATGGTTGAGAGGGTATCACCTTAGGCATTGTCAAGTGCCATTCTCTATATATTTGTAAATTTGTATGAAATTTCTAGTTGTGTGTCTAAAAAAGTACCTTTCCTTTCTATAGGAAAATACTGACTGGACAGTTATTTATTAAGTGTTGTTTGTTTGCTTAGCTCATCACCTCCACTGAGTAATCGTGGGCTGCTCTGACTCACTACCCTGAGAGTCAAGTGCTAAAAGCAGGTACTTGCTTCACAGTGAGGGGCTCCATAGAACAGGGACTCCAAAACGCCAGTGAGGAAAGACCCCAGCTGCTACAAATGGAGCTCAGTGCCTCCACCTGCTAACAACAACTCTTTCTCTCTCTCCCTCCCTCTCTCTCTGTGTATTGACTGAAAAAAAGATTTAAAGTGGCATTAGAGTAAGGCATGATAATATGCTTTTGTTGAAAGAAATTAACTCTAGAAGGTCACAACAATTAGGGTTGTCAGAATATTATAGTTAAGTGTTTAAAAAACAGCAAACGCTAATGTTTAAAATACAAGAAAATGCTCAAATTCACCAGTTATAGTATGCTGAACTAACTATCACTTGACCTCACATCTTAATCACTCATAACATGTTAAATCATATCATTGATGACATCATTTAGACATCCTGACAGCGTCCTACAAGGTTAGTGGACTTAACGTTTTTCAACACGGTACATCTTTGGTCAATTTTCTATCATCAGTCATGTGATAAGTAGTTGTACTTCATATCATATACAGTATGCTGGGGTAGATGACTCTCCGCTGTGGTTTTACAGTTTGACCGACTTTCTTTTGGGAAATAATTATGTGAAATTTCTCACACATCAACTGCCATAATTATTTTTTTCAATTTAGTGCAACGTGAATCTGACAAGTTTTGCTAAATTTTGCGATGTAATGAAAGTTTCACTCAGGCTTAGTAATGAGCAGCCTGATTTATAATGATTGTGGACCTGAAGCCAGGGCATGTTGCGCCATGGAGGAACAAAACGATTTTCCTTTAAACAGGACTGCAAGAGTATGAATGTGCAGATTCATTTAGGAATTTTGCCCAATTGTTCAACCTACCCAGCCTCCTTGCTTTACCTCTTTGTTTCATGTCACCTATGAACAGAAGTGTACGTTTTTTCAAGGCTGAGCAACCCATTTAGTTTTTCTTTCCTTTTTGTGGTTTGTGTTGACATATTTAATTGATATTAACTACAATAAACATTATCAAACATGCATTCACTTGTTTGAATTATGTGTGAGAGAGTGTACATGTGCCTTAGTGTGCAGGCAAAAGTTAGTCTTATCAGATAACAGATGAAATGAAAAGGGTTTTTATAAAGCGCAAGGCTACCCGGGCATCCCAGCACTGTGACAGTAACTAGAGTTGAAGTGCGCCTCTACGGATAGCACCAGGTCTACAGATGTTTTCGGAATGTGAGGTGATTGGGTTCTTTACGGAGGTCCAATGGAAGGGCGTTCCAGAGTTTGGCGGCGTTGTAAGAGAAGAGCCGTCCCCCGCTTCTGGCCTTCTTGATCTTTGGAATTGCTGCTAGGTGGAGCTCATCTGAGCGTAGTCTTCTGTTGGCCTTGTAAGGATGGATCAAATTTTTGATAATGGGTGATCCGCTCCCTCCCAGGGACTTATGGGCGACTCACATGGCTTTAAAATGGATTCTTTCTTGAACCGGGAGCCAGTGGAGAGCGCGCAGAGCAGGCTTTGCTGAGCAGCGGTTGTGGGTCCCCATAAGCAGCCTTGCAGCAGAGTTCTGCACGATCTGTAGTTTCGTGATAGCTTGACTAGGGGCACCCAAGTAGAGGGCATTGCTATAATCTATCCGAGACAGAATTAGAGCTTGGACCAGCAGTTTTTTGGCTCGACTGGGTAGGAGGGGAAGCACTTTACGTATCATTCTTAGCAGCCCATAACAAGATGCTGCCGTCTTCCTGGCTTGGGTTTTGAATGAAAGGTCTTGGTCTAACCAGATACCTAGACTTTTGATCTCTGTTTTTGGGGACGGTGCTGGCCCCATACAGGCTGGCCACATGGTGTTTGATTTAAAGCTTAAATGGTTGCCTAAAAGCAGCAGTTCGGTTTTATCACCATTGAGTTTTAGATGGGATAAACTCATCCATTTGGCCACTTCTTCAAGGCAAGAATGGAGATCAGTGGACGTCTGGTCGATCTGGTTCAATGCGACGACGAGCTGTGTGTCATCAGCATATGTTACCATATGAATCCCAAAGGGGGAGGTGATATCCGCCAACGGAGACATATAAACATTAAAAAGTGTAGGGCTCAGGGATGAGCCCTGGGGGACTCCACACCGAAGGGGAATGGGTTTTGAGCAGGTGTCGCCTTCAAAAACCTGGACAAGTCTATCTTCTAAAAAAGATTGGAGCCATAGTAAGGCGGTGCCGGTCAAACTGATACTCCTGAGGTGGTGAATCAGAATTTGATGGTTCACCGTGTCAAAGGCTGCGCTCAGGTCGAGGAGAATTAAGGCAGCGGAGCCTCCCGCATCCAGGATCTTTCTCGATTCTTCCACAACCGCTACTAAGGCGGTCTCTGTACCCTGACGGGGGCGGAAGCCTGTTTGTGAGGGATGGAGCAGGTTGTGGAACTCGAGAAATGCGGAGAGTGTGTGATTGACATGTTTCTCCGCAATTTTGCTAATTCCTGGGAGCAGCGAGATTGGACGGTAATAGCCCAGATCTGCAGGATCCAAATGCAGTTTTTTTAGCAATGCTTTTATCATTGCCTTTTTCCACTCGGGGGGGACTATACCTGACACGAGGGAAGCGTTTATCAGGCCAATGATTGTGGGGGCAATTGTAGGTACTACCAATTTTAAAATAGATACAGAAGATACATTTCTAAGATGCCTGTGCAGCATTCTTTCCTAATCTTAACAGCGGGGGCTCCTACGCTATGGCGAGTCACCCCCCCCCCCCAAAACGTCTGGAAAGGAAAAACAAAACGAGTCTCGGGCATGCGCAGTGAAAGCTCTCTCCAACCCAGCTTCATTGAGCAGGCACAGATTCCCAAGCAGTCCTGGGGTGCAAATCGAGGGTGCTCAGGCCAATCCTGAAGCTGCTTTCATGCATGAGAGCTGCTCCAGGATTGGCCGCAGGACGTTCTGGGAGCCTGTGCCACCTGGAGAAGAGCAGAAGAGCATGAAGCGGACGGCTACAGGTACGTTTTTTTTATTACTTGTTTTATTTACTCCCCCACAAACCCTATGCCCCCCTGCCCCATCACCCGCCCGCCACTCGTCCAGCACACCAGCCGCTACTGAATCTTAAAAAATGCTAAAAATGTATCCTGCAGCAGGAAGTGCTTTCTAGCTTGGTGTTTTACATCCCCAGTATATTCACTTTGTCATACTCTAGGTTTTGATCTCTGCTGTAGTTTGAGGTCTACTAACGAGTCCTCAACCACCTTAAGCTCTGCATAAAACTCCCTTGCTTTTATATTCAGGTCTGGCTTAACAGAAGTTATCTCCGGAATCAATCAGGGACAGATTTGCCAGGAAATGGTGAACTGCAGTGCAGAAAACAAAGTTGCTGCACTGCATTTGTCCCTTGGAGAGAGCAAAACAGCGTCATATCATCAAAGAAATTGTGCAGTTTTGCTCTCTCCATGACTTGCTACCACTCTTAGTGCTGTCAATCATTAATGCAAGCACCCTTGCGCCTTAGTGCAAGGGTGTCAGTGCTGTGGTCAGGATAGTTTTTGTGCAGGAAGGTGTACCTTCCAGCAGAAAAACTATCATTTGAGTATATCTCCTCTTTGTATGTGTGTATGCAAAGAGAAAATAACAAGGAGAAATAAAGGTATTTCTCCTTGTTTAACCAGTCTCAGGATTGTGGTGCAAATCAAAGGGAGGTGCAAGATTTTGGTGCAAATCGAGATCTACAAGTCTTTGTAGATATGGGTTTGCACCAAAATCCATTGTTGGATGCATGGGATTGCCCATGCACCACTCATAGAATTCATCTCTGACACAAAGTAATGTAAGTCACAGAGGCGGCTCCCCTGCTAAGGCGGAGGAGCATCGCCCGACTGCCTTTCAGCACGGCAAAAAAGGAACAATAAAATGATAATAATGAGATGTTATTATAATTTTATTTTTCTGTGCTGGGGCAGTTTTGTCAGGTGTGGCTAGGCTGCACAGGAGTGTGGAGTGGTGGCACCCTCCTAAGTGCACATTAATTTTTGGCCGGCCCCAAACATTCATGCGTACTTTGTATGTTCTCCACCAAGGCTGCATTACAGCCTGGATGGAAACATGCCCAGGCTTCCATTCCCCATCTGAGCGCCGAACTATAGCACTCAGCCAATCACAACACTGCATTTCAGCATTGTGATTGGCTCAGGGAAGTCTGGGTGCTTACCAATCACAACGCTGAATTGCAGCATTGGGATTGGCTTTGGGGAGCCTATCCTGCTTCCTGCTTTCTGCTCCAACAGAAGCCAGGAAGAGGATGGAGGAGAGGCAGCGGCCAGCCAGCCGTCCAGACGGCAGGTAAGTGATTTTGTTTTCTTCCCCCCTCATCCGCCCCACCCCATTACTGATTCACGGAAGCAGACGCGACTGGTAAGTCAGCGCAATGCGGTGCATTACTTTGTTTTTTCAAAGCATTGCAAATAGCCATTTACATTGCTTTGTAAATACCAAAAGGATTTTGATTGGGGCTGCATTCAAAAAGTAGCACAAACTTGACACAACACCGTTGTAAATCTGGACCTAAATGGCATATTATAAGGCACTATATAAGATCTGAAGAACTGAGATTTGTCTCAATGGGTAAGACTGAAGCATTTGAGGGTCACATTCCTATGGCAGTCTTCTTCCATGTGTCAATGACTAGCTACAAGCTTAAATATGGAACTTTGTAAAGGTGGTGGATATTAACATGATTGGTTTCAGTATGTAGAAAGCTTGACTTTGTTTGGCGGGGTTTACATAGTGCAAACTCAACTTGAAGATATCAGAGTGCTTTACATGAGCATCATTTGCGTTACAGATTTATTTTTGTTAGGCACGGGGAGATTAAGTGATTAGCCCAGAATCACAAGATGTTGAGCATGCCTGTCGAGACTCGAACCCGGTTCCCCAGCTTTGAGGTCGACCGCTCTAGCAGGCAAGCCACATTCTCTTCCCCATCCCAAAACTGGATTTGAAATTTCTGTTTTGCTTTTCAAAATATGTGAGTTGAAAGATTCAATATTTCCTCAGCCAGAGATAAATTAGAGGGATAATTGTATCTTTCCAGCACCAATTACAAGACCATTAGAACCTTTCCCTTTACAATACGATATAACTGGTGGCTTGTAAGATGTAGTTCAAGACAAGACAATAATTTGGAGGGGGTTTCTAGAACATTGACTAGGCCCATACTCCACCCATAGAAACCACACAAACCCTTCAAGAGAACAAATGCATTTATTAAGTGAAAACTAGAGGCAGATCACCTCCATAAACAGAAACAAAGAATACCTTCATAGGATAACTGCCAGAAGCAAGATAATTCCTAAAATCTTTGCCCACACCTTGTTCTTCTTGTACATCTCGGCTTTCTAACTCGCGAACTTGTAAAAGTCACAGCAGAGCTACTGAACTACACTAGGTAGGTTTACTTTAAACACACGAGATTAAATTGTCTCTACCAAATGATATCCAGGATTTTTTAAGTGTTCCTGAAAATCCCCTTTTCCTAAGATTAGGACATTGAAATGATCTGTATAAGGAGTCGTCTGTCATTGGAGCTGTTATATTCTACCAGAATATAAAAATCCTTGGAATAAAAATCATTGGAATGTCTGGTTCTGCCCTGTCCCTTTATTCCTGCAACACATGTCTTGTTTTAGAACTGTGCTTTCTATAACTAGCTCCTGGAATACAGGCAGACACTATCACAGACAGACATACACAAGATGAAGTAATGGATCAGGGTTGTTTTTTTATTTATACATTATGTTGTAATCTGGTTTATAGTGATATTTGGATATAATTTATTACTTTGTATTTACTGTAGCATGATTTTAATCATGCAGAATAAAATGTATATCTACCTACCTATCAGCTGCTGGCCTGTGAAGGATTCCTGTGTATATAAAATGACCTATATTGAGTACCTGAGCAGTTGTGTAGGGAAAGATTATGTGCCAAGGTATGATGAACCTCTCTCTAGAATTTAGAGCTTGCTTCAGAGTTTGGCAGACAGGTTACTCCAGCATAAATGTGTCGGATATCCTGTCCACCTTATTACAGGTGCCGTAGGATATAACACTCTATTCATAAGGTAGACGGGATATTCATCACGTTTGTGATGGAGTAGCAGATCAGCTAAACTCTAAATCAGGTTAATCAGTCAATCAATCAATATTTACTCTATTTCAGTGAAAAGCCATAAAAGTATAACATGCAAAAATAAAACCATTTGTTAAAATATATAACATCAAATTAACATTTTCCATAAAATAGTCCTAAAAATGTTTTAAAAAGATATGCACAATGATGCAGCATACCTTGGTAAACTATGATATGCCAAGTCAAATTTCGATTAAAAAACTATTTAGACCACATTTTATAACATAAGAGCAAATAACAGCAATACGCAATTAAACACTATCATTCGGTACAGGGTACACCAAATTATTTGCGATTTTGAAAATCTACCTCCTAGCCCTCCCGATTTGCACAGGCTTGCCAATTACAATGGACTGACTTACTTTGTACTATTTGTATACAATTAGGGATTAGTTGTGGATAGCGCCTTTACTCTTATATTCCATGCCCAGTGCAAGTGTCTGGAAATGGCGAATGTGAAAACACGATTTGCTCTTTCGTGTCACTCTGTAAAATCCTTAGCACCTCTAAGTACTGTCTCACACCCAAAATTTTAAATATCGTAATAATCCATTTTTTTTGTGGAAGTGTGCTTCAGTTTCAATCTGTTGTGGATAGTGAGGGCAAGAAAATCGTAGGGCACCCTGTTTTATCCCACTTGGATGTCAAAGATCTTAACTGTAGGGCACCAGATCTAAACGGCACGTACAAGCGTTTTGCCTGAAGTGGCCAAATTCTGTCAATATAAGGTTCGAAACTGGGTGAACATTTATGAAGCAAAAACTGTTCTGCCAAACTACCTTCCATTTGTTCATTCCAAATCTGTCCCAACACTTACTCCCAGTAATTACTTTTCAGTTTCTGGATAATTCCTTTAGTTATAGTGATTGAAGAGTCCCATAATTCACCCATTTTCACGATCCCACACAGATACTTAATATATCTCAGCCATGGTGTGTGGGACTCCTAATCACATGCACTTAGTTCTCACAGGATTTCCCTGTAGGAAGCCAACTCCACTGATTACTAGAGCCTCACCCAGTACAACAATGATTTTAACTCAGTTAGCAAGTGAATACTGTTGAGAGCAAGATCAAATCTCAATGGCAAGAGGGGGGTACTTACTGGTAAAAAATTGGGCCCTAATTAATTTGTTTTCTGCCCTCATTAGGATGGTTAAATCATCATATACCCATATCTCTGCTCCATAGGTGGCTGCTGACAAAGCCATGGCCCTGTATACCTTAAGAGCAGGAGAGACAGAACCACCAGATGCTGATTTTAATTTCCTCAGAATTTCTGCTGCTCTCTGGTTAAGAATAGTTTTGCTTTTTGCCAATTGTGGGCAACAGGATAAGTTGTCGTTCAATCTGAATCCTAAGACCTGATCAATCTCGACACCCTCAATGGCCATCTTCCCTCTAAAAGAGTAATGTGAGCTAGTTACCAGATAAATCAGGTACTTAATAGTTTAGACCCGGAATGCTGGAAATTTGGAATATGCCTGTAAGAGAAGATGCTTAGGGCCTGTTTACGAGTCTGGTGGTCTGAGGACTGCCAGACTCGTGGTGGCACAGGAGTGGCGGATCCAGCCACTGCTGCACCAGCGGTCCTACTGCCCCATTAGGAGTTGGTCAGTTGGACTGCCGGCTCCGCCAGGTAACTGCCATTGGCTGGCATTGGAGCTGCGGTCAGAGGCCGCAATAGGCTTGGCGGGATATTACGAGTTTCCTCTCCTCCAGGGTTTACATGGAGGTTCTTCTCCCACGTAAACCTTAGAGGGGAGGAAACAGCATGTGGATGCATGCAAGGGGGTATAACATGTGCCACCCTGTGTGCATGCACATAGGTTCCTGCATGGCATGGACTTTTGAATCCATGCTGTGCAGAAACCTTGTGGTGCGGTCCTGCTGCTTTGGCCTTTAGAAGAGGCAGCGCCTTGGGACTGCCACGCTGCCCGCCTGCCAGACTACTAAAAAGTCATAATCTGGCAGGCGGGCAGCAGCAACCTGCGGTGGAGCGGGGGCACAGCGGTTTGCACTGCCTCGCCATCGCTCCACCAAAGACTTGTTATCAGGGTTAGGGCCAGATGTAAGACCCTTTTTTGTGGTCGCAAACCTGAAATCGGCCCGTTTGCGACCGCAAAAAGGGGTCCTGGCATGTAGAAACGCTATTTTGCGAGTCACTGACTCGCAAAATAGCATTTGTGACTCGCTATTAGGAAGGGGCGTGCCAAAGCAGTCCCTTCCTAATAGTGACTCGCACTTCAATGTACGATTGTTTTGCGACTGCATTTGCGGTCGCAAAACACTCGCAGTTTACCACCTACTTCAAGTAGGTGGTAAGCCATTCGCAAATGGGAAGGGGTATCCAGGGGACCCCTTCCCCTTTGTGACTGTGTGAAAATTTTTTTTTTAAGAGCAGGCAGTGGTCCCAGGGACCACTGCCTACTCTTAAAAAATGAAACAGAAACGTTTCATTTCTCTTTTTTAAATGCATCCCATTTTCCTTTAAGGAAAACGGGCTGCATTTAAAAAAACCAAAACTGCTTGATTCAAAAAGCATTAGTAGCAATGGGGTAATCCTGTGTCCCTCAGAACCTAGGTATTAGTAATGCAATCTACAGTTGGTTCTGCCGGGTGAAAGCAATTGCTTAGCATTGACTAGTAAATAAGATGTGGGAAAACAAGCAAAGAATTATTTGCAGATATGTAGTCTAACATATCACTTTTTTAGACATCCACCGAAACACACCAAAGGAAACTGTTTCTTAGTAAATGTAATTTTTTACTTTTTAGTATATGGCTGTCCCATATAAAACTTCATTAACAAATAACATATGCAGAGTGACTTTGGTGAGTCAAGTGAAATAGGGTGACAAGGTGATGTCGTGAGTGAAATATACAAAACATATAAATAGCACACATATATACAACAAATGAGTCAATGATGGCCTGTTCTTTCACAATTTAATACATGTTTCCACAACAATCCGAAAAGAGATTCTTATTTCAGCCTTGAGATGAAGAAACTGATGGACATGAGCTTAAAAAAGCTTTGACGTTTCGACCCAGAGGTATGCGCAAATCAACAAGCGTCACAGTGGGTCTTCCTCAGGAGAAAAGACACAGGACTGGACAGTCGAAACACCACAGAGCAAGTCTTATAGTAGTAAAGGGTAGAGTCAATCATATATGTCCACAAAATCCAGTTAGAATCTTCAATTAGGTAAAGCAGCAGAAAAGATGTGCGCAATGCACAGGGAGCGGGGGGTGCATCTCACCCCCTCCTCATCATCACCAAAATAAATGCCCCTTCGTTGCAGCTGCCCGCCCTCCTGCAGTGCAGCTGAGGAAAATGAACCTTGGCACTACAGTGCCTTCAGAGCCCCCACTCCGGGACTCTTGTGACAAAATTGCCCCCACGTTGCAGCTGCCCTCCAACAGGCGGGTCAGCTGTGCAAAATCGGCACCAACCGTGTGCCTTGCCTGCCCCACTCACCGGGACTTGTCGTTAGACCCAAAAGCCTACTTCAAGGTAGGGGGAAGGGGGAGATTCCGACTCGGTCTCCCCCTCACCGAAAACAGTCCGAGGACCCAAGGCAGCCTCACAATGAGGGCGGTAGGGGTGAGAGCTCCATGCTCACTCACCCGCTTGGAGCTGCGCTGACTCCGTGCAGTGCGGCGGGGTCAACTGAGTCTTCCTGCGGCCTCTTCCTTCTTCGGCACGCGGGACTTCCCTGCTTTCTCCGGTCCCTCGCCACCTCCGGGGATTGCCTGCAGGAGTCCGCGAGGCACCGGCTCGACCTTACGCCGGGCCCTGCCCACGACCAGGCGCCATCCTGCCTGTCTTCCTCTTGGAGGCAGGAAGAGCCCACGAGGCCCCATCTCTACTGCCAGCCGGCCCGCCCACATCCAGGCAATCCCTGCCTGACCTTCGGCGGCGGCTGCAACGGCCTGTGGCTCTTCTCCCGAAGCACCAAAATGCGGGGTAGGCTCCCGCTGCACTTCCTGGCACCACCAAAATGTGGGGTAGGCTCCCGCTTCTCCTGGGAACACCACAATGCTGGGTGGGCTCCCGCTCCACCTCAATGCGGGGTAGGCTCCCGCTTGACCTGGGAACACCACAATGCGGGGTGGGCTCCCACTCCACCTCAATGCGGGGTAGGCTCCCGCTTGACCTCCCAGCAGCACGGGGGAATCCCCATGCAGGGATTCCCCCTGAAGACCTCGCAGCACCGCGCTGCAGGGCACCAGCGCTCCTCTCGTCCCAGAGCAGCTGGGAGGAAGATGTAGCGCCCACGAGGCGCTATGAGCCAGGAATTTAGAGGGACACAGCTGGGCCCAGGCAGGCCAGCTCACAGGGCCCTCCAGCAGAGGGGCAGTCCCTCGTGGCAGTTCCTCCTGGGGCCCAGCAAGCACCCCAAAGCAGCACACGGACATGGGGTCACAGCCCCAATACTTATAGAACATTTTCCCTTTGTTCTGCCCTGGCACAGGGCTTGGGGAACCAGCCTCAACTGGTTCTGGGGGGTGTTGAAGCACTCTGTTTACCAGGCTTCCACCCTCCTTTGTCAGGTGGGGGCTCAGTCATCAGACACACCACAGGGGGGTGGAGCCAGCATTCACCCAGGCAGGCACAGACCTATTCAGGGTCAGGGGACTACTCCTCCCACTACTTCAAATTCAGATCTTACATTCAACCTAGCACTGACTCACCCTGCCCTCCCTGGAGCCACACACCTCACCAGCCCCTGTCACTCCAGAGCCAGACATGCAATACACATCAGGCAGGCAGACACATAGCACACAGAAATGGCAACTTCTAAAAGTGGCATTTCTAAAATAGTGATAATAAATCTGCGCACACCACTGCACAGCATTTATTATTACTATTCCAAACATACCAAACTTGACCACGCTGCTCCTCTCATATCAGGAATTACCACTGAAACACTTATCAGGGAATTCCCAATGCATTCCTATGGGAGGGCAGCCTCACAGCAGTGAGAAACCAAAATGGCTGTTTGTCACTACCAGGACATGTCACACACTTAAGGTATATGTCCTACCTTTCACCTACAATGCACCCTTCCCATAGGGCTAGCTAGGGCCTACCTTAGGGGTGACTGACATGCAGTAAAAAGGGGGTCACAGGCGTGGCACACACTTTAGGTGCCACGTCACAGCGGCAGTTACACTGCGTGCACAGGCCCTGCAATGGCAGAGGCCTGAGACAGGTTTGAAAGGCTACTTTGGTGGGTGGCGCAAGCAGTGCTGCAAGCCCACCAGTAGCATTTAATTTACTGGCCCCGGGTATATGAGATACCACTTTACTGGGGACTGATAGGTAAATTAAATATGCCAAACAGGTGTAGACCAATCTTACCATATTTACCACAGAGAGCACACGCACTTTACACTGGGCAGCAGTGCTAAAGTGCACAGAGTCCTAAAACCACCATCACCAGGTCAGAAAAAAGACTAGGAGGAAGGCAAAAAGTTCAGGGATGACCCTGCAAAAAGGGCCAAGTCCAACAGGGTCCCAATGTGGAAGCTTCAATAAATGGTATCTTGTGTCTTCAAACAGGCTGCATGGACTCACATTTCAGACTTATTTCATACCTTTTTCTGTTGGCGCTTTTTAGCCAGAATTACTTGCAAGCTTTTGCAACTACCCTGTCCAGCAGCCTTCAGATAGGTCTCACTGAATATTTCTGAGGGCCATATTTGTTTCTATTTGGGATACTAGAATTTTTCACTAGGACACTTAGCCACAGCTCACAGCAAGACTGTAGCCACCAGTTGCAAAATGTGTGTTGTCTGATGGCCAATCTTGTCCCTTTCTTTCCCTGATGTTATGTCCTGTATTTTTACTGCCAGTGATGTCATCAAATTGCATTTTACAGTTATTGAGATTCTGGGACCTTGTGTACAAAGCATTTTTACAGTTGCAAAGGTCAAATTTGTGCCTTTAGTACCACAACATGGCATTTTCGGTAACACGTTACTATATCACAATTGGGTTTCAGACGGCATACAGATTCAATATTTGGAAGGGACGTGTAAAGGGTGTTGTTGTATTCACACAGTTATGTAACACAGTATGTACCTTGTACCTTTAAATAAGATGTTCTATGGTTGTCATGGCATGCTTGTAATGTTCTAGATATTACGTATGATGGTTCCTGGAGAGTCAGTTATCGCTGGCTGGACAGGGATTACCAGCGTGTTACTCGCACTCCAATAAATATCTCATTGTAAATCCAAACCGGACTTTTGGGAAGTTATTAACTACAACAAATGGCGACGGTTGGCCAGCGGAGTGTAGAGCGATCGTAATCACGCTGGTATTTCAAGAACCCACTACTGCACGCAAGAAAAACGTGGACGGGGACAGAAAAGTAAGGATTTTATATAAAATATTGCCAGATCCTACAGTGAATGCGTGCACGATATGAAAGCGTGGATTATTTATTAAAGAAAGCGAAGAACTATTACAGCGATATTTCGGAAGTGCCTCAACAGATTGTGAAAAACTATTGTCAGCACTATTGGGATTATGTGGATTACATTACGATAGAGCGACGTATGGGAAGCGATTTCAGCAGTAATTGAACACGATACGGCAAAGTTTGAACTTGAAATCATCGAGTCAGTTACCTGGTGCGGCGCAAGCTACGCGTTCGGAGTTTGGCAACAGCTGTTCAACATTCGTTGCCGGGGGACAAGCATAGACGTACGCGTGTGACATCACCTGTTTGCATCTCACGCAGAGCGTCGGAAACGTGGAGACTACGTGAGCAACGCAGGATGTTGCGCTGCGTCATGACGACTTCGGAGGCCATCTTATAAAAAAAAAAAAAGAAGGAAGAAAGATCGTGAATTCGAATATATTCACGCAACGTACTACATATTTAAGAGATAACGAAAACGGAGAGCAAAGAAAAAAAAGAAAAGGAAAGAAGCATCTTTGACTGATCGCGCTCAGAAGAAAAAAACTAAACATTTAAACACGTAAAGGTACTTTTTGTCTCTTCTAATAGTGACAGTGACTTTAAACTTACCTGATATTACATGACCATCACGCACATAAACATCAGCATAACTCAAACTTACTATTAACCAATCTTATCATTTTATCTTACAGTAAATTCAAGCAGTGGTGACATTGTAATTTTATTTACAACGAAAAAAGAAAACTGTTTAAATGGATGTACCTATAATTACTCCACCTTTATTCTTACAAAGTGTGGGAGAACCTCCTATAGAATGGGACGAATGGGTGGAAATATGTGAGAACTATATTGAAGCCTTGGATGGCAAAGAATTTAGTGCTGCGAGGAAGAAAGCTTTATTGTTGAGTACGTTGGGGAAGGAAGGGCAGCATGCATTTAAATACTTACCTGTAGCAACAGATACTGAAGGAAGACCTGTAGATAATGTTTATTTAGAGGCTAAAGCTAGGATGAGGAAACAATTCACTAAAGAAGTAAACATAGTTATGTGTAGGCACAAATTTTATACACAACCTCAAAGGAGTGACGAAACTATTGATCAGTTTGTTGCACGTTTACGAGAACTATCAATAAAGTGTCAATTTGGAGGGATTAGAGAAGAAATGATTAGGGACCAACTAATTGTGCAATGTCGCAACAAAAAAATACAAGAAAGGCTATGGGCAGCAAGAAACCCGACTTTGATTAATGCTATCGAGATAGCCAAGGTTGTTGAGCACTCTGAGGTGTGTATGAAAGAAATGGAAAAGAAGGCAGACACTGTAGGGTGTCATATGTTGACCAAGATGATGTTGCAGCAGTCAATAAGGAAAAAAAATATACTGGGGCGGGGAGAAGTAGTACTTCCAATAGAAAATATAATAGCAATTTTGTGAAGAATCCAGATAATAACAAAATACCTGAGAGAATGTGCACGAGATGTGGTAGCAGTTATCATACTGCCGAGTATAGGAATTGTTTTGCCATTGATAAAGAATGCAGGAAGTGTGGTCGTAAAGGTCACTTCTTTAAAATGTGTAAAACATTTAGTAAATCAAGAATATCTGTTATTCAAGACGAATCAGTAGCGGTAATACAAAAGAGGCAAGGAGATGACAGTTATGTAAAGAGTATAAAGAATGAAGACAGAATTCTATGTGTGGAGGAAGATGAAACCATTAGTTCACCTGGGAGGAGATCCAGACCCAAAGCAAATTTTGTTATAAATGGTAAAGATGTTGAGTTAATGGTAGATTGTGGATCTTTTTATACTATTATTCCCAAAGATGTGTTTGAAAGAACATGGCAGGGAGTAGAATTACTTCCAAAAGATATCAATCCAGGAAATCAATCAAGGGGAAAAGATAGACATAATAGGTTATATGTTGACTGATATCGCCTTTCATGATAGATGTGTAAGTGGCAAAGTATATATATCGCGCGATGGTCCACCAATTTTAGGATGGGCACATCAATATGATTTGCACATTATTATTAATCCAAGAGCTTCCCAGCAGGTTATGGTAGTTGAGGAAGTTACCACTGATACAATTGTTGAAAACATGCATAACATATTTGCTGATGAAATTGGTGAACTCAAGGGGTATGTACACAAAATTATATTAAAACCGGATGCTATACCCATGCAACACAAAGTACGGAAAATACCCATTATTGCTAGGGAAGAAGTCAAACGCATGCTCAATGATATGGTAAAACAAGGCATTATTGAGCAAATAGAGACTTCTAGTTGGATTTCGCCAGTTGTAATCACGGGCAAACCTGATGGTAGCTATAGGTTCTGTGTGGACTTACGCACTCTTAATCAGAATATCGTGATTGATAATTACCCTTTACCAAACATTAATGAGCTCATTTTGTCTCTAAAAGGAGGAAAATTATTTTCGAAATTAGATTTACGCAGTGCGTATCACCAGATTAAACTCCACGAGGAGTCAAAACCGTTAACGGCATTCATTACTATGGAAGGAATATTTCAATTTAATAGAATGCCGTTCGGATTGGCTTCTGCCGCGGGAGTTTTTCAAAGGATGATGGGAGTGGTGTTGAGAATGGACCACCTCCTTCCTCGACGGCAGAACCCAGAGAGTCCGCCTCCCACCCTTCCGATCCGAAGCCTCCGAGATCATCTGCGGCGTACCCCAGGGATCGTCCCTCAGCCCAACACTGTTCAACATCTACATGGCCCCGCTCGCAAGCATCGCCAGACAACACGACCTCAACATTATCTCCTACGCCGACGACACTCAACTGATCCTCTCCCTCACCAAGGACCCCTCGCCGCCAAAGCCAAACTCCATGAAGGAATGAAGGCCGTCGCCGATTGGATGAAGATCAGCCGACTAAAGCTGAACACGGACAAAACGGAGGTCCTCATCCTCGGCTCCAACACCTCAGCCTGGGACGACTCCTGGTGGCCAACGACGCTGGGAGCAGCCCCGACACCCACCGACCACGCACGCAACCTGGGAGTCATCCTCGACTCAACGCTCTCCATGGCCAAGCAAGTCAACGCAGTCTCCTCCTCCTGCTTCAACACCCTCCGCATGCTTCGCAAGATCTACAGGTGGATCCCGACAGACACAAGAAGAACAGTCACCCAGGCCCTCGTCAGTAGCAGACTGGACTATGGGAACGCCCTCTACGCGGGAGCCCCGGCCAAGCTCATCAAGCGACTGCAACGCATACAAAACGCCTCCGCACGACTGATCCTCGACGTACCACGCCACAGCCACATCACCCCCCACTTGAGGAACCTGCACTGGCTCCCCGTCGACAGGAGGATCACCTTCAAACTCCTCACCAACGCACACAAGGCACTCCACAAAACTGGCCCAGCCTACCTCAACAGACGACTCTTCTTCTATGTCCCCAACCGCCAGCTCCGCTCCGCCGAGCTCTCCCTCACCACCGTCCCCCGCATTCGAAGAACAACCACCGGTGGCAGATCCTTCTCACACCGCGCCGCCAAGACCTGGAACACCCTTCCACTAAGCCTACGAAAGACCCAAGACCTGCTGACCTTCAGGAGGCTACTCAAGACCTGGCTGTTCGACCAGTAGCAGCATCCCCCCCCTTCCCTCTCCCCAGCGCCTTGAGACCCTCGCGGGTAAGTAGTGCGCTCTACAATTCTGTGATTGATTGATTGATTGAGGGATATTAAAAATGTGGTATATTTTCAGGACGATGTATTAGTATTTGGTGAAACAAAAGAACAGCATAATTTTGTTTTGAAGGAAGTCTTGTGTAAAATGGGAGACGCTGGACTTACTCTTAAAAAAGAAAAATGCAAATTTTGTGTTGAGGAAGTAGAATATCTGGGATACACTATATTTGCAGGAGGGATCAAACCAAAACGTGATCTTCTGGAAGCCATAAGAAAAGCCCCAGTGCCCACCGATAAAGACCAACTTAGGTCTTTTCTTGGTCTCATAGAGTACTATGCGAAATTTGTACACAATTTTGCCGAAAAAACAGAACACATAAAAGAATTACTCAGGAAGGGCTGTAAATATGTGTGGTCAGATGACCAACAAAGTACATTTGAAAATATCAAAAGAGAAATATGTGAAGCTAAAGTGTTGACCCCTTTTGACACAAGGTTGAAATCTGTACTTACTGTTGACGCTAGCGCAGTTGGCTTAGGTGCAGTTTTAGATCAAACACATAGTGAAGGGTTGAAAACCGTTGCCTTTGCTTCAAGATCTCTTACTGTTTCTGAGAGGAACTACTCAGTGATAGAGAGAGAAGCTTTGGCTGCAGCATGGGCCACTGAGTACTTCCGCACGTATTTATGGGGATTTCAATTCATTTTACGTACTGACCATAAGCCTTTAATAAAATTTTTATCTCCAGGTGGTGCTGGAAAAGGCTCAGCAAGACTTGCAAGACTAGCTGCACGTTTGCAAGACTTCATGTATAAAATAGAATATATTGCGGGATGGAAAAATTGTCAAGCAGATGGTTTATCAAGATTACCTTTACCATGGTATGAAGTGGATAAAGTGCAGGTTGAAGCTTTTAATTGTGAAGGAGCAGTTGCTTTAGTGGAAGAAATAGTAGAAGCATGTAATGGGGCAGTTGACAAAGTTATGTGGAATGAGAGTATGGGTAAGGATGAAGCACTACGAATTGTCAAGGAGTTAATAGTTAAAGGTGGTAGACGTGAAAGTTCTTTACCCATTGCAGTGAGACCTTTTGGAAAAGTTTTAGACGACCTATCTATTTCTGATAAGGAAGGAAATGTTATCATGAAAGATGATAAATTTGTTCCCACACAGGACTTAAGGTATAAATTGTTTAAATTGGCTCATGAGGGTCATATGGGACAATCGCTCACTAAGAAAAGATTAAGGGAACATTTTTGGTGGCCGACAATGGACCAGCAAGTGTCTGAATGGGTGGAGAGATGTACTGATTGTGTGGAGAGTGAAAAGAGGCTTAAGGTTGGAAACCAATTGGATATGGGTACCATCGAGAATCCTGGTTTGCCTTGGCATACAGTATGTCTAGATTTCATAGGGCCGGTATCTTGTTTAGGGATGGATTCCAGGTTTGGTCTAGTTATGGTAGATGTCATGTCAAAATGGTTGGTGGTGAAATTTATGAGTGAAATTACCACGAAGAAGACTATTCAAATCCTTGAAGAAGTTTTTAGAGAAGAGGGATATCCTGTGAAATTGATTACAGATAATGGCACACAGCTAGTTTCTAAGGAAATGACTGATTATCTTAAATCATGTGGTATTGTACATAGTAGAACAACACTCTATAACCCACAGGGAAATGGTATTGTAGAAAGGGCCAACCGCATGATAAAAGGAGTTATACAGATGGCTATCACTAGCAAAAGAGATGTCAAACAGGTTGTAAATGATTTGGTATGGGCCTATCGCACCACAGAAAATACGGTTTCGGGAAGGGTTCCCTTCTTTGTGATGAGAGGACGTTCTGCAAGCACAAAGTTAATTCCTGCCTGGATGAAGGTGTTCTTAGGCATGGATAATCCTAAAGTGAGAGAAGAACATAGTGAACTTGTTGTATGTAAAGGAAACATAGAACCCAATGACTTTGTTAAGGTTAAATCGGGTCGGGTGAGTAGTGGTCTTACAAAGTTTCGGGGTCCATACAAGGTGAAATCTGTTTATAAGGATTTTATTACTTTGTACAATGGTGAAAACTGGAACCTAAGAAGAGTTGCTCTTTATAAAAAGAAAAATGGCAGGGAAAGTGGTGTAAAAGAAAGAATTGATAATTGTAACCCTCATTTATTTATGAGCGATGAAGAATTCGTTAATATTCCTTCAAGGACAAGTGATGAAAGTATTGGAGATACTGGCAATAGAATTGCTACGCATAGGCCTAGACTTGCTACGCATAGACCTAGATGTCCACCCAGATATCTTCAGGATTATATATGTGGTGACTTCTAAATTTATTGCATTGTTACATGTTTGATCATTTATTTATCTTATTTCTATTTTTGTTTTGGTTTTCATCTTTGTTTTATTATTTAAGGGAAGATGATGTGTTGTATTCACACAGTTATGTAACACAGTATGTACCTTGTACCTTTAAATAAGATGTTCTATGGTTGTCATGGCATGCTTGTAATGTTCTAGATATTACGTATGATGGTTCCTGGAGAGTCAGTTATCGCTGGCTGGACAGGGATTACTCGCACTCCAATAAATATCTCATTGTAAATCCAAACCGGACTTTTGGGAAGTTATTAACTACAACAGGTGTCCCTCCCAATAATGATCCCTTAACTTTTGTATCAATGTTTTGCAACTGAAATCCTATCACAAAACATTAATACTTTACCACCAACTCCAAATTGGCTGTTACCATTCACAAACGGGAAGGGTCCCCAAGGGACCCCTTCCCTTTGTGAATGTCGACAAAAACATTTTTTAGAACACTGCATATGCTTAAACAATGTTTGTAACATTATTAACTTTCTTTTTAAACACATCCATTTTTCCTTTTAGAAAACAATTTGCCCTAATCATATAAAAGCAATCACAGACATGATGTTTTGCTGACCCCAGCAGGCGACCATGCCTGTGACTCTAACCTATGGTAGTGGGCCTCAATTTACGATCTACCTCATGCATATTAATGAGGTAGGTCGAATAATGATTCATCACGAATTGCAACCACTTCTGCCAAATCAATTTTATCAGATTCCTTATAAGAAACTGCAAATTGCAAATCGTCATTTGCTGCAATTTACGATTCCTTATTTGGAAACTATGTACATCATACCCTTGATTTGGAATCTAGCAGTAAATTCCGGGGACTGAGTAACATCTAGTTCATAGTGCCACACTACTACTTTTACCTATATTATCTATATGTGTAGCTTCCTCATACCTTCTGCTACAGTAAATTGTATATGTACCAGGCTGCCCCCAGTCATCTTTGCCTACAGCTACAAAAGTACTTTGCAACACCATCCAATTCAATATAGACTGGCAATTGGGTTTCACATATCGCCTATTTGGAACACAACAGGATATTTTAAGTATCATGCTAACATTTTATTTGATATAATTAGTTAGAGACCAAAGAAAAGCTGTACATCACACGAACTGAAACATGAAAGAAAAAAACTGCATTGTTTCACTAAGATTCCTTGTAGGCTACAAATATTGTAAAGGACTTTGGGGCATATCAGCAAGGGCCGGCGATAATTATCGCTAAGCGCACTTAGCGCTAGGATAATTATCGCCGGCTATCGCTGCTTTCTATCGCGGAGATAGCGTGCTATCAGCAACGCTTATCTCCAAAGCGATAGAAATGCAAGTGATAGCTGGAAAACAGTGTGATTATCGCTGGGAAACCAGCGATAATCGCACTGTGACCGGCGATACCTTGCTGATAGGGCAGGGTAGTTTTAGCCATGTAATCCACCTCCCATTGGATTACATGGCTAAGTCAGAATTAAAGCATGCGTAAGGAAAGTAGCGATAACCGTGGTTATCGCTACTTTTCTTATCGCTATGCTTGTTAGCGATTCCCTTGATAATAGGAGAAATGTCGCTTAGCGACATTTCTCCCGTTATTCTGGGGAACGCCCACTTTGCATCTCATTAGAGATGCAAAGCTGGGCGATAAGGAAAGGGCGAAGAAGCATGGATTCACGCGTTAGCGTGTCCTTGCTAATAGGGCGTTAAAATTATCGCCGCTTTTCGTCCGAAAACGGACGCTAAAGCGGCGATAATTTTATCGCCAGCCCTTGTAGATATGCCCCGATGTGGCTTAATACTGTCTGTTAGTTGCATGCTCAACTCTCTGCTTCGAATCAGAGAGCTGGCATCTTAAGCTCATCAAAACCCTAATACAGAAAGAATTCTCTGAATGCCAACCTAATTATCATATCTCATGCTATCCGCTCAGAAAGAACATTTACAAATAGGTTACTCCGAGTTTTATTCTTCAAAAAAATGTTTGTTATATTTACAATGCACCAGCAGCTTGGTTTCAAGGAAATCACTGCATAAATTATTCAAATCTATATCCATTTTGAAAACAAAATTCTAATCTTTCATCCAGAAGCAATTTCATTTATTTTCCATGATAATGTTGCTTAGCAGGCTTTCCATTCACAGTTTCAATACTGGGGCAACACTGAACTTTGTTTTAGTTCGAGCTGCATTCGGAATGTTTTTACATATATGGAATACCTTTGAACTACTATTATAAATGCAAGAGTCTTCTTTGTCAACAAGAATAAGATTTTATTTTGCCTCAAACATGCCTAGGAGAATGCCTGTGCATGTATTTGTCTGTCAGCATGCTCCTTAACTGTGTGTGTCTGTGTCTGTGTATGTGTGTCCGTGTATCCATACGTGTCCATGTGTGTTTGTGAATCTGTAGTCGTGCACTTACGTAAATGAATGTGTGACAGTACGCACGTGTGTATGTGCAATCGCCTGTTTGTGTGTGCGTGTGTGTGTGTTTGTGTGTTAGCTGATAATTTGATATGCATACCCACGATTATAAGCCACCAGTACCGCTTTGAGGAAGATGAAATTATTATAGCTTTGGGGAAAGATGAGTTCCTGTGATAGGATTACTCAAGAGTGTTCCTTGAAAAAATAAGATCTAATCAGAACACATTAGATGTGTTCAGTTATAATACAGTAAATGCACACAAATACACATCATCTCTCTCTCCATGAAAAAGAGATTACTCAACAATTTCGCCCTCTCGATATTCTGTTTGTAGCAGTTGACATAGTTTGAAGTGCCCTCTAAACAAACATGATGAGGATATTCCAAATCACGAGCCAAAAGACACATGCCACGGACCAGAACCTGAAAGCCAGATGTCCGAAGCTATTTAGCGGTCAAGCGATCACCAATCCTGCGATTCATTAAGGGCCAGATGTCCGACCCTTACAATTTGCGAGTCGTAAATTGCGTCATTTTGCGACTCGCAATTTGTGACTCACACATTCTAATTTACAACAGTGTCTCAGACACTGTTTGCGATTCCAAATGGGGTCGCAAATTGCATGCCTCATTAATATTCATGAGGCAGTTGCAATTTGCGACCCCATTGCGAATGGCTAGCACTGCCAGGGAGCACCATGTCTGTGACTGCTTTTTAAATAAAGCAGTTTTTTTTTTAAATGCAGCCCATTTTCCTTAAAAGAAAATGGGCTGCATTTAAAAAAGAAAAATGAAACGTTTCTGTTTCATTTTTAGGTCGAGCATTCGAGACCTCTTGTATGTACTTTAGTATATACTTATTATATACTTATATGTGTATGTACTTTGTGGGCTCTGGAGATCAGCCCTAGGACTTGTGTGCTTCCGCTTAGGGACTTTGTTTTCTGTTCAACTGCCTCTATTTAACTGTCTTGATAGAAAACGACCAGCAGAGGTCAGTAAAATACCAGAATTGCTTTCTGCTGAGGGACTTTATTTTTTTATTTTTCTGGCAACTGCCTCTATTTACCTTTCTTGACAGAAAACGACCAGCAGAGGTCAGTAAAATACCAGAATCACTTTAGCATTCTCTAGATTCCAGTCCATAGAAATCGTCTTCCACGAGCACCCGTAGTCAATAATATTTTTTTCAAATCTTGCATTTTCAGTGATATGACCACCGAAGACCCTGATTTTATATTAAAAACAGAGCTTTGGACTAGACCATTTCCCGCTGAAAGGCAATTTTTCTCTCCATGTGTTCCCATACGCAGTTTGGTGCTTACTTTCCCTCCATGTTAAAGAATAGTAGATGTTTCAGCACCCAGGCTAAAGTGCTGCATAGCTAAATATATATAAGGTCCCAAAGTAGAGACCGATTGCATTGCAAATGCTTGTTTAAGAGTAGGCAGTGGTCCGTGGGACCACTGCCTGCTCTTAAAAAATATTTTTGCATCCATTCACAAAGGACACCTTCCTGTTTGTGAGTGGCTTACCACCTACTTGAAGTAGGTGGTACGCTGCGATTCTTTTGCATCCGCAATTGCAGTCGCAAAGCAATTGTAAATTGAAGTGCAAGTCGCTATTAGGAAAGGACGCCCTTGGCATGCCACTTCCTAATAGCGAGTCGCAAACCCTATTTTGCGAGTCGGTAATAGGTTACCGACTCGCAAAATAGGGTTTCTACATGGGGCAGACCAATTTTGCGGTCGTAAATGGGCCGATTTCCTGTTTGCCACCGCATAAAATGGTCGTACATCTGGCCCCAAACCACATAGTTTGCGATCGCTAAATAGCTTTTTAAAATTTATAATCCTCAATTTGCAATTCAGTGGTTGTTAATCGAATTGCAAAATGGGTTTAGAAACTCATCCCGAATGGCAATTTGGAAGGAGCGTGTTTTACAAAGGATATTGTAACCCGTTTTCATCTCTTTGTGAATAATAAAAATAATGTTGGTTTGGAAGTTTGCAGAGCTCCAGGCAACCACTACCAACCTTTGCTCAAACATTTAAAAAAAAAAAATCCTTTCCTTTAAAGAAAATGATCTGCATTAAAACACATTTTTTTGTTTTTTGTTTTTTTGTTAATAAGATCACAGACATGATGGTCTGATGACCTCAGCAGACCACTATCCCTGCGATGGCATCTGATCGGAGTTAGTCACAATTTGTAACTTACATTTTGAATAGTAATGAGGAGATCAAATTGTGACTGACTGAATTTTTTTTGCGAACTGACCTATTAGTTTATAGCTTGGTTCATAAAATCAGAATCGATTCTTGAAAAATCATTGCACAATTTGCAATTACTTTTGAGTAAATCGATTCTTTGTACAAGTAGCCTTTATATTGGTGACAGAGCAAGATATAGATTGGCTTCACCATCATTCATACAACCATAGGTGTTTTATGATACATACTGTAAGGATTGCTGGTCCCATTGCAAAGTGTAGCTGATACACCTCTCCACCAATCCAAAACCTATACATTCACCCATAAATGGTGGCTGAGTGGGTGTGGTCTGTTCTGGATGCAGCATTCACAGACAGTCTCAGCAGAAGAGAACTTAATGATGGAAGGCTGCCATGTAGTTTTATTTTCATAGGTCAGTTGTAAAGCTAGAACGAGCCTTTGATATGGAAACCCATATATATTTTTACCTAAGTATTGTAGGCACATATGTATTATTTTAGTAGTGTGTGGGATTTGAATGTCCTCTGGATGGTGCACAGTTGTGTTCCCCCTTCCTTGAGTGCCCAACTGCGAGTATCTTATATTCTGTTTTTTGATTATGGCCTAGTGTGGTGCATGAAGGTCTACGCCTGTCCCATCACATGAGTGAGGAGTTGGAACTGTTCTGTGATCTGGAGGATCACACCAAATGTGCCCTCATTTGTTTGACACTTGGCTACCATTACTGTTGTGAGCGCAGCTTGTATGGTGGTGGCAACGTACTGTGTTTTGTGACTCAGTAGTGTCAACCAGACCTTTTTATTTGGGCCACTGGAGTGGAGGTCTACCTGCCCACTTGTGTAAAGTTCCACTTCTATGTGCTAACCCAGATCCTAACATTAAAACATATGTTATGAGTGTATGTGTATGTGACTTGTGGGGTATATGCATTGTGTGTATGAGTGAACCAGATTAAAGGAGGCCTGAGGAATTTCATTTTGGAAGCCCCTGGCCTGTTTCTGTGAACAATTTGGATGTGACGTTATTTTCCCAGACAGCGGAAGCATATTACTGACATTCCTGAGGCTGGAGAGAGAAGACCTAGACAGTGAAGTGGACATAAGAAGACAGGGCTACTTAATAAGTTCTATTACGCCCTTTTACTGAGATGAGCTACTGATTAGTCTTGGTACCCTTTGGTAGATGGCGCGGGTAAACTGCGAGACTACAGTCTCAATTGTGCAGAATGAGAAGGGTCCTTAAGGTGAGATCTTCCTTTTGTCTCCTACCTGTTCACTTTTCAGTGTAGAAAATGCATTACCCTTTGTGCCTCTGTTGTGGGTATTTTATGGTGGAGACTACCCTGCTGTTGGGAGTATCACTGTACTCAAAAGTTGTACCTGGACAGCAACCTGGAGGGGACACTTGATAGAAGAATCACCCCAAGTTGGTCCTGGAAGTGGACACAGGGAATTTTCATGTCCACTGGCTGTTTTCACTGTATAAAGGTGGGAGCCAGTGACCCACTGTTGGTTCAAGTTCCAAGTTTTAATTTATCAAGCAATGGAATGCTACACACAGCACTTAGAGGACTGATCTGCAACCAGACTGGTATCTGCCTGACAGTCAGCTTCTCAGATGTTAGGGACATCACCTGAGGTTTCATCTGGAAGGATGATGCTGATTCCCTGACCTGAGGCACCTGGAAGCCAACCTGACTGCTGAGATAGAAGAGTCCTGCCAACACTGCAGGAGTCATGGCTGTCCAAGAAGAACCAGAAACAGTTTGACTCCTGTTGTGTGAGTGTCCGTCTGAACAGGATGGTTGAAGAGCGAACTGCATGCACAGTCTCTCCGAATGAGTGGTTCCAATCGGGAACCATGGTACCAACTGATGTTTGCACTGCATCAACAAAGTGTGCACAAACACAGGATGGGTGGAGAGGAAGTTGGCCGGTCCAGCACTCATCCTTCCCATAATGAATGGTAAAAGAACAACTTAGGTGTGCTGTCCCACTGTTCCACCAACACTACACTGATGTTAATGGAGTTCTAAACAGTCAACAAGGGAATCCTTTATAGGATGCTCTAACACTTGCCCAATGAAGTGGCATGGTTCATCATCAGGTCATGCTTTGTGCTGGGTGGGTGCTGCACTACCTAGCGGGCCCCTCTTGGGGTCTTTTTGCTGGTAATATTCTAATCTCTCTGTAAGGTGTTAGCTAGACAATGGAGTAATGTCCTTCATTAGATTCCAGAGGGTGTGTGGTAGATTGGTAAAGTGATTGAGCTAAAATTGGCTATGGGTTGCTTAACTACCAAATTTTTAATATCAGAGATAACCCATGCAAAGTTAAAAATGATCTATGAACCAATAGGGAGAATAATAGACCCTTGGATCTATGTGAAGGGCAAAATATTTCTTGCCTAAAATGCTCAAATGAGTCAGCGGCAATTCTTCAGGACCAGTAGTTGGTGCCCTATTCGTCTCTAAGTTGATGTATTGGTGAGTGTTGTTATTTACCCAAACAATGCCTGTAGTTACATGTATTATAATAGTAAATTAAATTTTCACAGAAATGCAACGCTTCTCCAGGACAAAAGTGATACTGCATGAGAAGCAATTCTATGGCACTTTAAGGGGCTTGTTTAATTGGGGAAAGGTCATCAGTGGGGGGCCTGCATCT
Source organism: Calotriton arnoldi (assembly GCA_963921515.1). Classification (NCBI taxonomy): domain Eukaryota; kingdom Metazoa; phylum Chordata; class Amphibia; order Caudata; family Salamandridae; genus Calotriton; species Calotriton arnoldi. The sequence continues at coordinate 325,986 of CAWUFW010012840.1, read as the reverse complement.
GTGCCGGAGCACTGCATGCCAGCACAGACTTTAGGAGGGAGTCTCCACTGATGCCTGCAGCAGTTGCGACCTGCGAGGGAGAACCTCCACCCAGTGAGTCAGACTTGTATTGCAGCTCCTCACCAGCCACTCCAGAAGGACTAAGCAACTCTGCTGTGGTAAGAAATAACATTTGGGTACTGTTGAATGACTGAGCACACAAACAAGTAAAAAGGGGTAATCTGCACCCGTGCCTTGATACCTGCCCAGAAAGAGCTCATATCCAGAAAGGGCGGAACCGACCTAGCTAACGCAGGAGGACAACGCAGAGCAGGGAAGAAACAAAAAGTGAGGCCCTGGTCCCCAGTCACAATTGCCTCAGTGTCAGGGAGACATCTGTACCTGTAGCCTATGTGAGATATTGAGTTTGCTGAGTATATTAAAGTAAAGCACTGAATTGAAACGTTATAGACTGCTGAATGATGGTACCATCACACCACCTCCCTTAGAAGCCTGTGACTTCTCACCATTGCCTGGAAGCAGCGTTTTGTACAATCTGATGGTGCTAAATCTGGGCCTCATCAGCACTGAGGCATGGCACATATTGTAATCCAGTCTGGATATGATTATGGCCTGAATGACCATAGGGGAATACGCCAAAGAATCTTTTTCAGCCATCTGATAACTGCAAAACAAGTCGCAGTAACTCTAGCCACTTGTGGTTTCATGAAAGAACACGCCCAGATTTTTCACTGAAGGAGACTGGGTGGGCAGGGTCCCGAGGGGCTCCGGCCAATGTCTAGAACCACATAGAGAGGCATTCTTACCCACAATCATGGCCTCCGTCTTAGCACCGTTAAGCTCACGGAGCCTCACTACAAGTTGGCTGGATTTTATGCAGAGATACCAGAAGACCAGAATTTTAATTACTGGCCAGCATCTCTGCAGCAAAGTTTCGCCATTATAGGTGTTCCCCCTGGAATGGGGAATAACTGCTCAGACCTATATTTACTATGTGCTTTACCAGCCAGTTTTTCAGCATTTCAGCAATAAATGCAGACTTTTTTCACCTACACTGTATAGGTGGAATATGTCTTTAGGACTGCTGGTAGGGAGTGTAGCAATGGGGCGGGGAGACAGGGATGAAGGGCACTCATGTGCTAGCTCGGGGGGCACACTTTCTGCTCCTCCCATACTACTGCATGGGGCAGACCCTCATCTGCAAATAGTTTTACAAGCCTTGTATCTCTGAGGCTATAATGATTCGACACATAGAGGCTGATTTATCAAGGTTTCAATCAATGCAACGCAGCAAGACACCTTGGTGCATATTTACTAGAGAAGTGGCAGAGCGTGGCGTTAGCCTCCTTGGCTTAACACCATGCTCCACCACTTCGGAAAAGCAGGGCTGCACCATACTTACAACAATATGGTGCAGCCCTGCTTTTCCCCCTGCGCTGGTGCTAAATTTAGCAGCCTAGCGCCAACGCAGGCACCCTTGCACCACAGTGCAAGTGTGTCTGTGTTGAGGGGAAGATTGTTAATGTGAGAGAAGGAGTCCCTTCCTGCACATAAACAATCTTTAAATGGCATTTTGAAACTTCTATGTGCAGCACACATAGAAGTTGCAAAACGTCATTTTTTTATTGAATGTTTATGTGCAGTAAGGGACACTTTCCACTTTCCACAGTCCAAGGCCTTTTGCTTTTTCTCTGTGTGCTGCACAACTCAGAACACAAGAAAACAGCAAAAACAAGGAGAAATTAAACATTTCTCCTTGTTGCACCTGTTTAAGACCAGGATTTCCCAGGTCTTAATTTTGGCACGTCCCCATATTTACGCCACCCTTGTAAATATGGGGCAGTGCCAAAATCAATGGGTGTTGCTGTGGAACGTCCACCATAACACCCATTGCCCACCCCTTTCATGCTAAATATAGCGTGAAAGGGGGCCTTATTTACAAGGTAGAGTTAAGCCACTAAAAGTGACGTTCCTGTGGTAATGGGGGCTTGTAAATATGCCCCCTTGTTGCTCTGCGATGCAAGGGCGACGTGAAACATTGATAAATTTGGCCCATAGTTTTTGGAGCTACACCCTGACCCACTTGATTTGAATTATTTCACCCAGAATTATCACTCCAGGTGAAATAACCCAACTCGAAATGAGGCCCATTTAGGTAAAGGTAAGAGTTGAAAATGTGTAAGTTATGCGGCTGTAGTTAGAATTTATTTTAAATTAGATTCTGAATTTATCTTAAATTAGATGCTCAATTGAAGGTAACTAGATGTAGATAACTGGTAAATATCATACTATCCAATAAGATAACTTGTTAATTATTCTTTTTAAGAGAGCCCTAGATTTTGAAACATTGATTATTGTGAGCAGTCAAATTTAATGAAGAGGAACATAAAAGTTGCCAACTTCTAGATTCCTATTTTGTGATGGAATACTTGTTTGTCTCAATGTGTTTTTTCAGAAAAAAAACTTCAAATACCCTTTGAAACGTTTTACACAGCATACCGTAGGAGGCAACCTCGTTTTTATATTCTTCGATGAGAGTTTTTATTGTTCTACAATTTATATATCTTACCTGGAAGGACAAATAACGGACTTTATCCAGAAGGATTTGAAACTATGCTACGTTGATATACACTCAGCAATTCAAACTGCACCCCAAATGTGTGGGTGGCTCTAATGCACAGGTCAGGAATGGTCTAAAAAATAAGCATGCTTACGCAATGAAGACTTCACTTGGGGGTCACTGCAGCATTTTAGCCTATATTCAGTCCAGGACATTACTAAAAACTAGAAACTCAAGGAAATCCATCGAGGTGTTTGTTGTTTGTGTTTGTTGTGTGTGTGGTTACACAGAATGCCCTGCAAACGACAAATAGTCACCTAAATAAAACACAATTCCCTCACAGTTCAATCAGGAGTAGGCTGCATTATTCTGGCTCATAGTTCTTCTGGGTTTCCAGACAACGCCGACATCCTTGGGCATTTCTGATAATTAGAGAGATTCAGGATGGTACGCTTGCTTGGATACTGCCACTTTTCCTCACCCATAAGTCCCTGTAAAGGTCAAACTATAGGTTAAAATCACAGTTTCCTTATATATTGTAGGAAAGTACAAAAATCCTACCATTTTGTATTGCCACACTTCTTCAATGATAACAGTACCCCACTTGTGTGGGTTAGTCTGCATGTAGGAAAGAATTGGCCAGAACTGTGACAATTTAAAGATCACATGACCTACAGATACATTTTACATGATCAGAATTTAGGACCATTACTTTCTCAAGTAATAGGCCTATCCACACCCTTGGGCTTCTGCTTTTATCAGGAAAGTATGGAAATGCTAGAAGTGAGGACTTCTCCTCAAATGTCATAGTTTTCCATTACATAAATATTAGAAAACTTTGTTTTATTAACAACAGCTAGATGTTTGAATGTGTTTCTGGGCCAGAAAGTTTGAAGGCATCTACACAAGTCTTCCTACCATGAGTGTCTAGTTTTTAAAAATGTCTGTTTGGGATGTTTCCCTTTGTGCCCTAACTACAACCCCAAACACGTCACCCATCCACAATGCCAAAACGTCTATCTTTACCAAGCATCTTTTCCCCCCTTCACATGGTAACATTTTATGCCTTTCTTGTCGCATCTAATAGGACTAACAACATATGTGGGATATTGATTATATTGAGAGAATTGTGGGAAAGCTAGATAATACATTTTTGCCATTCCACTGAAATTTCAGTGTTTTCTATCACATACATTAATGTTAAGATATTGTGTTCTTCACCCATAGCTTGGTGTTCTGTATAATAAAATGTGAAGGGATCCATGCAGCACACAGAACTCTGCATTCCCCTATATCTCTACTTTTAAAAATTGTCTAGAAATGGTAGTTTTCACTTGCTGCCAGCCAACCTTGGGCCGATGCACTGCATTCATAAATGATTCCAAAAGCATGTTTTTTCCTAGCATCTTTTCTGTGCTTTCATGTCTTGTGTTATAGGCCCACTCACATTTTGGGGGAGCACTATATAAGGGAAGAGGTGTGTCAATGTGTGATGTAGGGTTTTTGCCATGCTCCACAGATCCCAGAGTTTTATGTTGTATACCTAAATGTTAGAAAATTGTATTTTTTATCCAATATTTGAAATGTACAAGATATTCTGATTAAGTAGACAATTTGGGATTGATTCACAAAGGTAAACTTACACGCTTGTGTAAGTTTATGCTTTTTCAGAGTTCACAAAACTGTATTTTAATAGTAAGTTTTTGAGGGCGGAGACTCCGCAGTTGGGGTATAGAACTACGCACATAAAAAGATAGGCCTACCCTATCTTTTTATGTGCGGAGTTCTTCTTCCAGACTGCAATGTCTCGACACTCATAAACTTACTATTAGAAAGCAGTTTTGTGGATACTAAAAAAGTGTAAACTTGCACAAACATGGATGTTTACCTTTGTGAATCAGGCTCTGTGTTTTCAATACATACATGCCACAACCCTCTGGATTCCCCAGGATGCATAGTTTTAAAGCTTTCTAGGGTTAGCTGTTTACTCTTGGCGTCCTCCAGTCTTAGGCCCAAATACTGCAGCAAACCCCTATCCTAAATGTTGGCTTTTTCCTGCTATCTTTTCTTCCCTTCACATGGTCGAGTTTTAGGTATTTCTGTACGTTTCAACAGGGCCACCTGCACATGTGGGATAGAGATTGGTAAAAAAAAGTGTAGTAATGCCAGCTGGTACATAATTTGCCTGCATGTAATGATGTTTTGTACATTATTGGAAACCAAAACTCATTGTACAGGAAAACGTATTTTTAAGCTCTCTGCAGAATTTCCCTGACATTATGGGTAATCCAAAATTCAGAGTGGCACAAATGATCACTATCCCTAAACTTAGATTCTTGTATACATATAAAAAATGCATAGCATTCTTAAAAAAATCATCATGGCAGACACACTTCTCTGAGACTCATCATTCAGGACATGATGTGATTCCAACTGAGAAGAGTGGTGCAAGAGCCAGAAGATCCACCAAGTCTAGTGTAATGAGGTAAGGACCAGACAGAGTTCCAAGTTAAGGTGAATAAAAGAGAAGTATTATTAAGGCGTCTCACCCATCATGAAATAGGAGCAACTGACCGCTGCAAATGCCACTTAGCTGCTCAACTGTACTCAATATTCTATGTTCTCTATTCTATTCCCTACATTCTATATTCTACCCTAGATAAGCATTGAACAGCATACCACACTTCTTCCCTCATTAATAAAAAACAAAAAAATAATGCACAGTGGCAAACATTAAACAATTATATATAACTACATTTTAGAAAATAGTTTTGCTAACATGCCTAATATACCAAAGTAAAAGTACATTTCAGAATGATCCACAAGTTACTTTTGTAACTCACTAACATGCAGAAGTCTAACCACATAAAATCCAAGAGCTATCCTACATTATTGAACATACTCTTTTAGATAGTTTGAACCTTAACATTTGCAAAAATGTCTCCTCTTTACCGTTTCTTTCTCCTCTGGCACAGTTTTGCTACCTTGCTCTAAATTCTTGTTTTAAATTGCCATCCTTCCCCTTTTCTTCCTCAATACTCACATTACTGCTTAACAACACCACACAAATTTTATTCTGCACTTTAGCATTTTCAATTATTATTATTATCAAAGCACTTAATCACTCAAACTGGCCTGGTGAATTCTGACCAAAGCATGTAACCCACAGGCGTTCTTTTTTTTCCCAATGCCCTATTTGCACCTGCATTCTTTCTTACAGCTCTCCTATTATCAAAATACTCCTTCCTTTTCTTCTGCAGCCTCAGTTCTTGTTTTCTACATTCATTCTCTCCATTATTCTTTATTCTTTTGTCCCAATCCATCCAATCTGGACACAAAATGGTATTGGGAGTCCTACCTTTGAATAACTCAAAATATAATCTTCCAGTACATGTATGTGACGGCATTCTATGTGCTGTTATGCATTTTTGTAACTCCTCTTTCAAATTTAAACTGTTCACTCTGGATAATTGTATATTATCTTTGATTTGCTCACTTTGTTAAATCTCTCCAAAGCTCCATTGGTCTCTGGATGATAAATAGAACATTTCCGATGTATAATACCACAGGTGGGTAAAAATTCCTCTGTTGATAAATAAATTGGGGACCATTATCAGAGAGAAGCGATATAGGATAACTTTCTCTTTAGAATATGTCTCTTAGTAACTTAGCCCCTCATTTACAAGAGCCCTGCGCCGCCGGAATGTCACTTTTTATGACAATCCGGTGGCGGAGGCCTCTCAATCATATCTATGAGGTGATGCAAAGCCACCCTGTGTGACTTTGCAAGGCCTCATAGATATGGAGTAAAGCAAGGCAGCACAGAGTGCTGCCTTGCCTTACTACATGTCAAGGAGGCATTCGATAGGTGTTGTTGTGGATGTTCCCACTCAACTCCCATGGAATGTGGCACTGCCCCAGATTTACAACATCACATAAACCTAGGGCAGCACCAGAAACGTATGCCTACCCAGAGCAGGTGTAATGAGAAGAAATATGTATATTTCGTCTCGTCTTTCTGCAGCACACATAGAATGAGGAAAGCGCCTCTTGTGATTTTCGTGCACAAAAACAATCATGCCAACAACACAGACACCCTTGCACCATGGTGCAAGGGTGCCTGCATTTGCGCTCAGCTGCAAATGATGGGCCAGTGTTGGCTGTAAGTACAGGAATGCACCGTATCTTGTAAATATGGTGCATTCCTGCCATTTTGAATTGGTGCAGGGCAGCACCACAAAATGACTTGTGGTGCTGCCCTGCTCCAATTCTTTGTAAATGAGGCCCTTAATGATTACATTAGAAGTAACCTCTTGCACACTCATGACTTACACTCACTGTGAATACAGATCCATCACTACCATTAAGGTGTACTTTGTTCCCCCTCAAAGAACCCACTATATCAACTGCAACTTCCTGCCACAGATAATTTGGTAATCTACGACCAGAGTGAATTGCCTGCATAGTTTCTGTTAACTCATTATATTTGCCTAGTTCCTTCGTCCAAGTCTCCATTTGGAGCCTTCCTTAATTCATCTTTTAAATGATCAAATTCTTGTTGACAACCAGGAGTCCAAACAAATTCCTTATTCTTCACCACTAGACCTCTCAATTTTGCAGATTTCTCAGTCATATTTTTTATGAATTTGCCGTAGTACTCTACCATCCCAAAAAAAGATACAACCTCTTCTTTTGAAATGGGATTTTCCAAATTTACAATTATGTCTACCAATTCCTTTATAAGTGACACACCTTCCCATGAGATAGTGATTTAACTCCTTTACCAAAAAATTGCATTTTCCAGCTTTAAGGTTACACCAGCCTGTAGGAGCCTCTGTAACACTTGCCTTATCCCAAACTTATGTTCAGAAACATTGTTACCATACACCAACAGGCCATCCTAATAACATTTCACACCCTTTATCTCTTTAAGGACTATTGCCATCACCCTCTGAAAAACAGATGCTGAGGACACTAGTCCAAATGGCATGCACCTAAATTTAAATGCACCCATCAGTGTGATGAACGATGTAAGTTCCTGAGATGGTTCAACCAATTCTACCTGATGCTACACTGAAGTAAGATTCAGCATTGTAAAACACCTTGCTCCAGCTAGTGTTGGCACAATTTTCTCAGTATTTGGTAGTGGAAATTTGTCAACATGTACCTCTTTGTTCACTGCTCTTAGAGCGACACAAGTTTAATGTCACCATTACTCTTCTTAGCTATACCTATTGGTGCCAACCATTCAGTTGCTTCTACCAGTGTTATTATTTCTTGATCAATTAATTTCTTTAGTTCTTGCTTAACTTTCTCCAGTACTACCACAGAAATACATCTCATTTTAGCTACAATCGGTATAGCCCCCATTTTTTTATTCTTATTTTATGTTTGTTTCCCTTCAAACATCCTAAATCTTTTCTAAACAAGTTAACAAATTCTGACACTTAATCCATTGTACTTGATTCCACCTCTTGTATTTGTACCTGGGGCTCAGAATTAGGATTGAGTGTTACTCCAAGTAGTCGCTGATGGGACCACCCAATTAAATTATCTCCTTTGTTTGATACATACATTTTCCCAAGAATATATCTGTTTTTTTAATTTAATGTATGCATTAAAGTAACCACACACACTAATAGGAATGTCCCCCTTATACTCCTGGACTTACATCCATTGATTGTAACTTATTTTTTCCTGCAAGCCAATGCTTGTACATATCAATTGAAATAATCGTTAAGTGCGAACAAGAATCAAATTTCATGTTCACATTCACATCATCAATTTTCACAATTCCACTTGGATGCTCCTTCTCAGCATCTTTAACCTGGAACACTACTTCAAGAGTAGTTGTTTTAATCTCTTTACCTTGGTCTTTCTTAAACTTTGACCTACAACATTTACTAAAATGTCCTCTTTACCCACAGCTATGGCACACCGCATTCACAGCTGGACAATTTTTTGCATACACTTTATGCCCACTCTTGCCACAGTTATAGCACAAATTTCATAAGATCTTCTTTTACCCCAAGTTTTTTTTTACTTCACAGACAATCTCATCCACCTTCTCTGATTGTATTGATTCTGTCTCTTTACCCTTTTCAATGTTTAATTCTGAGACACATTTCATCATGTGCTCAACCCTCTTTGACACTAATATTACCTCTTCTAGAGGTGGTTCATTCTTGAGTCAAAGTTCTTCTCTGATTTTATCACTTTTATCACTTCTGCACCTTAGCACTAATTAATCTCTTATTCTTTCTTCTGTGAACCTCCCAAATTTGCATGTCGATGCTAATTTTTCTTAGAGCTGTTACAAATTCTTCAATAGATTAATCTTTGCCTTGCTCTCTCAGCCCAAAATGGTATCTCTCAAGAATGGTACTAATGCGTGTCAAATAATGTCTATAAAGTTTCAATATACATATCTCATACTCATTCAGACCTGTTTGTTCTACATCACTTAAGTCTGATGAATTCTCCAGAGCTTCTTCTCCTTCCCCAACAAGACAATGTAATAACAAAGCCCATTTGCGTTTCGCACTTAAAGTGGTTCCACACACCTTTGCATGATGCCCAAATATTTTTATCCATTTGCACCATCTTACAGTTGGTACACCTGGGCTACTTAGAAAGAAAGGTGGAGGCACTACAGTCTGCATTATCCACTAAAGATTATGACCCACCTTTTTCTTTTAACAACACTAACTAAATATTGCGACTATATGCTCAATATGTGCATGTCCAATCAATCTATGATACATATCAATTGCTTTCTTTACATAGATTTGCAGGCTTGGATATTATTGTGTGGCTCTCAGCGTGAAACATGAAATCAGAAATCTTGTTTATTAGTTTTTCCACATATACACAACTTCCTCATGTACTTGACCTGCTTGCATGCTACACTGTTTCCTTATAATGCAGTTCTTTCTTTTTTTATTCCGCCTTACCGCTTCACAATTGATCTGCTGAAAGTGTCTGCAAGTACCTGCTCACTGTCAACAACAGGTGTGCCTGTCACCGTAACAGGCAAAGCACACTCCTGACTAAATGTGGTGCATAAAGCGTGCCTGTCACCATGACAAAATGCGCTCCACTTCAACCACACACAAAGTACACGCCTTTATCCCAAAATAAGGGGTGCCTTTCGCCGTGACCGATAAAACATGCTCTACAAATGAGGTGTGCCTATTGCCGTGACATACAATACGCGCTCTTCTCCTGTTACATGTTCATATAGTTTCCTCATAGATTATAACTCTGACTCAATATGGTGGCATGCACCTGTTTACGTGATTTCAGGATCATTTCTTTGCACCATAGCCCAAACACTCAAAATGGCGGTACGCACACAGACTTGTGTGCTTTCTCCGGGAAATCGCCCTTGTTTTCTTCAAGGTCCGCTACATCATCAAACAGCTCGCCGCTGTCATACTGCACGGACCTCCCATTGGTCTGCTCCTACTATATCACTAAACACGGACCTCAACAAAATCTTCTGCTCCACCCTTTCATTCCCGAGGACAATGCCACAGTGATCCGCAATAATACCTTCACCAATATCACTGCTCTCTGCATGTTTCCTTCCTGTCCAGATCTTCCTGACATTGAGGTGCCTTCACTTCTTCACTTCTTTTGACGTCCATCGCTCATTACCAGTGTAACGAGGTAAGAAGCACACCAAGTTCCAGGTTAAGGTGAGAAAATTAAAGTATTTAATAGGGCACTTCACCCATCAGAAATCAGGAGCAACTGATCACTGCAACTGTCACTTAGCTGCTCAATTGTACTCAACATGTTATGTTCTCAATTCAATTCCCTACATTCAATATTCTACCCTAGATAAGCATTGAACAGCATACCACACCTCTTCCCTCATTAATAAAAAACAAAAACAAAGAGGCACAATAACAAACATTAACAAATCTAAGTACAAATGATATATAACTAAATTTTAGAAAATTGTTTTGGTAACATACCTAATGTACCAAAGTAAAAATACATTGCAGAATTATACAACATCTGGTACACCATGATGGAGGCAATGTTATGGGGAAGCGCCCTCCAAATGCAATTGATGCTGACCCTAGCGGCAACGTATCAGAAACAGAGAAGGGCACGGAACAGAGGGCCCATACAAGATAGCAGCTGAGAAATGGAGCATGAACTAAGGGCACAATTCCAGTAACATTGAGGACTGGCTATGCCCACCCATTGTATTAAATGCTTATGCGTCCACAGGTGTGCACAGAGGTGCTGCCCACATCGGTGGTCAGCCGGGGGTGGAACTGCTGGAGTGAGAGACACCAGAGCACAGCAGTGATGGACTATAGTGTTTCAGACATCGATAGATGTCAGTTACACTGTGACCTGCAATGGCATGAACACTGACTCAAGTTGGTGTGCCAGTTGATAAAGCACAAGTAATAGAGAACTGTTTTCTGGTCCCTCATTCCACATGAAACTTTTCTGCATAGGGGCATGTTGTACATGACGCAGTTAATTTCTGGGCTATGGGGCACATGACTTGCTGCACATGACCTGCTTCCCATTTGCAGTTGCACTTTTGCTCTCTACTTAATTTAGGCTGTGACTGTGTTGCATATGAGGTGAGGCTGTAATCACCTGAATGTGTGTGAATGAAATGGTCTGTGCCCACCACTGAACTCGGTAGTTGTAGCTGCCAATTTGATTGAGAATGAGTGACGCTGGGCAAATCAAGGAGTTTTGTTGTGCACACACTAAGGATCCTAGAATTTTTGTGAGCTGCAGAACAGCCGAATTAGTGGTTGGGTATGGGACAAACACATACTTTGTCAGACATACTTGTTGGTGTGGTGGGGCAGTGAGTGTCTGAAGGGAAACATCGGGACATTTCACAACTTTGGCGAAGGCATTCAAATTGGGATGAGGCTCAAGGCAGTAGCTTGAAGGTTCTCTCGGGTCTGGCAGTGGTAGATGGCTAGTGATTGTGCCGATACTCACATTAGACTCAGCAGCTATTGGTTGATTGCCCATAACCTGTCTCTGCAATATGGCTAAATAAAAGTCTTGATTTATTCTAAACCATCTCAAAATGGATACGTTTTTCAAAGCAGAGACACTGACCTCAGCAGCAGAAGATGTTGCAATTGCCACAGTCTTATTCTACCTCCTCTACTTATTTCATGCTGCAAGAAATAAGTCTATCTGAACAGTCCTTGAAACCAAAAGAGACAAGGTGTGAATGGCTGTGCTCCTCTTATGTCAAGGCCTGAGAAATGCAGCAAAAAGACTGGCAGAGGCAGAAGTCCACATCTCTGAATTAGGGGACTTATTCCCCTATCTGAAGACAGAGGTATTGCAATTAACTGTGGCATCCAAAGAGCTGGCTGACCAGGTAGAAGATGCAGTTGGAAGGGCAAGAAGCAGCAATGCAAGGTTTGTGGGATTTTCAGAGGGAGTAGAGGGAAGCATTTCTATAGTGGCAGCTCCGAAAAGTGCTTCTGGAGAATAGGCTTTCTACATGCTTTGTGCTTGAAATGATACACAAGGCAATTGCCCCACAACCTCCACCAGGGGCTCCTGCACAATCACTAATAGCTCACATTTTGAACTACAAAGAATGGGATGTAATCCTGATATAATCCTAAGAGCTGCAAAAGATGAGACAACAGTCGTGTTCGAATGACAGAGATAATGATTTTATACAAAATGAGTGCTGCAGCAGCACAGATCATTTAAGCAGGTCAGGCAAATGTTGCAAGCAATGCAATGCAAATATATGCTTCTTTTCTCAGCCAAGCTTATAGTCGTCTATCAAAATATATTTAAAAAGAAAATCCCTGAACTGGCTTGGAATTGGGTAATTGTAATCGGTAAAATAGACATACACAGATAGCGTTAAACAAATCTGGATGATAGACAATATGGAAATTTCACATTCACAATATCCAAGAAACAGCAGTCTAGCCGCAGAAGAAAATAAATATCCTGGATGAGATGCGCTGGCCTGTCAGAACTTCAACTGCTGATATGCAACAGATCACATACTGGGTCGATGGATATCCGTTGAGGCACAAGGTTACAGCCCCGAAACAAATGCCAAATGACCAGAATACAAAGGCTAAAAGTATGGAACGATGTTCATAAAGAATAAATGTTCACCAACAAAGGATTGGTGGAGCAAGACTCCCTAGATCTATGCACTAGGACCATGAGGGTGTAAGATGCCACGTGCCCCTGGGGGTAATGCAAGACTACAGTGCAAGACAACAATGACAAAGACTGTCATTTGTCTAGGATGCTGCACTTACCTGGGATTAAGTGAAATGAGATAGTGTTGGATATATCACAAAGAGAGGCGATACAGAACTGCGGCCACTCATGTATGACACTAGTGCAAGTTCTTACTAGACAAGGCCCAAATATCCTGACTTACCTTTCCTTCCCAGAGTAGGCTTTGTGATTCTGTGAACAAGGCAAGCAATTTCATTTGTTGGCTTAGTAGAAGGGAAAGCCAACAAGGGCTTGTGGCAGGTGTGCACAATGTTAAACGACATCTGATCAAAGGTTCAGCACTCATTTATGAAAAGTTTTGCAAATTCTATCAAACCCCATATGGCTCTGGGGTCCATCAGAAAAGGAGAGCCCTTGAAGATCCTTCTTGGTGACCTCCTGATTTGTGACATCTCTGTGGCAGACAGGGACTCAATGGATCATGAAATATTCCATGGAAAGGTCTCTGAAATGCTAGTCAGATACATTTAGGAAACACACCAGGACCAAATAGATTTTCGATCTAATTTTTTACTTTGCTCTCTGGCATGCTGGCCCCACAGCCACTAGTAATGTACGCCACATCTAGATCAGTAGCTGCACTGCTGAGTAATTTCCAGAAGGCAATTATTACTGCCATACCAAAATTGGGCCGACTGACTGCAGTGAATTGCACCAACTGATTTCTTTCATTAGCCTGGAGGAAAAATATTTGCCAAGATAATGGTGAGTCACCTGAAAGGCATAATAGGCTCACTGGGGCCTAGTGACCAACGTGGCTTTATGCAAAATAGGTTTGCACAGCATAATATCTATTGTCTGAACAATGCACTGTTGCTGACGGGAAACATCACAAATTGACTTAGAAAAGGCGTTTAATAATTTGGAATGAGAATATTTGTTTGTGTTTTTTGAGTGCTGAAATTAGGCCCAGAATTCTCAATGTATATTTGCCTTATGTAGAGGGAGCCCTGGGCAACAGTACGTGCATATGGTCCATTGAATTGTGGCCCACAGTGCAAGGAATGTGGTGGATATGCCCACTGTGCTTCTCTTTTCAATTAAGCTAGGCTGAGAAACTTTGTAGGGAGGATGGCTTTTTGAGGTTTCAATGGCCCAGAGGGGTGGATGATAGAGGGTTGTTATAGAAGGATGACCTTCTGATCTACCTCATCCAACAGGACAGATTGGGACTGTGAGTAATGCACATATTGAATGAATTTAGTGCATATGCTGGATTGCTAGTAAACTGGACCAAGTTCAGACTACACCCTATAGGAGTGATGGAAAGTATTGAAGCCTGGGCTACCAGCTCATTGCTGTGGGTGGCAAAGGAGGGCATGTCATATATCTTGAGATGTTTATATCAAGCAGTGCACTGTGTAGGTATGAGAGTAATATTGCCTCTTATGGAAACGGTCTAAAGGGAACCAATGCAATGTGTTCCTCTGCCATTGCCCCTGATGGGACGCCTGGCACTAATTAAGAAAGGCACACTCCCGAAAGGGTTATATATAATACAAAATATTCTACATAGCGGACCAATGCAGTATTTTAATCACCTAACTTCCATGATTTGACCATTCTTGTGGAACAACCAGACCCCAAGGAAAGCATAGCAGACTGTTGTAAGTCAGCATAATATAAGGGCCTTGGTCTGTGGTCTTTTCTTGGCATATTCCTGGGGTTGCGGTAGTATTTAGGGAAAACTGGATTTTTACGCAGGCAGAGTCACATGACATTACGGAGGGGGAAGCTTTGGACTTCTCCCTCACCATCTCCCCGCACTTTTTATTGGGGGCCTTGTTGATATATCGCCCTCCCGGTCCCTCTAGCTCCTTCTTAAAAGCTTTAGACAAAGACATTGTGCCTAGAGCCCTGCATTATTCTAATTATGTACTTCTAGGGGACCTCAACAATCATCTGGATTGTGTGGAGGCTTTGGATACAAGAGAACTGAAGGATTCTTTAGATCTTGCCCACTTGACTCAATGGATTAATTCCCCTTCACACAGCGGGGGGCATACCCTAGATGTAGTCTGCTCCAACTTTCCCATTGTTGTACAGGAACCTCTCCCTGTTCCCTGGTCCGATCATTTTTTAATCCAATTTTCCTGGACCGTCAAGCCCTCTTATCCGCCTACGAGGTCATCTGAGGACAGACCTCCCCCATGCATGGAGCCTGCTGCTCTTTGCAGAGTTCTGACAGATACACGCCCTGTTGCTTCTGGGGTCCTGTTGGATGCTGTAGGGGGCTTCAATAACTGGATTTCGAGAGCAGTGGAACATTTTTCCACACCTCTGGTCCATAAGAGAGCAAGAAACACCCCGTCCAAATCCTGGTTTTCCAACGAACTTAAAGAACTAAAAAAATCATGCAAAAAGCTTGAATGTAGCTGGAGACAAGCTTATTGCCCGTTGGCCAAAATAGCACTTAGGAAGTGTCAGAACAGCTACTATGCCGCTGTCAAGAAGGCCAAAGGCCATTTTTATGCAGAGCGCATTGCGCAATCTAGAAATAACTCCAAGGAAATCTTTGCAATTGTCCAGAGTTTCCAGAAGCCATGCGCAGAACGTATGGTCGCTCCCGCCTCTAATTCCTGGTGCGAGCAGTTATCTGTTTTTTTTATAGATAAAATACAAACAATCCAGGATAGCTTTGGGACTGCTTTCCATGTGCAGGCGGAACACCCGTTTCGGGCAGCCTCAGATTTAGATCCAGCCCGCACTCTCCTGACAGTGTTTACTCCCATTCCTCTGCCAGATACTTTGGCCATTCTTAAATCTCTTACATCAGGTTCTCCAGCCGATCCCTGCCTAGCCAGGCAGCTGGCAGCAGTGGCAGAGGTAGTTAATCCTGAAGTAAACTATATCATTAATCTGTCGCTTCAAACCGGCACGGTTCCAACAGAATGGAAACAGGCTAAACTCCTCTCCCTGCTAAAAAAACCTTCATTAAACCCCGCCACTCTGGCTAGCTATCGCCCGATCTCACTCCTCCCGGCTGTGGCCAAGGTGTGTGAGAAGGCAGCCTACAAACAGCTCTCTGCGTTTGTTGAGACTTCTGGCGCCCTCCACCCAGCCCAGTTGGGCTTCAGGGCCTCATATAGTACTGAGACGGCCCTGGTTGAGATGGCGGAGGCTATTAGAGAGTGCCTTGATTCCGGCGGCAGAGCGGCTCTGGTTTTATTGGACCTCTCTGCCGCGTTTGACACGGTACCGCATCGCCAACTCCTAGCCCGTTTTTCCAATATCAGAATCTCTGGCTTGGTGTGGGATTGGATCGAATCCTTCCTGGCAAATAGAACACAGCAAGTGTGGCTGCCTCCATTCTCTTCCACACCGAGAAGCCTGACTACGGGCTTCCTCAGGGCTCAACCCTGAGCCCCTCCTTTTAACATTTATGTGACGCCGCTAATCTATCTGGCGGAAGGGCTGGGTGCTAAAATCATAGCATATGCTGATGATACCCAGCTTCTCTTCACGTGGAAGAAAAATGATTTATCCCCTGATTTAGCTAAAAACTGTCTGGCCGAAGTTTTTAAATGGTTAGCGCTGGCCCAACTCAAATGCAATGAGGAGAAGTCTGAGGTACTCCTCTATGGGTCCTTCCCGCTGCATTTTAGGGATGACCTTTGGCCCGAGGGTTACCCCCATGCCTAAGTCAATGGGAAGCCCAGTAAAAAATGTGGGGGTCTGGTTCAGTGAGGAACTCAGATTCCTACCGCAGATCAATAAATTGGCCGGAGTGTGCTTCAGCACACTGAAACTCCTCAAGAAATTTTTGCCACTATTGCCTAAAGCTGCAAAAGAAATGGTGACCCGCGCTCTCATTCTCTCGCGGTTAGGCTACGCCAATGCCCTCTACATTGGTCTTCCTGACTACCAGCTAAAAAAGCTACAGACCATCCAGAATGCGGCCGCTAGAACGCTACTGGGTATTCCGGGTAGGTCCAGCACTAAGCATCTGCTTCGGGATTTGCATTGGCTTCCGGTTGACCAGCGTGTTCTGTTTAAGGCTCTTACCATTGCTCACAGTGCCCTTTACAAATCAGGGCCCATGTATCTCAGGAGACGCTTTGATTTCTATGTACCACCCAGACACCTTCGCTCTGTCAGGGCGGCTAAGGCTAAGGCTTGGAATAGCCTGCCCTTCGAGCTTAGGAACATCCATGACCTTAGGCTGTTTAAAAGGCAGTTAAAACCTTGCTTTTTAATTAATTTTCCAGCCGTGGTCCACGCCTCCCTGTTTCCTTTGAATTGGCTTTCGCGCCGGGACACTTCCGAGTATCCGTGCGTGCTATAAATGGCGGATAACATAACATATTCCTGGTTATCACATCTTGCAATTAAAGTTTGGTGGTTCGACTCCAAAATAGACTGAGCATAGAGCAGCGAACGTTGGGCAATACATAGAACCATTACATTTATTAAATGAGAAAACTGCTGATGTGCATTCCACCGGCTAAGACAACAGTGGTAAATATGTGGGGGGACTCTCATCGCACAATGGACTGGATGGGCAAAATTACACAGCGCCCTCCACTTAGGACTGGACCATTTCTGTCACAAGTCATGTCATTGAAGGGGTTCCCAGGATGAACATCTTTACTACCTGCATTTAGGGTATGCCATACTGCCACCATACCTGACCACATTAGATGACCTGCCAGATTTCCACCCACTGGATGCCCAGCTCACCATGTCTAAACTACCTGATCAAATAATGATCTCTGGTAATACACACATTTGGGGCCCTGCAAATGTCATGGGCAACAGATCTAGGTACCTTGGAGGATGAGGATAAGCAGACTGCAGTAATAGCCCCTAGCGAGATAGCAAACACCCTCCAATTCAGTCTTATGCAGTTAAAGTACTAGCATGAGGTTCATTACACCAAGGAGAGGCTGTTTGCCTATGGGCAGATACTCCCCCCCGAAATACTTGAATGTGGAGGAAAGTGGGGACTTCTTACATAGGACATGTAGAAGCTTGTGGGAGGCACTAGAGGGAATCATATTCACAGTGATTGGCAACATTATTGTCTTTACCCCCAGTGCCAAGAGCAGTACCAAGAGCTTACCATAGACTTAATTTGCTCAGATGAAAGAGTGCTTTACGGGACACCCAACAGCATGCTGGTGATGAAGCAGGGTTTCGCGAAAATGAAACCTGCTCGAATCGAGTACCCCCATAATACGTACTAACAATAAGTAGACGTAGTAAAATTAACAATGCACCCGACATAAACATGGGGAAACTGCTTTGCGCATGTTTGAACTAACACGTAAATGAATAATAATGTAATAACTTTGTGGTTTAAGAGAAATTACATGAGTAGGCCGCATTTGCTCCTGTATTCTGCCTATTACATAGTGCTATAAAGTAATGATTAATGCCGCTTTTCGTACTAAGCTTATGCTAGGTAACAATAATGGGAAGTAGTGAAAGGTGGGAGGTAAACAGTGATGGTTTCATTATCACATAATTAATAAATGTTCATTTCTATTTACTTTAGTGTGCCGAATGGAAACACCATTACATTTAACTTGGCAATGGTGGGAGGGGGGAGCTGTTTGGAGCGAGTTCGTTCTTCCATGGGGAGAAAGGGATGTGCTGCGCATCGCAGATGACATGAAGGAGTGAAGGCCAGTGTGTCAGATGCCTGCCAACAACTGTACCCGAGCGTGGGACCGGAAATGTTTTCTGCGACTGACTTTACTTCATAAAAAGAAGAATGTAAATTTGTAACTTATGTGGGGAACATGTGAATAAGCTGAGATTCAGACCATGGGAACTGTTTCCTACAATGCAATTGTTGAATAAAGGTGAAGTCATGGTGGTGTGACAACACCACCTCCCCAGTCCACCAATCCCTGTGCGAGTTAGAGGGTAAAATGCAACATTTGAGGGATGGACATGTCATTTTAGACCATAATTAGGGTGCTTTTAGGGGTGTGGTCGGCTGCAGCTTAGGCAAGACAAGAGAGAAGAGGGGAGATGCGTCGCTGTCCGTCGGTTTGCAGAGAGGCCTAGCTGTTTCCTGTCCTGTCCTGTTCCTGTCTTTATATCTCTTGACCCCTGATTCCTTATTGGGAATCCATATCATCTCCTGGGTCCAGGGGTGGTTTTCCTACAGACCGATAGGTTTGTATCTAGCCTATATCGTTCTCAGAATCTCAGCATTAATGTATTTGTCTCTGAATCTTTTGTCTCTCCACCTATCCATTCGGTCAACAATATATTGAAATGCATTATTTTAGATGAACCTAATGTCTCTTCATCTATCCCTCCATTAGGAATATTATTGTCTAGCATAAATATTTGCTGAACTTTTGTCTCTTACCCTATCCACTCCTTCATTGCATAATGTCATTGCAAATTGAGTCTGTGTTACATGCATAATTTCTCCTGTCGTGAGGTTTGATGTTTAAAATTGTGACCTAATGCAGATGAGAATTTACTTTGAAAATTGAGATAACATGTCATTATTAACCTTACAGAGAGTCTGTAATTAATTTACTAGATGGTTAGTAAGTTAGTATTTATCATTGCCATCAACTATTCAACTAATTGGTCCATCGACCAAATAGAAGGAAAGTTGATATCGAGATCAGTTATTTAACGGATGTCTAAAAGGACTCATAAAAAGAAATATTTGATGGAATGAACAAATTGACCCCAACGCATCAGGGTTACTGGGTGAATGTGTATGGGCCATTGTAGTGATGTTGAGTATAGATCCCTGATCAATTATTGGTATTGGCGCTGGATCAGTTTCTTGGTAGCAGAGGACAGTTTAATTATTGATTAGTTTGGTAATGATCATTGATTATTGATTATATGTTCCTAAAATGCAGAGTTAGTGTCATGTTCTATGTTGTCTAGAAGTACAGGTACGGAGATACCCGAGGAATCCTGGGAAGGAATCTGCTGGAAGTAGGCAGAAGAAGAGTGTGGTAAAGAAGCCACACTGCAGAAGTACTTTGTCTGTTGTAATAATACCTAAAAGCTATGGAGGGCTGCAGGTGTTATATTTAGGGAATTTCGTATCTGAGTAGAGTGTCTGAATAGTGAAGGGTCCGCTTCCGAAATTCTAGCCTTATTTCCAGGAGAATAGCAAGACTCCTTTAAAAAACCAAAAAGTCCTCTTGTGAAATTCTCGTTTTATCCCTAGAGGAGTAATAGGTCCACCTGGAGCTTGTCTGAAGGGTAAGAATAGCGCTGGTCGTTATTAGGACCCGTAGTGAGAAAATCTTTTGAAGTGAAAACTATCTCTTTACTTAGTGGAACAGACAAAGTAGCATTGTTATGTATGTTTGTTACTAACAGAATTTTGATTAATAAAAACACGGAAAAATATTGCTGTAAAATTTTGTAAAGGGAGGGTCAGTGGAAGGAGTGACATTGGTCAGGCAGCGGGTGTATACTGGGATGTGATTGGTTGATTGGTGTGAGACGCGCTAGAATTGGTTAAGGCTTTGCTTACGTAGTAGTGTTCTGATTGGTTGGTTGGTGTGAGACGCGCTGGTATAGGACAAAAGTTAACCAATAGAATAAGTAGAATTATGGAAGGGTTATTTTTGTTTGTTCATAATAAGACCCATTATTGGAGAAAGTCAGAAAATGAAGTTAATGCAGAAAATAAAGAATTTTTCAAGAAAGATAAACCAATTGTGACTAGAGAGGAATTCGATTCCGCCTCCAAAACACCGTCTTCCTTTATGATGTTAGAATGAGGATATCACACGTGTATGTGGTTGGAAAATTGGATTGAGTATACGAAAGGCGATGGTGTTTTAGCTTTTCTGCAACATGGTACATTTAATGTGAGGATTTTGCAGAATTTGAGAAATCGAATTGAATTCATTAGTTCCAAACCCAAGATTGACTCAGTAGGAAGCATTGGAAGAATGGGAAGTGGAAGCATTTGAGAGAGAAAAATATAGAATTGGTAACAGAGGTTACAGGAGTATGATGTTCAGATACCCCTTTGAGAGTAGAGATGAAAAGTTGAAAAGATGGAGAAGAGCTGTAGTAACAGAAGGATTATACCCAGTTTTAACGGTAGATGAGCAGACTGGAAGTAAATGTAAGGAGAAAAGAAACCATTTAGAAATTCCAAGTGTGAGAGGTGATATGAATGATTCTGATGATGATGAATTGATAGAGGTCATCATGAATAAAAAACCTCCGCCATATGAAGAGAATTTAGGAGTAGTGATTCCAAGTGCCCCTCAAATGGGAACTCCGTTGACTCCACAAGTTCCAGATATAGCAAAGGTAATGAAAGAAAATGAAGCAAAGCTGTTGAATAAAGCCAGACTAGAACAAGTACAGAAATTGAGTCAATTGAGTTTGAATGCAGAAGCATTGACGGTACCGGTAACGATTGGTCCTGTAATCCCATTGTACGGAAATAGACAAAATGTTTCTGAAGTGCATGCATTACCAGTGCCAGGAAGTAGCATTAGGAGTGGTACAAATGGGGATGGACAGGCAAACGCAAATAATACATTGTTAGATCTTCCGATTAGCGAATTAATAACTGAGACCCCTCAGAGGAATACCCAACTTGAGCCAAGAAGAATAGGGCCAAATGACACTCCAATAGCAGGGAATTCAGCAGATACCTCACCAGAAGAATTAAATAATTGGATAAAAGAAATGACGAAGCAAAAACCACAACCTCAGAATATAAATGTGAGTCAATTGAAAGTTGACTTAGAAGAGATGATTATTGGAACAATAAGCCCAGACAGATTAGGGACCTATCGTGATGAAGAATTGTTGTTTCTGTGTAAAAGTATTACCTGGAGAGCAAAGAATTTACATGAAAAAATATCTGAAGCTGCTAGTGAGTATGGAGTAGATATTGAAAAGTCGAAAGTATTGCAGAAATCGTACAGATTGGCTTTTACTGACAAGGACGTAGAAAGTTTGAATGCCTCAGGAAGAAGGTCACAGATAAAGGAAATAATGATTATTTTGAAGAAATGGGGAGATGTGGATCGCTGGAAAGTTAGGTGGACAAAAAAGAAAGAAGAAGCAGCTAGTAAAGGAATGTCCATGTTTCCTATGAAAGAGGCAGAACAGGTTGAAAGGGCGTGTCCAATGAGAGAAGTACCAGGTGGTGGATATGTTCATTTTCCTTGGTCTAGACAAGATATATTGACTTTTACAAATGATTTTCCCAGATTGAGAGAAAAACCTGTTGAATGGTACAAACAGGTAGATAGGTTTGTAAAGGTATCAAAGGTTTTGTTAAAAGATTTGGATGGTCTGTTTGATATTGTTGTTCCAGCTGATTTATGGACAGAATGTAAGATTACGGTTGATTGGCCAAAAGAGGAATACCCTAGGGATCCTAAAACAGGTGCACCATCAGAAGAAGTAATGAAAAAGTATAATCAGGTGATCACTTACTTAAAGGGAAAAATCTCTCCAAAAGAAACAGATTGGGTTAAGATTGATAGAACCACTCAAGAACCAAAAGAGTCAGTACATGCCTATTATGAATGGTTGCTACAGGTATTTAAACAGTATAGTGGTTTTGGAAATATTGGAGATAAAGACATGGGACATTTTGTTTATCGTTTTGTGTTTGCATTGAGGCCTGAGATTAGCAACATGATACAGCAACATTTCATCTGTTGGCAGAGTAAGACAGTGGATGAAATCCTACGGTATGCAAAGTATTGTATTGACGAAATTGACAGTAAACATAAAAAGTTAAAGGAGAAAATGATGTGGGTGCAAGTGAAGGTAGCGGGACAACAAGAAAACAATAATAATCAAACAAGTGGACAGAGTCAGAATGGACAGAATTACAGTGGGGAAAGGGAAAGATGAGTAAGGAAGAAGCTATGAAGAAATTTCCTTGTCATGCGTGCGGAAAGTTTGGACATTGGAGGAATGAGTGTAAATCTGCTAAAAAGAATAACGGGGGAAATCAAAATTTAATTCCACAGATGCAGAATGAGGTGGGTGTAAATCAACAGCAGCAGCAGCAGATAGTTGCTCAACAGTTACAGGTACCACTAGCTCCCATACCAAGTAATGTGAATGCTCAGGTGCAAAGGTACAATGTGAACACCGGATATCACGGAGGAGACCCGCTTGGTAAGAATCAAGGTGTGAGTCAGCAGTATTGGATGCAATGTAATGGGAGTGATTCAGACTCATCTCAATGATGGTGCCTGAGAGGGGCGGAAGAGTGCGTACTTGGCGCATCCTTGGTGGTAGATCAGTCAGGTCCATTTGTTGACGGAAAGGTGGAAGGTAATGATATTACATTCTTAGTGGACACTGATGCTACCCGTTCTACTGTGAGAGCAGCAGAAATTCCGAACCTACCCCTCTCGGGAGAAACTATCCAAGTTGTAGGAGTCTCGAATAAGCATATTAGAACACCAGTAACAAACCCAAAAGAATTTCATATTGGAAACTTCAAAGACACGCATCGGTTTGTTTCTATGTGACTCAAGCCTGGTAAATCTCTTGGGGAGAGATTTGTTGTGCAAAATGAATTGCACAATCTATTGTACCCCAGATGGAGTTGCATTTCAGACCCCAGATGAAGATGTTGAATTTAAGATGATGTTAGCAAAGCAAGGGACTGAAGTGAATGAGTTATTTTCACTTCTCACTGAAGACAATCTGCCTGAAGAATTAAAAAGTGCAGTGAATCCAGATGTGTGGGATTTTACAGGAAAAGAGATTGGTCTAATGACAAGAGTAGATCCGATTCAGGTAATAGTGAAGAATGGTGCTGTGTATCCAAATACACCTCAGTACAAAATGAGCCCAGAAGTGATTGCAGGAGTTGCTCCAGTAATTGACCAAATGATTGAACAAGGAATTCTTAAAAGAGATAATGAGCAGTCCTTGTAATTCGCCTATCATGGGTATCAAAAAGCCCAGTGGGAAATACCGGATAGTGCAGGATTTACGCAAAATAAATAAAATTGTAGTGCCCTGTTGTCCAGTAGTGCCAAATCCAGCAGTGATTCTTTATCAAATTACATGTGATGCTGAATGGTATGCGGTGATTGATTTGTGCCAAGCATTCTTCTCGATTTCCTTGCATCCGGATAGCCAGTATTTGTTTGCTTTCCGGTTCGGAGACCGTGTTTTGGCATGGTGCTGAGTCCCTCAAGGGTATACAGAGAGTCCCTCGATCCTTAATCAGATCTTGCAAAAATGCTTAGAGACATTAGTCATGCCAAAAAATGTGGTTTTGGTTCAATACATTGATGAACAAATGGTGGCATCAAAGACAAGATAGGCATGTGTAACAGACACAATTGCCCTATTGAACCATTTGGCAGAGGGAGGACACAAGGTGTCCCCAGCAACATTGCAATTTTGTAAACAGGAAGTACAGTATCTTGGACACAAAATAGAAAAGGGAGTTAGGAAAGTAACCCCAGAAAGAATCTGTGTGATCAAACAGATTAATCCACCCAAAACTCAGAAAGAGGTGCGAATGCTTTTGGGAATGGTTGGATACTGTCGCCAATGGATATGTGGTTTCTCACTGATTGCAAAACCTCTACAGAGGTTGAAACGAAAGGATGTGAAAGATCCGATTGTTTTGGATGATGAAGGTATGGATGCTTTCATAAAATTGAGAAGCAGTCTATGTAGAGCACCTGCATTAGGAATGCCAGACTATACAAAGGAATTTGTATTGTACTGCTGTGAGAGAGATGGATGTGCACTCTCAGTCCTAACTCAGAAACATGGAATGGCATGATGTCCAGTAGCATATTTTTCTGCTACATTGGATACAGTGGCTGCAGCATTGCCTGGATGTTTGAAAGCAGTAGCAGCTACTTGTATGAGTCTGGAACAGGTTTGCAAACTAGAAGGAGTTATTGAAGCATGCTGTCTGAAAGGAGTAAACTCCGCCCAAATAGCTGAGCTGATAGCTCTGACTAGAGCATGCAAAGTTGCCAAAAGTTTGAAAGTAACCATATTCACAGACAGTCAATATGGATTCGGAATTGTGCACGATTTCGGCCAGCTATGGATGCAAAGGGGATTTCTGACTTCTTCAGGTTCCCCTATTCGTAATGGCAAAATTGTGAAAGAGCTATTGGATGCTTTACAGTTGCCCAAAAGGATTGCAGTAGTCAAATGTGCCGCACATCAATCAGGAGATGAATATGTGTCAAAAGGCAACAGATACGCAGACCAAATTGCACGTTATTGTGCCCAAAATAAAATGGCTTTAAACAGATCAATTGAAAGAGGAAATACCGAATGCCATCTTATGTTTATAACCACAGCAACATTTGAAACTTGGGATGAAGTAAGGCAAATGCAGGAAGAGGCAAATGATGAGGAATAGGAATTGAAACTTCGGCTGTGAAAAGAGCAGAAGATGAACTATGGGTTTATCAGGATGAGAGACCAGTTTTAGCAGACTCTTTGCTTTCTCACATGGCCAGGGTTTACCATGGACATGCGCATATTGGAAGAGACGCTATGATCAGACTCTTCAAGCAGACATGGTATAATCCAAAGTTCAGGGTCATTGCAGAGAGCCTTTGCCAGAGGTGTATTATATGTCAGCAGCAGAATCCAGGGAGAAAGACAGTTGTAAGTTGGGGACGAAGTGGGAGAACAGGAGGTCCATTTACCCGACTCCAGCTTGATTTTATCGAGCTTCCCCCTTTCAATGGGTTGAAATATGTATTGGTCATTGTTTGCTTATTCTCTCGCTGGGTGGAAGCCTACCCCACAAGAAGAAATTATAGCCTTACAGTAGCCAAACTACTTTTGAGAGAATTGATCCCAAGGTTTGGAATTCCAGTCACTTTGGAGACAGATAGAGGAACTCATTTTAATAATGAGATAATTTGGCTGATTTGCGCAGCATTTAAAATTGAACAGAAGCTGCACTGTGCCTATCGACCTGAAGCATCTGGAGTAGTCGAGCAAATAAATGGCACTATAAAATCCAGGCTAGGGAAAGTGTGTGCATCCACATCACTTAAATGGCCTGACTCTTTACCCCTTGTGCTGATGAGTCTAAGAAGCATTCCTGACAAAAAGACTGGATTGAGTCCCCATGAAATCCTCATGGGAAGAGCAATGAGACAGGCATATATACCAGCAAACAAACAAATGAGTATATCTGATGATCTGGTGCTTGACTATTGCAGAAGATTGGCTGAACTGGTACGTTCTGTGTCTCACCAGGTTGGAGAAGATGCCACTACAATACATCGAAATCAAGCTCATGATCTGAGTCCTGGTGAATGGGTCTACGTCAAGAAACATATAAGAAAATCGTGTTTAGACCCTAGGTGGCACGGGCCTTATCAAATCATCCTGGTGACGACAACGGCAGTGAAGTGTGCTGGCTTACCAAATTGGAGTCATGCGAGCCACACCAAACGAACCCTAGATCCACCTGAAAGACCGAAAGAGCCACAACTGGTGAATCAAAATCAAAGGTTAGTGGCTGAAGTGTGTGAAGCTGATGAATCTAGAGTGACAGATTCTAACGACCCAACAGATGGTGAGCAGCGAAACACAAGTTGAGTAGAGTGGACGAGAAATTCTAGGGTTCCGAAGACTGTCGTTGAACTAGAAATAAGTAAGTTCACTGATGATCCAGAAGAAAGTGAACTTCCAGCTGAACCTGAAACAGGTGAAACTGTATTTGAACCAGAAGGGAGTGAGTTCACAGTTGAAAGAGAAGTTATTGTAGAAACAGAAAAACCGGAAGAAACAGAAAATCAAAAGGAAAACCAGCCAGAAGAAAGGGCAGGCAAAAGAACCTGTGAACAAGACGCAGAAGGTGAAAACGTGGTCAAAGCAAAGAAACCAAGGGAAGGTGATAATTGGCCAAGTGGAGTGAAAAGACTAAAGTACACTCTTGTGAAAAGAAGGTTAAGAAAAAGACCTGAACAAAGTAATGAGGTCTCCAGTCAAACAGATCAAGAAGAGTCAGGAAAAGAATTAGTACGAAAGACATGAAGATTGAGAATTCCAAGTAGAAAATACAGAGCACCTGAGTGGACTTACATGATACTGGAAGAAATTGAAAGATCAGATCCAAGTGAAGAAAAAGAAAATTCTGACACTGAGCAAGTTGATGAAAGCAAATTAAGACCTCCTTAAAGACCTGTGACAAATTAAGGTTTAACCTTGGTGATTGAAAAAAAATGAAATAAAAATTCAAAGAAGCCCAAAGAAAAAGAATAAAGAAAGGGTGTAAAGAAGAAAGCCTTGAAGTGTAGGATTATACTACTATTTTATTTTTTAGAAATTTAGAGGTATAGATTTTTTTTATAGAAAGAAAATGGCTGAAGCAGAAGTGACTGAACTTCCAAAACCTAGTCTAAAACGTAGGTGTATTAAAGCTTGCTTATGTAGTGTCTTGTTATTAACCTTTATGTGGATACTATTAACTGTCCTTATACCTATTCTAATGGTAACTGACAAAAGAAACAATACTAATGAAGTAACAAGTGAAGAAGAATGATGTCACTAATGAAACCCCAAATACTAAATTAGTACCCTTTGATGGAAGCATACTCCATCATGATAAATCAATTTATGATTTCTCGTTAAATGTCTTTACTAAGTTACTTTATGAGTATGTTGAAACGATGAATGTGAGTGATAGTTATGTGTGCATGCAATTACCTTTGTCTGTTTCTGAAGGGGTGACTTATCACCATCTTCCATTAACCTATGGTGTGTCTTGTAGTATACTTACCAGCCTGTTCTATGTAATGGGGAAACTTGAGTATCACTTCTCAAATATAGATTTAGTGTTTTCTGAAATTCCTGTTATTAAAGAATTAAATAAGGTGTTAAGTGGTAAGAATGCACGGTAATTTTTCCATATTACTAAAACTCTAGACATAGAATATGCTTATAAGAACAATTTAACATGTAGTTTAAGGGTTGAAGAGAGAATTTTCGTAGAAATGGTAGAAAATAGAAAGTTTCCAAAAGAAAGCTGCTGAACAAAAGTCCAGAATACCACCTTGGGACTTTAGAGAAGGAAATTATGAAAAGGGCGATAAATACGCTGCAATGTCTCTGGACTGGTCACAGAAAGGGAAGATTTGTCTGCTTAGAACTAAGACTAACTATAATAACTACTTTATTGGTTCTAGTGAATGCGAGCATACCTTCCAAATTACTGGAGGATGGGGATTGAAGGGTGGAACTGATCCTGTTTTTCCAGGAATTTATTATGTGTGTGGCAAGAAAGTCTATTATAGATTGCCTGCACATTGGTATGGAAGTTGCTATTTTGCTATCGTTTTTCCTAAAGTGTATCATATGGACCGAAGCAATTATAAGCTGAACGAAATAAAACCAGGACTAACACGTAACAAGAGAGCAAGTTTCTCAGAAATAGTGGGTGATATTTTTGGTGCACTGATACCCTCAGATGGAGTCGTTCTGAATTCGCACAAAATTCGAAAATTGTCCACAGTGGTTGATCGTTTATCTACGGATACTGCTGGTGGGTTCTTAATTATTGACACAGAAATGGTTGCTATCAGATCAATGGTTTTGCAAAATCGACTTGCCCTTAATATCTTATTGGCAAAAGAGGGTGGAGTCTGTGGTATGTTGAAAGTCCAACATTGCTGCACTTATATCCCTGATAAGAGTAAAGGAATCGAGGGATATATAAAGAATATTACGAAATTACATGAAGATTTGACTCAACTGGAGGTTGACGGTGCTTGGGAGAGACTTGGTAAGAGTTTCTCCTCAATAGGTAAATGGTTTTCGACTTTCAGAAGTAGTCTATTAGGAAAAATAATAATACCAATAGTTTCAATAGCAATAATAGTTCTAGTAATATTAACAACATATAAATGTTGTAAATGGAAGGGTGAAAGAAAGGAAATAACAGAATGTAAAAATAAAAGGAGAGCAAGAAAGAGAAAAAGAGAAGAAGTAGAGTTAGGAGAGATGAAAGAAGAATACTATGACTTAATGAAAGATTTAAATGAGGGTGCCATAAAAAGAGAAAAGAATACAGAGTTTAAAAGAAAAAAAAAAAACTTTTTTAAAGATGGCACTTGGTATAGTAGGTATTTTATGATGGCTCCTAAAAAGCCATCAGAGGGGGGAATTGATGGAGCAGAGTTTCGCGAAAAGGAAACCTGCTTGAATCGAGTACCCCCATAATACGTACTAACAGTAAGTAGACGTAGTAAAATTAACCATGCACCCGACATAAACATGGGGAAACTGCTTTGCGCATGTTTGAACTAACACGTAAATGAATAATAATGTAATAACTTTGTGGTTTAAAAGAAATTGCATGAGTAGGCCGCATGTGCTCCTGTATTCTGCCTATTACATTGTGCTATAAAGTAATGATTAATGCCGCTTTTCGTACTAAGCTTATGCTAGGTAACAATAATGGGAAGTAGTGTAAGGTGGGAGGTAAACAGTGATTGTTTTGTTATCACATAATTAATAAATGTTCATTTCTATTTACTTTAGTGTGCTGAATGGAAACACCATTTTATTTAACTTGGCAATGATGGGGGGGGGAGCTGTTAGGAGCGAGTTCGTTCTTCCATGGGGAGAAAGGGATGTGCTGCGCATCGCAGATGACATGAAGGAGTGAAGGCCAGTGTGTCAGACGCCTGCCAACTACTGTACCCGAGCGTGGGACTGGAGATGTTTTCTGCGACTGACTTTAATTCATAAAAAGAAGAATGTAAATTTGTAACTTATGTGGGAAACATGTGAATAAGCTGAGATTCAGCCCATGGGAACTGTTTCCTACAATGCAATTGTTGAATAAAGGTGAAGTCATGGTGGTGTGACAACGCCACCTCCCCAGCCCACCAATCCCAGTGCGAGTTAGAGGGTAAAATGCAACATTTGAGGGATGGAAACGTCATTTTAGACTATAATTAGGGTGCCTTTAGGGCTGTGGTCGGCTGCAGCTTAGGCAAGACAAGAGAGAAGAGGGGAGATGCGTCGCTGTCTGTCGGGTTGCAGAGAGGCCTAGCTGTTTCCTGTCCTGTCCTGTTCCTGTCTTTATATCTCTTGACCCCTGATTCTTTTTTGGGGATCCATATCATCTCCTGGGTCCAGGGGGTGGTTTTCCTACAGACCGATAAGTTTGTATCTAGCCTATATCGTTCTCAGAATCTCAATATTAATGTATTTGTCTCTGAATCTTTTGTCTCCCCACCTATCCATTCCGTCAACAATATATTGAAATGCATTATTTTAGATGAACCTATTGTCTCTTCATCTATCCCTCCGTTAGGAATATTATTGTCTAGCATAATTATTTGCTGAACTTTTGTCTCTTATCCTATCCACTCCTTCATTGCATAATGCCAATGCAAATTGAGTCTGTGTTACATGCATAATTTCTCCTGTCGTGAGGTTTGATGTTTAAAATTGTGACCTAATGCAGATGAGCATTTACTTTGAAAATTGAGATAAAATTTCATTATTAACCTTACCGAGAGTCTGTAATTAATTTACTAGATGGTTAGTAAGTTAGTATTTATCATTGCCATCAACTATTCAACTAATTGGTCCATCGACCAAATAGAAGGAAAGTTGATATCGGGATCAGTTATTTAACGGATGTCTAAAAGGACTCATAAAAAGAAATATTTGATGGAATGAACAAATTGACCCCAGCGCATCAGGGATACTGGGTGAATGTGTATGGGCCATTGTAGTGATGTTGTTGAGTATAGATCCCTGATCAATTATTGGTATTGGCGCTGGATCACTGGTCAATGCCATGCTCAGTGTATGGCTGGGCATCCTCACCACCAGCAGTGTTCTGGTCCCTCCACGTTTGTGGTCACCCAAAATGAAGTTCTGTAAGTCTCTTGGAACATAAAGAATGGTAGTAGGACTACAGTAGGTGGGGCACAAAGGCTGTCACACACTGGGTTTCTTGTTCGTTGACAAACATAATGAATTTCAGTTAAGGGGCATGGATAAATCTTATAAACAGCCCTTTACAAGATGGTAGTCTGTCCATACGAAATTATATGAGGCTCTCAATCCAAGATGAAGTAGAGTCTTTTGCTGGGTTGTCCATTCTTCTTTGAGCATCTATAACAAGGCCTGATTTTTCGTGGCCCCATTGCTATTATTTTTGCCCTGGTTGTTGCTTATTGCAGTTGGAACTTCTACTTCATAAGAGTTCTGGATATTTTTCCTTTTCTTTCGCCTGATGTCAGGAGAGTTTGGTGTCTCGCTAATCCCTTCAGTATTAATCTTCATCTCCAATCAAGAGCTTCAAAATCACCAAGAAAGTTTTGACTGTGTTTTTTTCCCTCCTAACTGGGATAATATTAAGAATACACTGGAGACCTTTTGCATATTCTGTTCTGTGCCGGGCGAAACCATGGCTACTGAGAGAAGCTGTGTATTCTTCGGGCAATAAAGAAGGGAACTCAACAGACCTTCTCAGTGTCCAGTCCATGACAGATTGTGACACCGTTGATCGCTTACATTTGGTAATGATGTGGATCATTCCCAGGACCTAGCACACAAGTTACAACAATTGTGCCTTAGCAATTCAGAGTTAAAGCACACCTTGGTAGTATGGTCTACAGCCAACCCAGTGCTCCATCAAGTGCCCTGCATTGTTGTGGGAATTTAGTGAAATTATTAGACTTTTTTGATTCTGTAAGGGTGTCTTTAGCCCTGCACAGTTAAGACAAGGCTTACTGGATCTACACTGGCCCGCTTAATTCCTTTAGTAATGAATTCTGATGTTTGTTTGCAATTTATGACACCTTCTAACTTCAATTGTTTGAAAATCCACTGAGGAAGCTCTGCGCGATATTCAACAAGGAGCAATGGATCTATTCACTTATGTGACTTATTTATGTGGCTTGAAAGAAGAAATTAAGGATGAATTAATTTGTTATATAGCAAGAGCTTTTCATAGAGAATAGACTGCAAGACAGATAAACTGAACGAAGGAAGACTCAGAGAAAGTTCTTCATTTAAGACACCAATCAGCCCAAAGTTATGGAAAGGCTTGTGGGCTGTTTCACATAAAGCAAACACTGGCAGCGCCCACAGTTTTGGGCTGACTGGTGTCTTAAATTGTTGAAGCACTAGATTTGCACTATTTAACGACTTTAGAAAGAGGCAAATTATAGCATGTCAAGGAATGTGCTACTTTTGGCTTAGTGGGCCTCTCTATAATGGGCCATCAATAACATCTTTTGTCGCTCATATCCTGACTAGGAGTAGATGTGAAAGGGATGTAGGCTCCGAATAATCCTCGAAACAAAACGCCCAATTTCCAATAGAAAAATAAAATCGCACCACGGATATTTTTGTACCTTAGGAACTCTAGGTTGCATGTTGTCAAACATATGTGTTAGCATTTCCCAAATTTTCCACAAGAGATAACAGAACATAATTGCAATATTTGCATTGTTAGATATGTTTAGAGCTGCCAGTTGTATAGAAGAACTGTGAAAACCCTGTTTTTTTCTGGGTGGGGGGCTTGATTACATTTTTTTATTGTGCTTCATAAAAAAGTGCGAAGACCACTGCTTTATGTGATGTTGTCCCTGGTGCTCACTTTATATGACACGGCTTCTGGTGTTCTAAGAGCGCCTGTGAAAATGGCGCTTCATTCTGATCTAATGGCGGCATGCCCAATGACAATCTTACGGCGAGGGGCGGCTCACAGGTGGTGAGGTAGATGATGCAATCTCATTAAGATTTAGAAAGGCCGGTCCGGCTACCGAGGACGACTTCCCACTGGTAAAACAGCCAAACAGTACGCATTTAGGACATACAAAAAATGCACTTGTAGCGACGACGGAATTAGAGCCACATATCGATTGATAAGAAAGTACCTAAAGAGAAGAAGATGGCGCTTTCTGTTGGAAAATATGAAATTCAAATTTCCGCTGCTTAATGAGTTAACTCGTGCACACGTTAGAAGGAGCAATCCTTTCAAAAACCCGAAAACCTTCATCAAAATTGAAATGGAGATTAGATCCTGCCATTGTCAGTCACTGTTTCGTGGGGAGAGAGCCGCTGGAGTGATTTCATCATTGCACGGATTCTTATCTGCTCTGGAAATGAAACATTTGCTATCGTCTCAGTGATTAAAAAGACAGAGCGCGAGAGAAGGATAGCAAAATATACATCCGCAGATTCTGTTTTGTAAGGCGCAGTCGGTGATCGGAGAACGAAGCTTGTGCTTGCACATTTTATGGAGGCCTGTGTTCTGTGAAGAAGTATAATCAGTGCTTTAAATGGGCCGGTACTCACCGGTACTGAGTACCGGCACCTCCGAATTTTTTTGCCGTCAGTACCGGCACTTCTCTGTAGCCAGGGAGAGTACCGGTACCCTGATCCACGGCACGGCAGGCTCAGGTTAGGTTTCTCCTCCAGTGCAGGGCAGAGGCCGCTCTGCTTCGGAGGAGCTTGTAATTAACTGGGCTGAAGTAGCCTTTTGCAGAGTTGCTGGTAAGATTCCAGCAGCGCCCATTTGATTGTCCCCAAACTGCAGGGGGTTGAGAGGGCTTGTGTCACGCTGTGATTAACAGGGCAGGGTCTCTAGACAGATCCTGCACTGTCAATCAGGTGCGCAGCGACCATTCGGGTGAAAGTGCCATCATGACTTTCATTTTGTGTAATGAGTTAATCTGTTTTTTTGACATAAATGCATTTTTCATGTGTTTTAATATGTGCTGCAACTGGTACAGAAGTCATTATGTATAATCATATTTTGCCCTTAGCCCTGCCCCTAGCCCCGCCCACTTGTCACACCTCTATTTTAATGAGTACCTGCACTTATTTTTCCCCATTTAAAGCACTGAGTATAATGGCAGGGCTCCGTGCACCCAAAGGCCCATATTCAAGAGACCTGGTAAATAATGGTTTGCTCAGGAACCAGGTGTTTAGAACCAAATCGGTGTTATTAGGCGTGCGATAATTGTGTCTAAAACAGGGTTGGACTGGCCTATACGGCAATCTGGCAGTGCCCGGCGGGCTGGCCTGACAGATCAGTGAGTGGGCCGCTGTTTTAGCAGTCTGTGGGCCTGTTTTATGGTCTCCTGGGCCAGTTGTTATTGTTGATTTTCCTGATATCACCACAAACATTGCCTACAGCAAACAGAAATGCATGCAGTCTCCTATACCTTACAAAATACCCACACAGGGTGTCTTTACAATGTGAAAACTGGCCTGATTTGCAAAGCTATTAGGCTTTGTTGATATTTTTTTTAAGATGTTGCACAGCAACACGAGTTACTGTGCAACATGACTCTGAGTAAACAAAGAAAGCTTTATTGCACGGCCAGCACTGGCCATGCCATACCACTTTGTTTTTATTTACTTTCCGTCATTTTGAGCCATGTTGCACAACAGCCCACACTGCTGTGCAACATTGTTAAAAATCATTGACAATGCCAACAGGTCTCGCATGGACGAAACCTATTGGCGTTGCTTGTTATCTATATGATTTACTAATCAGGGTGAGTTGTATTTTGATGCCTGTGCCTTGCCTATTTTCTGTCATAGTCCAACCCTGCTGAATAACATGTGGAAGTCGTTGTGGTTACACTGATTCCCCTTTATTTAGATTGTATATCTGGATGACTTGTAATCCCTCTGTAATTACGCTTCCCAGAATTTTGGATATCAGCACTTCTGTAATTTGGGGTGCGAAAACAGCACTTTTCAGTTAACACTGTAGATGTATTGAGGCCCCACACAGGAACATTCAGATAGATTTTGAGAATGACAAAAAATGAAAATATACTACTTTAAAGTCCATTACATGTAAATTGTCTTCTTTTACAACACCGTTTTCATCAGTGCTTAATTTGTAAAATATTAAGTGCCAGGGCTCTGACCAGGAGGACACTGCACCTTGCACTACCCATCGCCCTTGTCATCGTTGCCAAAACAACTACTAACCATCTCTCTCGCATGTAAATGCGACAGTTCAGATTATTCCAGGCCCCCAAAGCTAAAGGAATGGCTAGGGAGGAAGGTGTTAGCAATTTTTTTATGTATATTGTATTCCTAAACAACCGTTGTTCTGCTCATCTCTAAATTAGATGAGCAGCGCCACCATGTGGTAGACTGTTGGAAGCATGGTGTTGACAATTAGGTGCCGGTGCCGAGCACCGGAAACTAATGAAGTGCCGGTGCTGAGCACCGGAAAGCACCTGCTCAAATTAAGCACTGATTTTCATTGTAGATGACTCTAAAACTTGACTGGATTTAATTATGCAACAAGTCGATGAGCCGAGTTCTGTTTACAAGGAAACTGCACAGTTTTGGCCCAGAGTTCTTTGCTTCATATTATCCTCTTTGCTGGATATTTCATGCAGATGTTAGGCATCTACAAGGCTCTGTGGAAGTCACAGCCATGTTTTCTTATCAAGAAAGGGCTTGTTAGCAAATCTAGGATGGAGGGTGTCTTTGTACACAAAGTGAGGAGCGGATTTGCGCTATTCGGGGATGAACCCCTTTATGCGGGATCAAGTGCAGTGTTGCATGGTGATTTCAGGTACACTGAGGTAATATTGCCAAGTGAGCTCTTCTAAAGCATCTCCAACTGGAAGTAACTCATCATTCGGCTGTGGCGCACTTCTTTGATGTCCAACATTTCTGTAATCAAACCTCGTAATTGCATATTGCGGTAACTACCACACTTCTGTGAAGAATGACACTGAATGATCTTTTTACATTTCTTGGCTCTATCCAACATCACACAGGTCAAAATTATATGAATTTATAAAGCTTCCAGTAGAAAAAAACCCGAGAGCTTGCCACAGCACCTTAAAACTCATTTAATGACTCAAATAATTTTAACTAGGCGAAATAGATGTTCCAGCTCTTTTAGAATCTATAAACTGCAGTGTCAATGTAGACAGGTACTGATAAAGTTGAATACTTGTCTGTATTTTTGCCTCCTTCACCCCAAATCTTTTGTTTAAATGGTGGCCATTTCATAGGCCTGGGCGGAGTTTGCGTAGTCCGCTACGCGGAACTCCGTGAAGTGACCCAAAAACTCTGCTGCGCTATTCAGAGTTCTGCAAGCGGTGGAGTGCGTTAGGTCACGCATTTCACACTGATTTTTAATGCCGGATGTTTGGCCCATGCTTGAAAATCAGCGCGAACGGTACCATGCGAAGCTCAAGAGGGTGCTGCTTCTTTCTGCTGCTCGAGTAGATTTGCTACTCAAGCAGCAGCTTCCTCAACGTGAACAGAATGTTTCTCATTGCGAGCGGCCGCGACCATCGCAACCGCCCACGTTGAAAAATCTTGCTGAGAGGTGGTCTAGCGTTGGTTTTTCCTCACTCGCACTCGCCAACTCGCAAACTCCGTGAATGGAGCGGAGTTCAACGCCCAGGCCTAGTTTCAAAACACCATGATTTAGTTGCTTCCTTCTTCTTTGTCGCCTGTGTCCCAATGACACAATGGAGTGAGTTTGCAGCACAGATGCTGCATTATTGAATGGAAAAATTGGCTATGAAAAATGCTCTGCTTGAGCATGATTTGCAGGCATTCGAATCCAGGGCTTACTTTAAGCACTGGTGGTGCCAGGTGCAACAATCCTTTTGGTGCCCCCATCCCCCATGACCTCCTCCTCAGATTCTTTTACTACCATCCTGCGAAAGTGCCCCTCATCTCTCCATAGCCCCTCTCTCACATGCATTTAATTTGTTTTAAAGGGCTGGCATTACTAATCCACTCAGCTATCCACATAAAATACAGATCTGTTCTTTGCAGCAGGCATATTAACCTTCTGTGCTACCTTTATAGGGAATCAAAACTGATAATAGACAAAACTCTAATCTCTCTCTCTAGTATGAACAATAATCACAAGAGTTATCTTGACATTTTTATTTCTGTCTGAAAGCTGGACGCACAAGAAACTCTGCAGCAGGTGCTTTTAAATTATAAGTTATTGATCAACACAGCGCCCCCCCAGAGGTCAGTGCCCCCCTTCCCGGTAAGTGTCCAGTTTGACCACACCGGTCGCATTGCTGTAAAGCCAGCCCTGCTCGAACCAAGCATACATGTTGGCTAATGGAAAGGGCTAGGTTACGCATGCATAGACTAATTCATCTTTCATTCAGAGGGGACTGGGTTAGGCTCTGCACTTGGCCCACCCGTCTTTCTTGTGTGCAAGTAATGACCATGTGCAGGACTCCCGGACAAGAAGGCACAATGTAGGCATAGATCAAAATCCTGTTTACATAGCAAATCGGAGTCCCCATAAATCAATGCAATGCTCAGGATCTGAGCCCTAAATGTGCAGTTTCAATAAAATTCCTTCACAATTCCCCAGGGAAGTCCTTTCCGTAATTGATACTCTCTAGGCGACGTGGGTTTAGAGCCAGAGGTCCCGCTGAAGTCAACAGAACCTCGACCATGTGAGTATGGGGTTCATGGGAGCCAATGAAAATGAAGACAGCAGACAGACTACTTCAGTATCCAGACAGAACCTAGCTTGTAAAGGTTGCATAAAGCTTTTGTGGCCAGGTCAACCCTTCTCCAAAATGTTTTTATTGAACCAGAACATCTGTTCACAAATCTGGCATTACCTTGTTGAATTGTCCGCTGCGCAGCATAATCGAAAACTCTCTTTCATTCACAAAATAGGCGACAGATCAAGTCCTCCCTGCCGAACTATGAAGACTGTGCTGAATTAAATATATGTATGTGCCAAGTCTCTTGTGCCTGTTGTCAATGCTGTCTACAATTAGGTGCTCTTTCCCTTTTATTCTGATTTGTGCTGGTATGAAAATATAAAATATTTCTTCAAACAAGAACAGGTCTAAGACAGGGAAGTAAAAGACTACGGACCCGATTCACAGAGGTAATCTGTGTCAAAAGTCTAACCTAGTACTTCCTTACCGGCCTTTCTGAATGAAGTTAATTCATATTCTTTAGTCTCAGGGTATAAATTAAACAATGACAAGTGCGAAATTCTGCCTCTATCCAAATACACTTTTAAAGACGATTTCTCCTTGTCTAATTTTACTTGGAGCCCCCTCCATATCAAATACCTTGGCATATGGTTCACCCCTTCCCTCAAGTCATCAATTCCTCTTAATTTTAATAAATGCATTGAAAAGCTTACTTCTCTCACGACCAAATGGCACCCGTTATATCTCTCATGGTGGGGTCGTCTAGACACCATTAAAATGATGTTGACGCCTATAATTCTTTATCTCTCTCTAATTTACCAATGCCGGTTCCCACAATATGGTTCCATAAAATTAATTCCATTCTTATTTCATTCCTATGGTTAAATAAAAAACCAAGAATGTCCTTATTAAAATTGTCGCGTCCGAAATCTGAAGGAGGTGTCCGCTTCCCTGATTTTCCTAAGTATCACAAAGCATTCTCTTTGAAACAATTATCCAAGTGGGTGTCGTTCCGTCGCCTGATCGACCTCTTTGGGTTGACCTAGAAGGCTCCTTCCTTTCCCCGTTTTCTTTCCAAGAATACTTATCCTTTACAAGGAAACCGCAGAATCTACATACGCCCATCATTAAATATTCATGTAGCATCCTGAATAGACTCCTCCATGTCGAACCACATGACTTAAATACATTTATCAACTCCTCCATATGGCACAATAAATTCATCTGCATTAAGGGAAACCAATTCATTGGAGAACTTGGAGGAATAAGGGCATTATATGGGTACATAATTTATTTGAAAATAACACTTTTCTTACTTTCTCAAAAGCACAATCTCTTTTCCAATTACCATTATCATTTTTACATAAGTTTCTACTCCTACGTACTGCTATACTAAATTCCTATTCACATTTTCACTCCTTGCCTCAGGCTTCCTTACCATTGGATCACGCATGGTCTAATCTCATCTCCAAATCGTCGAAGGCTTCTAACCTTTACACTTGTTTACTGTCTACACTTTTACCAAGGTCCAAGACTAAGGTTGAACTTTCCTGCGAATCTGATTTAGATATACAATGGCCCATATTTATTTGGGATAAGATTTGGACGAAAATTAGGAAGTCTTCTAGAGCCGCTCGCACCACACAAACTCTCTTTTTTATTTATAATAGATTGCTATTAACACCAATTTCTCTGCACAAAATGCATTCTGATATCCCAGACTTATGTTGGTCTTGTGCATCACCACGAGCAGATCTTCAACATTTACTCTTTTCGTGCCCACAAGTTCTGCAGTTCTGGAAAGCAGTCTGGTCCCAAATTAACACTATATTTAAGACTGATGCTGCACTGTCATTTGCTAATGTTTTTCTGGGTAGTCTTTCTAATAGTTGGAATAAACCAAAATCACAAACGCAAATTATCGATTTGTTAATTGCTGTTGCTTTTCAGCAAATCACAAAAAACTGGAAGGACACCTCTAAACTTTCGTACTTGGCTTGGTGGTACTCTGTTTGTCATAACCATAGACTCGACACTACTTTTGTTTTTCCCATGTCCTTGAAGCAAAAACGATTACTTTTGTGGTCCCCTGTTACGTTGTTTTTAGATAACAGTGCTAAAAGTTTCTTTGTTCCAAAACCGTCTATTCAGGAAGTTTCTAAACCCCCTTAATTTGTTTAATGGTAATCCCTGCCTACTATATGTACCCTTATTATATTTACATGCTTATTTATTTATTTATTTATTTATTAGTTACTGATCTGTTGTTTGTATTCACTTGCCTAGATGTCACTGATAATATATGTTAAGTATTATTTCTTTTGATGCTATATTACTTGTTACCTGATGCTATTTTCTCATTGCATTCCCAATAAACTTTCTTTTGAAACTTAAAAAAGTCTAACTTTATGACTTTTTGTATTCACAGAGGTCAGTTATGAGTTGTATCTTTACGTCCGCAGTCGGGTGGAATCTCCAGCTCAGGCCGGATGGACAATCCAAAACACATGTGTAAGTGTTTACCATCTCCCCCGCTCCAGCTGAAACACTGCAGCCCAACAGCCAATCCCAACCCTGCAGCAAACATAAAAGCAGAGCTACCACATACAAACTCTTTCAGACCTTTCAACATGTTGCTGAATGTGTTTGTTGCTCTGCCCCTTGCCATGCACCAAAAAGATTTGAGGAGGAGGAATGTAGAGAGGATTTTCAGACAAAGGATACATCTATTTGGGATGTCCAGCCAAGATTTCAGGGCCAGATACATTTCCCCCCCAGATGTCATCTTGGAGATGGTTTGTGAGTGGGAGTAGGAACTTGACTCTGTGATCTGTCACTCCAACGCCATCCCAGCCTATGTTAAGATCCTTGCTGCTCTCAATTTGTTTGCTAGGGGGTCATTCCAAAGGATCTCCAGTGACCATGTGGGTATCTCACAGGCAATTTTCAATGTATGGCAAAAACCTGCACACCTTATGACAATAATTTTTAGTATATTACCCAGTGTATCAGTGGTGCTACCTTGTATTCCTGACCAGCTCCTGTCAGGTAAGTAAAACAATGAAGGATGCGAGCAGAGACTGTCGCAAATGAACAAGGTGCACTTTTCGCAAGCCTAATGGCGTGTATTTAAATCCTACTTCGCACAGTTTAAACATTAGACATGAAATAAACCAATGGTATACAATTTCAGTGTTTAAACATAAAGCATTACGTAAATGATGACATTAAGACTAAGCAAAGTAAACAAGAGCAGACATAAAGTTATCAATGATCAAACAGCATCATATTTATTTCATATGTGGTGCTTTATCCAGTGTCAAAGTTCCCGCGTAGTGTCACAAGACCCAATGCAATGCAATGCTCTTGTTTACTTTGCTTAGTCTTAATGTCATCATTTACGTAAGCTTTATGTTTAAATACTGAAATTGTATACCATTGCTTTATTTCATGTCTAATGTTTAAACTGTGCGAAGTAGGATTTAAATACACGCCATTAGGCTTGCGAAAAGTGCACCTTGTTCATTTGCGACAGTCTCTGCTCGCATCCTTCATTATCTCACAGGCAAGCCAGTCCCGATGCTTATAATCAGGTACTGAGCTGCATCAATAGGAGAGCCCATCTGCACATAGGAATGCCCCAAACACTGGTCAGGAGGCAAAGGGGAGTTAGGGATTTCTACCTCATTTCCCACTTCCCACATGCACTGGGTGCAATTGATTGTATCCACGTGGCTCTTCAGCCACCTCACTGCATTCCATACATATTCGGCAACAGGCACCAATGGTATTCCATCAATATGCAGGGTGTCTGTGATGCCAGTGGTAGATTAATTGATGTGCATGCAGTGTTTCCAGGCAGTACTCATGAGAACTACGTATTCCGCAAGTCACCTCTTGACCAGCAGATGGCAGCGGGAGAATTTGGCAACATGTGCCTACTGGGTAGGTACCAAGCACAAAACGTGTGAAATGTTTAAATGTAATGTATAAATGCTATCTCACATAAACAACAATTTTACAACAATATTCATCATGCCACATACACGGCCTCAACCGACACTGCCTGTACCAAAGAATAGATCATGAACTGTACAGATGCAAGCTGGACATGTAATCAAGTTCCCTAATTTCCCTCCTCAGGTCATTCTGGGTATGCATTCTCCCCTCAACTCCTCACACCATACAGATGTGCAGCCACTGTACCTCAGTGTAGGTACAATAGGGCACACGTGCACTCGAGCCATCATAGAGCGCACTTTTTTTCTCCTGAAGTCACGATTCAGATATCTTGACCGTACGGAGGGGGGCTGCTGTACTCCCCTGAAGTTGTGTGGAAGATCATAGTAGCCTGATGTGCCTTGCACAACATAGCTTTAAGTCATGGCTTACATATACCTCTGAACCCTCAACTAGGTCTGAATCTGGGCAACCAGGCAATTGCACAGAACAGACGGCAGGTATGCAAGTCTGTCATCAGCTGGTTACCACTTTTTTCACCTGAGCAACCTGTTGTGTTACGGACAACATGTGGTTTGCAGTCTGTTGTCAATGATGATAGTTGGATATTTAACCCTCTGTCCAAAAATTACATCCTGAGACTACTTTGCAAGCCACACTCTATGTATGTAAACAACAGCTGTTGACAGGAGCCAAAAGAATGGCCATGCAATATGTCATGTGCAGATGTCAGCGAATATTGTTGGAAATTTGTCTCTAAGGAATCCATTGCCTCAGAGGAATACATGTCTGTGCATGTGTAAGACCTCCCAGGATCATTTGACGATGGAGGCCTGATTCACAAAGGGATTTCACTCTTGCATTGTAGAGGATTTGCCCCCAACTGCAACAACTCCCCCACAACTGAGGGGCCTCCACCATGAGTCATAAAGCACTTTGAAAATCAGGACCTATGTGTCTGGGGATACACAGCACTGCTTCCCCTGACTTTGGTGTAACACTACAGTCAACACTAAGGGGAAATTGTGGACTACATGTACAATGATGCAAAGGAGCAAACTTTCCTGGGATGTGATGTTGTGTCTGGCCACACCCTTTTCCCTGTCCAAACTTATTTGCATTGCCTGCTTTAACATTTGTCTCAAGTTTCTAAGGTA
Organism: Calotriton arnoldi; assembly: GCA_963921515.1. Taxonomy (NCBI): domain Eukaryota; kingdom Metazoa; phylum Chordata; class Amphibia; order Caudata; family Salamandridae; genus Calotriton; species Calotriton arnoldi. The sequence continues at coordinate 283,645 of CAWUFW010012840.1, read as the reverse complement.
CCTTTTTGTAAAAATTGCGTTCCAGTCCAATTCTGGAATCTCTGCTCTGTATGCGGAGTCCCCACTCCGCATGTGGAGAGTAAGCATTCCGAAAACGGGTCGGAACCGACGATTTTCATGCAGGATATGGTAGGCAGGAAATACATCACAGGAAGTTGCCTGCAGCCATTTTCTGTTCGTTCTGAGTCATCCTCTGCACCAGATCAGGTCCTCTGCCATTCTGCTGCATTGTACACCCAAACTGCCCTCTACATGGCTGAGGGACTTCAGGAGAAAGCACCCCCTTTCACAGAAAGGGAATTGGACAAGTTAGCAGAGGGGGTGCTAGAAAAGTTCCTTTCAGCAGTATGGGGGGCCCGAGGACCAGCTGAGTAATGCAGCACATGGCAGAATGCTGCAGTACCGTGGGTGTGTATAACCGGCGGGGCAGGCCATGCCCTAAGCACTGGGAGGACCTAAAATGCTGGTCCAGGTTGAAGGCCTAGGAAATATTGGGCCAGTCCTCCCAGTACCATGTGTACTAGCCCAGCTTCTCTACACTGTACAGGAGGGTCCTGAGGGCAGCCTGGCCAACCCTCTATGCTCAGCTGGAGGAGCATGAGCAGCAGAGAGCTGGTAAGGGCATTAACTGCAATATGTGTCTGAAAGTATGATGTGAGGGATGACAGAGCTGTACCATCAGGTGGCCCATGTCTTCATTTACCCAATCTGTGCAAATGCAGCAGTCATTATAAGGCCAGTGGCTCACTGTAGCACAGAGAATGCACTGAGCAGAGTGCATTCTGAGACATGTAGTTTTTGAAAGCCAACAGGGGAAAAGAGCCTCACAAGCGCATATGTACATGAAACTGCACTTCCAGCACCATTACTGGTGAACCAAGGGCCTTATAACTGCTGTGTGCATTGGATGAGGAATGGTACAGACCTTGTCCAGTGTGTGGATGAGAGGCCTTTGGGTGTTGGATACTGTAACTTGCATGACTTTTTTGAGTTTGGGTTCAGATTAAGACAGATAATTATGTGCCCTGGAGTAAAGACAGACTTTGAGATACTTGTCTCACTCTAAAGAGATACTAACTTCTCCAAGGGGTTCCACATACACACAACTTCCTAACAGTACCTAGTTTGGCATTTGTCCAGTCAAAGTAGCTGTAACAAATAGCCGCAACTGTTCACCAAGGTATAGCACCAACTAAGCAGTCTTTGAAGGCAAAATGTGACTCTAGACTGTTGCTAGGGAATATCAAATTATTAGACTCACCTCTTAGCAAAGCTAATATCCAAGCCCCTATTTGGATATGTACACCCAAATCCTCATTTGTGTTGTGTCATACAATGCTACACAGCAGATGACATTTGCTAGTAAGTGTAAGAGTGCTGAGACTGCCTATCACAGGATCATCCCAAAACCATTCGGACTCTCTACCATCTCCTTTTGTTGACTAACATTGGAAGATGCCTATCTAGCAATGACAGGAAACACAGATTACAAGAATGCTGAAGGAGAGGGTTGGTCAGTACAGAAGTGTATGCCATCTGAATTCAAGTAAGATGTCAATGTGTGATTCAAATCAGAACATCACAGTGAACGTACACATACTTCAGGCTCCATGTCATTTCTATCTGGATAGTGTGACCAAAGGAGATCAAAGTCTTGCTTCGTGTAGCTATGTGTGTCGTTCTGATGTGTATAACCACTACATAATGATTTGTCTTCCAGTTCACTGGGCCCAGCTAGCTAAGAACAACAGGACTTGGACCAGGGGCAGAGCAGGATGAGCTGCGTTTGTTCTATGAGGAACATGCAAGATCCATGGCCACACGCACTTCATCAATCTCTTCCTTGGGTGCAGCCATGTTGTCTGCCCTTGCACAACCTCCCTCCCAAACTACCCTCAATGTGTCACCCTGTTCGTTGCCCCAAACTGTTTCCCCCCGTACCTCTTGTGTGTCCCAACCCTGTGTGGTGTCTGGTCCTGCACAGGACAGCCAGGAGCCTCCATCTGATTCAGAGGATCTGAACATTGTGCAAATTGAGGATGTCCAGGAGGACAGTTGACTTGCTTGACTAGGACTTGCTTTTGGACATTTACTTTGCCCCTTGTATATAGACCGGTTCCTCTGACGCTTCCTGGCATGTTTTATTTATGTTGTCCAATCCCCTCCAAGTCCCCTTGTCCATTCAGTGCAAAGAAAATTATTTGCTTTCCTTTCTCCCTTCCAAACTTACTGTTTTTTGCTTATTTATTTTTTATCCATTCCAATAAACATAGTTATATTTTGAATCAAGCTATCTCTATCTTTTTTACTTCATTGTAAATGTTGTGTTGAAAGTATGGACATATACCTTGGGAGTAGTTAATTGCTCTGCACATGATAGCTTGTTACACTGATGATGTTACACTTTTACGTGTCTCACTCACACACATTCATCATCACATCTCTAGGCCACCACAAGGGAAAATAATTGACCATCAATACATAATACACAACTTAGTCTTGACATGTGAAGACATTTATTTTTTATTTACGTATTTTGTGGATAACATTTTTTCTGTGATCATGAGAGATCGTGCTTGCGTCTTCGCAAATTTGGTAGTGGTGATCACTGTGAGTACATGCATTTGCTGTGTTGTTTCTGAGGTGCAGGTTGGTGTGGTGCATCTAACTGTTCAGGTGGGAGAAGTTCCTGGACAGGGGCTGAAGGTGGCTGTACAGATGAGGGGGAGTGCCTAGACAGGGGTTGATGGTGTCTGTACAGGTGGGTGGAGTGCCGGGACAGGGGCCTGTGCGGCTTATGGTACAGGTGGGTGGGTGTGATGGGCTGCAGGTAGACGTGATGGCTCCTCTCCCTGCATTGACCTTGAAGGGAAACTTTGGATAAGTTTCAGCATGCCCTCCATCATCTGGCACTCTCTTCCCTGGATGGATATGATGTCATTTATCATCTTGGACATGTCTTGCCAAGATTCATCCATCCTTTCCAACACCTGGGTCAGCCTGTCAACCACCTAAGTGACTTGGTGCATGACCTGCAATGCCTCTGACATGTCTGACAGCGTAGCCCCTATGGCCCTAATGTCCTACCTCGCATCTGCCTGCTGTTGGTGGAGCTCCTCCTCCCACTGGCCACCATGGCCATCTGCTAGTCCCCTCCACATGGGATGGCCGTGGATATGACCGTCAGGTCCACCAGCAGGGGAGGGGGGGTGTTGTAGGTGGTAGGCTGGGGGCAGGAGATTGCTGCCTATGGGATACCTGTACCGCACCAGAGGTGGTAGCTCCCTCAGATGGTGGAGAGAATGGCTGGGATGCACTGTATTGGGAGGAGTGTGTAGGGAAACCACCATGTCTGTCCTGGATGTGAGGGCTGAGAGGGAAGGAGGACTGTGTTGGGGTATGTGAGAGCTGTGGCTGGTTAATGCTATGCTTTGCACAGGCAATCCTGGGCTTTGGATAATGAAGCACTTTGTTGGGCAGGGCGGGGTTGGGCTTAGATGTTTTGCCCAGTGGACCTAAAATGGTCAAGGTATCTGACTCCTCATCATCTGTATGAAGGGCCAGATAGTCTCTGTCATTCTCCAATTCATCCGCCTTCTCCTATACTTCCTCCTCCTCCTCCTCTTGCCCATTACTGGCAGCTGAAATGGCTGCTTATAAGAGTAATGGATTCTCCCCTTCAATTGCCTGTCATGCGCCACTGGTGGAAGGTCCAGTGTCCTCCTCACCCTCAGCGAGTGCACAGATATAAGGCAACCAGAATGTAGACCTAAACTGGTATTTCTACATACATAATAATTATCAGCAAGAACCAAAGACAACAATAAATTTATCAGAAAATGAAAAATTGACATTTATTAAATATAGGACAATGAAGAAAATATTTTATAGAATCATTCATTCACTTTCATATCTATCATTCAGACTTACAACCATACTGGGCACAGATTAAAAGCATTTAAAGAATGATAACACATTATAATCCATTAATTAATTGGCACAACATATGTGATGCAATATCAGAAGAGTGGCACAAATTCAAATGACTGATGGAATTCTCTCACCCTCAGCACCTGGAAGACAGAGGTTGAAACAGGATAATTGATCTAGTATATGATGTGCTGTAACGCAAGGGTTGATTCAAATGTACTTTGCATCAACAGATGATACACATGTGGCCTGGTTTGGGTACACCTACACTTGACAGCTCACACCATAGCACTGAGGTGTTGAATGGAGTTGTACAATGCACAAGCAAACTCACAAGCTCCAGCCACACCGCTGTGTTGCTTTGAGATCCTCCTGATGTCAACTGCTGAACCTGGCTCCTCGTAGGTGTAGCAGAAGATGTGGTCCTCGATACAGCAGCTTGAGAAGGAAGTGACACCATACTTAATGATCTTCATAACTAATATGCAAACAGGCACATGTGACACATCCATAACTGATTGAGTATGTATTTAACTTTTTACACACCAACTACAGATGCTATGCAGAAGGGGCTAAATCTGCTAAAGCCCTTCCCCAAGGATTTAGATCTTCTGAATGATTTTGGATTCCACAATTGGGAACACTATATGGCACGCTAACCTGACGGACAGATACAAGTGGGTTTGACTGCTGCAGCCAGGATGTCTCGTATACCCCAGGATGGTGTTGTGTGCAGCACTGAGGAAATCCTGCCAGCAATTATAATGAGACATACATGTCCAAATTCAAGTATACAGGATGATAGCAATGAGTTAACATGTATATGTCATTAGTATAGACCAGTGATATGCTATTTCTGGCCGGTGTGCCGCATGCTTTCCTCCTGACCTTTATATGCGGGCCCCTGATCACCAGCAATAGTTGCCAGCTGTTACCTCCACACAGCACTGACATCAACGAGATATCACGTTAACAAACAAACATGTATTAGAAGGTAACTGATATTTGAAGGAAGGGGGTAATTAGGGTGAACTGCTCCGCCTACCTTTGAATACACCTTCCTTGTTAGGCCTATTATGCATTGAGTATGGTGTGGTCTGCTGACAAATCAAAGTGAGTGTATCTCAACATGCAGGGCAGTTTCTCCTTTGCACATCAGGTCATATCACTGCATTGCAGAGTTAATATGTGAGATGTCTAATAGTCAGGTAAATTTTGGTGAACATTTGTGCTTCTCTTTCCCGGAGTCACAATGCCCAATTAGGACTGGGAGATCAGATCACACATTTGTTCAGTGTAATCTTTGTGTGACCTGTGTTCATGTACAGCCTCATGGTAGATTTTAGCTGTCACTGGATGAGGTCTTCTAGAGCACACATCCTGAACTCATGTTTTTAACCTGTTGCTCATATATGAGAATACGGTAGAAGAGGAGGCAAGCTGACATTCAACATTTGGCTAGGATCACACATTGTGGTAACATGTAGAAGCTTGGACGGTTGCCACGTACACTGGATTTACATTGTGGAGTTCAGCCACCACATGTATAAATTTCAGTTCCTCTACATCTACCTTAGCAGCCCATAAACCCCTCCTCAGACACAACCCAACTGGCATCAGTTGGACCCTCATCCACATCAATTTCCATACATTTGGTCCCTGGGATTTTGCTTGCGAGTTTTTATGTCATTGACCTACAATCCAGTTGTGGCTACTTCACTTCATATGACACAATATAGTCTATTATGTACATACTGCACTCACTTGCCAACATTTAGGGCCATCCTTTCACTAGCCAATATAGTGTGTTATGGCGGGCTGTAATGTACCATTTGTGGGCATATTGAGATTGGGGACAACAGTGATGTTAGACACACACAACATCTGTGGACATTAAATCCACATTTTATGAGCATGAGCATTCCGTTACATCATTCTGGGGTTTACTTACCAGGGTTCCGCGTCCGCCCAGTGTGTGGTTCCTGACCAGATATCACAGCCGACCTTGTAGCAGATGTCACGGTGGGGACTGGATTTCTGGACGACATCATTGGGCCTACAAAGATATATGTGTTTGTCAGTTAACATTCCAATTGCCACATGTGATGCACTAGATTTCTGAGTTCAGTTCATAGGTCTGGCACTGTTGATGGAATACATGTAATATGTCCATAGGCTTTCTGCTAACAATGTAGGCTTTTGGACCCTCTCCTGACCACTTTTACTTACCAGTTTGTGATGGTGGTATGGATTGCTGTGGCTGATGTCATTGCCTCCCAGCAGATGCAGGGACCTCTGCTTCAGTGGAGGACTGTAGTCTGGCTGCATGTGGCAATAGTGGAGAACAGAGAAAAATCAGCAATCAAGAAATTTACATGTGCAACTTGTCACAAATGTCCTCACTGCATTTACATGCTAACAGTAAAGCTAAGTGGAAGAGGCACTTTGTCTATTGCCATTTACCAGTGATAAGTAAATACACCAGCAAGGCTGGGCCCCGGTTTGGGATTGAGGAAATGGGATTTGCCATTTCCATCACAAATGATTCTGGGACTTGTAGTGCAATGTACAAAAGGAGACATATGAAGCTCTGACTCATCATGCTTTTTACTCATACTTGGGACAACTTCCATAGTCACAATTGTGGTGCAACGCAGAGAGACGTTTCATATCCATGTTATTGTCATCACGTTTACCTGGTACCACATTGCAAACATCACTCACAGGCAGTCCATGGAGCTTATGGGGTGTTGCATGGTGTTAAGGACATCCTCCTTTAGTGGGGTGAGACGGAAACAGGGTCCAGATTATACATCAGAGAGAACTCTGGCCACCTCAATCCTGGCGTACTTCTCCTTCACCCGCCTCTTCTTATTTATGTCACTTACCGTGCAGACATCCTCACCCATTGCTGTGACTGCAGTGGCTAAATGCTGCCATAGGGCTGCCTTCTGTGTGCCACTGGTGCTGTAAGGGGGGAGACCATGGAGCCTTTTTTGGTGCCTAACAATGAACTCCAGGATCATGGTGGTCTCCTCCTCAGTATAGTTTTTCTTCCTCCTCTGGGGTAGCATTTTGTGAGGCAAGGCGCAGAGCAGGCATATAGGAACTCTGTGTGGCCAAACCTGGGCCTTGTTTGTGTGCTGCTTTTATTTGGTTTGTAGTGCAGGGCTTGCAGGTTGCGTCAATTGACTGCAGGTGTAGTTGATTACACTTCATCCAGCCCGAGCCGGAGATTCCACCCCGACTGCAGCGATTCTACCCCGACTGCAGAGATTCCGGCACAGTGAGGAGATTCTGCCCTGACTGCAGAGATTCCGGCCTGACTGGGATGTAAAAATACGACTTGCAAATGACCTCTGTAAGTACCAAAAGTCGTACAGTTAGACTTTTTTCTCAGATTATCTTTGTGAATCGGGCCCTACATTTTTTGCCGTTTTGCCGAGCGCCGATAAATCAGAATGCCAGTCTTGTGTGGATACATTTCTCATCCAGTAGCGGTCGGTGGTGGGAGTGCCGCCGGGCGCTGACGTGGGGCGGGGGAGGGGCAGGGTGGGGGGTAGTAAAGTACGGATTACGGGCGATTACAGGTAAGTACACATATAAATAAATAAAACGAATTTAGTTTCTCGCGCTGCATCGCCAAATGTGATGCAGCGCAGAAACGAAATTCTTTTTATTTATTTATATGTGTATTTACCTGTAATCGCCCATAATCCGTAGTCTACTACCCCCACCCTGCCCCTCCCCGCCCCCACGTCAGCGCCCGCGGCACTCCCACCACCGACCGCTACTGTTCTCATCTCGTTTCTCAAGGCACTTTACCTAGAAGCGCATGACATTTGAATCATTGAATCATGCCTTCGATGTATATGTCAATGTTACATTCATGTCAGGTCCTATGTTCTCAGTGGCTTCCAGATTGTCTCTGTTTTTGAATAAGATTCATTACTGTTCTAAATCTGCAAATGTTTCACTTTGTATTGTTGTTCACTATTTGACAGATTGTATCCAGATGAAAATAAACAACCAACCAAATAAAGCCACACAATTCATGCTTAGATAAATAAATTACACCCAATAATTATTTGTTGTTGGTCTATAGTTATCCTGTCTTTAAATCCAGATTGCTAGTGAGACATTTATTATATGAAGAAACAATGGCAAAATGCTATGCTTCCACTTATAGGAAGTTTACAAAATAAATGTGCGCAAATAAATCACATTGTCAGCTGCATGTTCCTACTAAAGGGCACAGAATATCAGATCCATCTTCCTCTCGGCTGGGCTCTCAAAGGGCAATAACTTCTTTGGCTAACTCGCGTTCCCTTTTACATTTGACATCAGAGCCGTCTGATTATGTTGGCTACAAAGCGAACAAAGCTGCAAGAACTGAGCTATATGCGGCCTAGCCCTGGCAGACATCCATGACAATTTTGCCAAAAATGGCAGCTGAGGGTCTTCAAAATGAAGCCTTGTTATGCTGGTCCAGATGTCCCCTCAGGAGCAGATCAATTGCTTTTAAAAGAGCCAGCTGTGGTTCATACCCTTGAGAGTTGTGGCTGAACTGTCAGAACAAGTGAGAGCAAGTCTGTGATTTGCCTTTCCAGTGAGTTCTGAGAAGCCAATGCTTTATTCATTTTCCACTTGCGAGGTACAGCCATAATATGCCTTTGTGAATCTTGAGCTTACAAATGTGATGGTGGAAATTGTTTCCACTCAGCCATATCTCATAAATATCAGATATATGAGAAAGGCCTGCTTTTAACCCATAATTTCATTTTCGTTTAATTAGTAAACAAAAACTTATTGATTCGAAACAGGTGCAAAAATGAATTCCACTCCTTTGAGCCATTACTGTTTTTGAGTTACCAGGTGGAAAAGAATGCAATAAGTTTGAAGGGGTTTTAGCACACAAATGCAATTGACATTTCTTTTGGTTTATGAAAGATCATTCTATTTACAAATATTTAAACAGTGGAGGTGTTAGACCTGGCATCTTTTGGCCTGTATCCCCCCTCTTTTGCTTTCTGACCTCCTGATTTTGATTGTATGCTGGACTTCATTTTTGCTAGTTTTGTGTCTCTGCACACTTTTTCACGGCTATTCAGTGCTAAAGTGCAAGTGCTTCTACTGTAAATTGTGTTATGATTGGTTCCCCATAATTGGCATGTCTGATTTACTGGCAAGTCCCTAGTAAAGTGCACTGCATGTGCCAAGGGCCTGTAAATCAAATGCTACTGGTGGGCCTGCAGCACTGATTGTGCCTCCCACACAAGTAGCCTTTCAAATGTGTCTCAGACCTGCAGTGTCTGCTCGCACAGTTTTTAACTGCCATGTCGACCTGGCAAGTACACCCACTTGCAAGGCCTAACACTTCCCTTTTATTACATATAAGTTACCAGTAAGGTAGGTCCAAGGTATCCCCAAGGGCAGGGTGCAGTGTTTGTGAAAGGTGGGACATGTGCTGGTGTGTTTTACATGTCCTGATAGTGAAATACTATGCATTTCGTTTTTCAATTTTGAAAGGCTGTCTTCCTTGTAACATTTTACAAGTGTAACTTTCAATTGGGAAAAGATAGAGAAATGGAGATAGGTTCCCTGAGCTCAGACTTTAATAACACATCTTTTAGTAAAGGTGGTTTTTAAATTGTGTGTTTGAAATTGCCGCTTTTAGAAATGGGGCATTTTCTTGCTTAACCAACCTGTGTGCCTCTGCCTGCTTGAGGATTCACCGTCTGGTTTTAACCTGACAGGGGCTGTTTGTGCATTCACTACAGACACTTACACAAAGGGAGTTGAGGTGTGCTCTGCATATGCTGTTGGATCATCCTGGACTAGAGTGGTGGGAGGAGTTGTCACTGACACCTGAGTAGGCTATGGCTGCTCTGCACAATGCTGTCTCCTCCCCTTGTAGTATGGCTGGACCAAGGAGAATACAGCTGGTTTTGCTGAGCCAGAGAGATTTTCTGAACAAAGACTTCAAAGCGGAAAAAGGGGTATAAGTATTAGACCTACAACCTAGAACTTTAGAACTCTTTTGGAGTAAGGGACCTGCCAAGAAGATCTGGAAGAGCTGCCAGGAAGAGTACTTCCCCTTTGCTGTGTGTTGGTTTGTTGGGTTGGCCTGCAGTTGCTGCTTCTGTCTTGGGCAGTGAAAGGACTGGCCTGAACTTTCTGCAACTTATTGCCTGAGTTTATCCAAGGGCTTGAAGTAGAGCTTGCCTCCTGTTGGAAGTCTCAGGAACATCAAAGACTTCAAGTTCATCTGCCAATAGCACTGGGAACTGTGTGCTTTGTGCTGCAACAGAAGAAAAACCACTACGATGCCATCAATGACGGATGCTGGTGGCTCAGTGACCTGAAGGTACTGCAGAGAGCATCACCCTGTTTCGCACTGCAACCCTGGTCGACCCGACATCACCGCCTTATGCCATCACTGAGCCACTGCTTGCACTGTGACCTGTGGGCATCGCCTGGCTTCACATCGCCGCCTGGCCTCACCGACAATGACGCTCCACACCGACATCGATGCCGCTACCTGCACCGTGTCCTGTAGACACAGCTCTTGAGGAACACAAAGGATCGCCCCGTCCCACACCGTAGCCCTGGTCCACCGACGTCAGCGCCATTGACTCCAGTATCGTCAACCGGCGCCGCTGCTTGCACCGCGACCTGTGGGCACCTCACATAGCATCACCCCACTTCACATTGCAACCTTGAGTCTACCGACGACAGCGCTTCAGCAATGACAACGCCGCTGCCTGCACTGTGACCTGTGGACACCGGAGCGTCGCATTGCCCTGCTTCACATCGTAGCACCAATGCCATTGACACCAGCGCTTCTGACGTTAACCTCACAGAATTTGATCTGCAATGCGTGTGACTTTAAGGGCCAGACGACTGCTGCACCGATCTCCAGAACCGACACCTGCCGATGCCTGCTACTGCCTGCCGCCGATGCCATCTCTTTGGAGCTCATCACAAGGTCCACAACGCCCTAACTTTCCAAAGTACTGTTTGCAGGTCTTCCCGACACCATAGCTGGCTCACGACCTCGTGGGTTGGCCTGAACTGTTGGATTTGTTTGTTCACGATGCTGTGATAGCCCTGGATGGAGCTATCATCTTAAAAGAACTGTGATTCAAGCTGATGTTTGCAATTTTCATATCTTTATTACTGTATGTTGGATTTTTATCATTTTGGTGTTGTTTTACACAGATAAATATTGGCTATTTTTCTAAAACTGGTGTGGTATCATTTTGTAGTGTTTTCACTTTATTACTGTGTGTTATGTACAAATGCTTTACACATTGCCTCTGAGATAAGCCTGACTGCACGTGCCAAGCTATCAAGGGGGTGAGCAGGATTTATTTGTTATTTTAGAAGTGTAAACCCCTTTACCCTGACTAGAAGGAAGGATCCCTACTTGGACAGGGTCCAAACCTGCCAACTAGAGACCCCAATTTCTAACAGGAGGGTAGTGGAAATCCCAATAGTTTGATTAAATGTGCAGAATTCATGCAAAACGCATGGGTAGGTATTTTCCTATTCTTTATGGGTTTTCCACAGATTTTTCAGCTTTCATTGACTTCATTTTACCTGACTCTCTGTTATGATCCTGATAAACAGTGTCACAGCACACAGGCTTTCCCCCATCATTTGCACCTTTAAAATTATTACCTTCAATGGGCTTCTCTCCCTTTTAGTAAAGGCAACACTAAGGGGCATATGTATCAAATATTCACGTAATGCAATGCAGCAAGCCACCATGCTGCACTGCGTGAAAGGGAGAGGGCAGGAATGCTCTGTATTTAACTTATGCAGCACATTCTTGCTTTCTGCCTGCGCTGCCACACAAACTGCTGTCTAGCATCAACGCAAGCATCCTTTGCACCATGGTGCAAGTGTGCTTGTGTTGTAGGCAGGATTGTGTTCTTCCATTGCAGCATTTTGTCCTTGGTTCCCAGGCCTTCTCCTGTGTGTAGCATATTCTAGCTAACAAGAGCACTTCTTTCACCTGCAACACAAAACGTGAGAAAGAACAGATTCCACCGCACACATGAAATTCGGCTTGTTAATTCAAAAGCGAGACTTTACAGGGAACACATTTCAGGGCTACAAAGTTCAGCTAACATAAGAAACCATCATAGGAACTCTACTAAACTGCTTAGAAAATAAGGTACCTTTGATGAATGCATTTACCTGCATATAAAATGACACATTTGTAAACATGTTTAGTACATGAATAATTGTCAGTTTCACAACATGAGTTCTTCACGTTAATGTTTTCTGCTCGTTACATTCACTTTCTAAGTTACTTCTCGTGTTACTTTCCAATGGCCTAAGCATATCATGTTTCATACTAATACATTTCAAAATTCTAACACTTCATGTTAATACAGCAAAGGATTATAGGCAGGTGTACTCTACATGTGTGATTATAATGCCCCCTACAAATAAAATGTGATTTCCGCTACATCATGCATAAATGATGTCACATCTCATACATGGGCAGCAGTGTGTACTTACACCACCTTATATATGAGTAAAGTGTATGGCTTTAGGGAACACCATTATACTCTATCTGGGCTGAAGTTTAAACCCTCTCTAATGACTGCTGTTTGGTACTGGGTATGAAAAACTAGGAGGGTGACAGGAACAGGTGGCTACACAAAGTACTACCACAAAAGCTAATCTTTTGATGTGCAGATCTAAAATTGGGATTCAAGATCAATCAGCCATTCTGTGTATGCTAGCAGCAGGGGGGAACATTCCCTACAGAGAGCTAATAGAAAAAGGAATGGCAAGCTCTTGCTAAGAGAGGACAGCTAAAACTATTTTAAATGAAGGACTCTGGGAATCTTTGCAGGCTGTTTGGAAGGTCATTGAACAAAATATAGAATTTTTATTATATTGATACAAGCATATTGTTTCAAGGGTGTTGTGATGTTGAAAGTATCATCGACAAGAACACAGCAGGCAAGAATATATATTGGTTATTAATATAGTTTTTTTCAATATTTTTTGTAATTATATATATTAATTACCTCCTGGCAGTCGCCAGTAGGTAGTTATAGTTAGGATCTAGTTTCTATAGGAAAAGCATCCTTTGACTTGCTTATAAATCTGGCGCTGATAGACGAACCTTCACAAAAGTTTCACCAAAAAAGTGACCTTTTGATTCTATTTGGGTGTGGAAAGTTTCAGGGTGCTCGGTCAAGCAGGGGCCAAGAAAAAGGAGGTGTCAAAAAAAGTGTGTTTCCCATCTTAATTCCCATAGAGATTTTAGACACAACTACAGCCTGAACCACTGGACCGAATTACACTAAGTTTGGTAGAAAGCTACCTCTTGGTCCAGAAAAAGCCCTTTAGATATCTAGGGACAGGGACACTCCGTGAATCTAATTAATCTTGTGCAGAGATCTGAACTTCCTGGTTGAAGTGTTGGCAGCCATTTTGGGACTCAAACTCAGCCAAGTCCCCCCAAAAAATCAAAAATAAAGAAAAGGGGGCAGGGTAAGAACACCCTCACCCCCTAGGCCTGGTGCAGGGTCCCCCAGTGACCCCACCTGGGTCAAAAAGGATTAACAAAAAAGTTCACAGTGAAATACATGGAGGATCTGTGATTTCATTACAAGACCGAAGGCTACCATTATGCAATGACTTTTATTTGCTGCCCAAACATGCAGCCCTTTAAAGAATGTTAATACATCATAAAACATTGGAAAGTTCAGTAAAACACTATAAATATGCAGTGCACAATCCCATCTTTCTCTTTTATTCGCTGCTCCTGACACAAGATAAGTGTATGCATTCCTACTCGTGGCTCTATTACTTTGATTGTTTCTATAATGCTCTTGTTTACCAAGTATTCTACTTTGTTCTTTAGATAGCATATCGTATAACATTATTGTTGGATTTACTGTTCAACTAATGATATTTTTCCTATCAGGATATTTAAGCCCATCCAATTTATGGTAGGGCCAGGTAAGTGTCTTCGCCTTAATTTCTTTCATGCCATTCATGCCGTTCGCTTGTATTATTAATTAAGTCATTACATTATTATGGGGAGATCGAGAGTACCGTGCCTTCGATGCCGCTTGTATCTGTACTTGAGAGCAGGGCCGGGCTCCGCGATACCGATCATTTGATTTAGGCAGTATCGCCTTTGTGAAGCTCCCCGCGTTGTCAACATACGCGATTAAAATAAAAAAAAATTTAAAAAGAAAGAGAAGAAAAGAACGAACGTAATCACTGAAGCGTGATTTAAGCTTACCGCTTCTCCTAGCAACTAGCTAGGAGACACGAGGGAAGGCAGCCTAACGAGGAAGACCCTCCTTCCTGTTCAGGCCCATTACCATAGTGACAGCTCCTTCGCTCGAGCTCGTAACGGTGCCATTTCGGGACGAGTGCCTCCTCGACAGGAAAGTACCAGTTGACAACACATTAAGAAAAGTATTGTTTTGGCACCATCTAGTGGCCATTTTCTCAGTGCAAATTGAATCGTTCCTTGCCATTATAACAAACCTGGCTATATTTTAACCAAACAAGTTTGGGAAATCATTATCCCTTCAATTACCCTGCGCAAACAAACCATGAGTAAGCCTTAAAAGGGCTATTTTATTAAATTTAAGTCTGTCTAAACAATGGAAAACAACAACCCCCAGCAACATTCTAAGGAAGAGCTTATGGGGGAAAGTATCAAGAAATTCCTTGAGGAAGAACTTAGGTCTTCCATCAAAGAGGTGGTGGACGCTGCATCAACTAAGAGTAATTGGGTGTCCCCGTCAAGGAGATTTACTTTTCTCTCTCAGACGGCGAGTCCCCTACCACCTCGGAACCCCTAAAAAGGGGGAAAGTTGCACATAAGAGGAAACATTTAGAGGAGGCATCTACCCTTGCCAACGACTTTGGTAGCCCTTGCGCTACAATAGATAATGGTGCTCATTGCAGCACAAAAGATAAAGGCCACCCTATTGGGGCTCAGAGAAAGGTTGCCCGTAGCGGCATGAAAGAAAGTAGTGACCTTCATGGTACAAAAGATATTGAAGACAGCTTTAACTCACCATCCGAGATTTTAGATTATGAAGAGATGGATATGGATGAATTTATTTTTGATCCACAAGATAGTTATGATACCTTTGAGAACCTAGACCAAGACATGGAACAACCCTCTACTTCCACTGCTATTAAATTAAAGACCCCCATGGCGGGGAAATGTTTAATCCCACAACCATTAGGCACCCACGCAGCGTAGAATGGTGGCCCATGGACCATGTGAATAAGTATTTAAGTCAGTGGGTGAGAAAATCTCTGGACAGAGAAACTCGTAATCTGTTGCGCAATGAATGTCCAAGACCTTCCACTGAGGACAAGGTGTGTAATACCCCCAACCTTGACCCAGAATTGATAACCTTCCTGTTCTAGTTTGGGAAGGACCCTAGAAAAGGGACAGAAAAATGCCTAAAACAGTGTTTTTGATGTTCTTGGCCCACTAACACAAATTCTGGATATGACAGAAGAAGCAAGGGGAAGGAATATACCGGTAAATATCGATCTACTGAGAGGCTGGTCCCAACGGGCCATATATTTATTAGGGAATGCCAAAGCAAGCTTAATTATTGAAAGACGAAAGGCAGTCCTTTTGAGAATGAGCCCCAAATTGACGGATTTGTCCTCTAGGGAGGATATGGGTGATGCCAAGGGACTCCTCTTTGGGGATAACTTTGTAAAATCTCTGGGAAAGTACGTTTCCACCTTTACCACCTTTAGTAAAGCCCAGTCTAATATGCGCAGAGTCTTTGGGGCACGCCCACTTTTTGGACGGGCTGATAGGAGGGGACTGGCTGTCAGCAGCGGTACCTACAGGTCCCAGTTCTTTCCTCAAGAACATAGAGGCTCCTCTTCCTATAACAGAGGCTATCACCAAAACTCCAGTTTTTACCCCCAGAGAGGGAGAAACACAAGGTTCCGTGGCAGAAGATCCAGCTCTTCAAACCACATTTACCAAGGTAAGCTCAACTTCTTATTCCCATACAAAGGTAGGAGGGAGATTGAGGTATTTTGTTCACAACTGGACACAGATTACACAAGATCCTTGGGTACTAGAAATGATTGTGGGCTTCAAAATAGATTTTTGGAAACACCTAATCCAGCACAAAAGACCGAGAGAAATGAATTTAGATGCAGAGAATTCAAAACTAATAGACCTAGAGATTTCCCAGATGTCGGACAAAGGAGCCTTATTAGAGATACCGGCATTAGAAATTACAAGGGGTTTATAAGTTCAATTTTCCTGGTCAAAAAGAAAGACAAGGGATGGTGTCCTGTCATAAATCTAAAGTATCTAAACAAGTTCCTAACTTACAGACATTTCAAGATGGAAGGGATCTATTTTTTGAGAGACATTTTACAAGCCAGAGACTGGCTGGTAAAATTAGACCTCAAAGATGCCTATTTCACAATACCCATGGACAAAGACATCCAAAAGTACCTTTGTTTCACTTGGAAAGGAACTCTTTATCAGTTCCTCTGCCTACCCTTCGGCCTGTCCTCAGCCCCTTGGTGCTTTACCAAGGTGCTTTGTCCGGTACTAAGCTACTTCAGAGAGAGAGGAGCTAGACTAATTATATACCTAGACGACATACTTATTATGTCTCAAGACAAAATAGAGTTTCAGAAACACTTGTCCTGGGCAGTAGATCTCCTAGAAAAATTAGGATTTATAATAAATATAGAGAAGTCTATCATGACACCAACTCAGGAGATAGAATTCTTTGGATTTCAGGTAAATACAATTTTATCTCATTTAATTCTCCTCCACAAAAAGGTAACCAAGATAAAGAAACAAGTGTCTGCTGTCTTATCAAAAGAATCAATACTTCTAAAAGACCTAGCCAGAGTCCTGAAGCTTCTGTCGTCTTCTATCCAAGCAATTTGCCCGGGCCCCCTCCACTACAGGGGCCTGCAGACACTAAAAGCTTTGGCTTTAAGAAAGGGTTTATGGTACGGGGACTCAATACCCCTATCAGAAGATGCTCACAAAGATCTGCTTTGGTGGCTGAAGAACCTCCAAGCATGGAACCGGAAAGCCATTTTCGGGAACGTTTCAGACTTTACCCTGGAATCAGTTGCAAGCAACCGTGGCTGGGGAGCCCGCCTAGACAAATTAGATACCGGGGGGAGATGGTCATTAAAGGAACAATCTTTTAATTGGTATATATACATATAATATATATTATATATAATAATTACCTCCTGGCAGTCGCCAGTGGGTAGTTATAGTTAGGACCTAGTTAGGACCTAGTTTCTATAGGAAAAAAGTTCTTTGACTTGCTTATAAATCTGGTGCTGATAGACAAACCTTCACAAAAGTTTCCTAAAAAAGTGACCTCTTGATTCTTGTTGGGTGTGGAAAGTGTCAGGGTGCTCGGTCAAGCAGGGGCCGAGAAAAAGGAGGGGTCAAAAAAAGTGTGCTTCCCATCTTAATTCCCATAGAGATTTTAGACTACAGCCTGAACCACTGGACGGAATTACACTAAGTTTGACAGAAAGCTACCTCTTGGTCCAGAAAAAGCCCTTTAGATATCTAGGGACATGGACACTCTGTGAATCGGACTAATCTCATACAGAGATCTGGTTGGCTGCCAACACTTCAACCAGGAAGTGTTGGCAGCCATTTTGGGACTCAAACTCAGCCAAGTCCTCTAGGCCTGGTGCAGGGTCCCCCAGTGACCCCACCTGGGTCAAAAAGCATAAAAAAAAAATTCACAGTGAAATACATGGAGGATCTGTGATTCTCGGTGATAATATTAAAAAAAAACAAGTGCAGTCTCCTGCGTTTGTTTACGCTTTAGCCCCTGGGTGGGCCAGGTCCCGGGGGCATGACAAAAGTATATTAATAATAGGGATGGGGTGCATGCAGCCACCCTTCTTAAGCTGTGAAGTACCCCAGGAACCACCACCTCCCCAGGGCTTTATAAACCAAATGGAGGGGTGGCCTCGCAGACCCTCATCCTCAGGCTAATTAGAGTTCTGGGGACCACCAGTTCTCTGAGGCTTAATTGAGAAAATGGACAGGGGCTGTGCAGACCCTCCTCCTGAAGCTCCTTAGAGCTCTGGAGACCACCACCTCCCCGGGCATTAATTGAAAGTTAGACAGGGGCCATGTGGACCCCCCTCCTGTGGATGTTAAGAACTCCAGGACCACCGCCTCCCCGGGACAAAGCCATGCATTTCAATAGGAGGGGGCCACGTGAACCCCTTCTTGGAGTCATTAATGGCCCTGGGGACTGCCACCCCCCAGGGCTGGCTCCCTATTTCCCGAGGTGCCCACCTTCGGGAGATAGCAGTTTACTTTCGCTTGGAGGGAGCTATAGCAGCTACTACCAAGCAACATCAAACAGTAAGTCCGCTCCCAGCAGGTGAGAACAGGAAAACTGCTCCTGCACCTTAGGAGTAGATTTTTCATCTGTCAAGCGGGCACGAAACCAGATGAAAGAATCACTCCTGCATGCAGGGAGCAGCATTTTGCTGCTCCCTGCATGCAGGGGCAATGCCGGCTTCCGCTGGAGGCAGGGAGCCGGCAGGGACCGCAGGGGCATTGGGACTTCCCCGTGGCCCCATTGTTTGAAAAACTGCACTTTTGTTGGACAAATAGACAGGTGAAGTTTCGTTCTGGTCCACTCCTATGCTCATTTCACAGAAATTAAACCTCAACGACAAGCACTTACAAATATAAACATAACAGCCACCCCAGTTGAAGCTCCGCTTCTGTAAAGGACAAATGATCCTGACTTCCTGGGCTTTGCAAAAGCAAAGCAAGTGTTCTCAGCAATTCCACATTCAAAAATGATCTGAAATCCTTGTAAAGGTGAATGCATCATTGATCTATTGGAGGCAATCTTTAGTGACTGTGATGAGTGGGTTCTTTATTGGCCTCTCCTGGTAAGAGAAGAGTCCATGGTTCTCTGTTTTCATTACTACAAGTAGCTGGAAGCTTCACCCGTTTGGCCCTGCCCACCTTAGTAGTATGCAAAGGCCTTTTCGCCTTTTGCCAGAATGATAGACAGCTTAACAAGAGACCCCTAGCGTGTTTCCCGCTGAATTTGATGAGGCATTCTTGATGCCGAGGAATATGAAGACATCTCCACCAAACAAATAAGCACTTACTTCATATAGTTAGGAGGAAGGACCCTTGTTTGGTGGAGATTTATCTCTTTGTAGTCTTGTTGTCTTCTCCATTGGAAGATCCATGTTATCACAAATTTCTGGATAAAGGCGCACAAGGAACAATAACATTACTGAAATGCACACAAGGTTGCTGAAGACATATCCTCATGGTCCATTACGTAGCTGTAGTGTAGAATAAGCACTGGTCATTTACCCAATGAGGTAGCACTTACTAAGTAACCAGTTGAAAGTACTCCAGTTGGGTACACATTTTGTGCAAACCTGTGGAATCTTGTTGGATAAAGGAGCAGGTGAGGTTCAGTTCTGGCCCAGTCACTCACACAGCTGCTGACACACCCACACAGACACTCAGGTACCCACTCACACACCTATACTGTCACTCTCACATTCACTCACAGACCTACACAGCCACACACACAACCACCCACTCACCTATATAGTCACTCACACATGCACACACATCCACAAAGCCACTCACACACCCACATCTATTCACACACCCACTCACACCACCCAAATAACCACTCTCATACCCACTCACATACCCATACAGCCACTTACACAGCCACAAAACCACTAACACACCCACTTACAGATCCATACAGCCACTCGCATACCCACTCACAGATCAATACAGCCATTCACACAATCATACAGTCGCTCACAAACCCAATAAGACACCTACACAGCCACTCACAAACCCACTCACACATCCACACAGCTACTCATACACCCACTGGAAAACCCATAGAGCCACTTACACACCCACAAAAACACTCACACACCGTCAAAACTGCTCACACCCCCACTCATACACCCAAACAGACATTCACAGACCCACTCGCACACCCATACAACTACTCATACACCCACTTAGCAACCCATACAGCTACTCACACACACTCACAGACCCATACAAACACTTACACACCCACTCACAGACCCATACAGCCACTCACACACCTACACACAGACCCATACAGCTACTCACACATCCACTCACTGACCCATACAGCCACTGACACCCACTCACACACCCATAAAACACTAACACACACACTCAGAGACCCATACAGCCACTCACACACCCACCCACATACTCACAAATGTACTCACATACCCTCAAAGCTACTCTCACACCCACTCACATACCCATACAGCCCCTCACACATACCCACTCACAGACCAATACAGCCACTCATACACCCAGCCACTCACTGACCCATACAGCTACTCACACACTCACTCACAGACCCACAAAAACACTCACTCACCTACTCAGAAACCCATACAGCCAATCACACACCCACTCACAGACTCATACAGCTACTCACACACCCACTCGCCGACCTATACAGCCACTCACACACCCACTCTCAAAGGTTACAGGGTGCAGTTAGGAAATACAATTAAAAAACCCTCAAAATTCACTAAAAAAACAAAGGTTACAGGAATGTTATAGTTAGGCTTGTGTTTCACTCATACAAAACCATAGAAATTCAGCAGTTATAGTTACCTGATCTAATTATTGCTTATGCCCCCACAATGCACTGCTTATGAACTCACATATTACTTCACTCATGAAATGGTCAGTGACATCACTGATGACATCTCAAATGACATCACTGATAGCATCACTGATGACATCATCCACAGAAACACTCAAACAGCTGCTCATACCCCCACACAACCTCTCATACACCCACTCACACACTCATATAACTACTCATACACCCACTTACTAATCCACAAAGCCATTCACACACCCACCCACCAACTCACTTACACACACAGCCACTCACACAGCCATCCCCTTAATAATATACCTATTCACACAGCCACTGACTCACCCATACAGTCACCCACACAGCCACTGACTCACCCACACAGCCACTCATACACCCACTCACTCACCAATACATCTACTCATACACCCAGTCACTCACCCATACAGCCTCTCAACAGAGCCACTCACATACCCACACAACCTCGTATATACCCATTCACACATCCATATAAGCACTCACTCACCCATGCAGGCACTCACAGAAACTCACTCTCCAATTCAGCCACTCGCACATCCACTTACCCACCCATACATCCACTCAAGCAGCCTCTCACTCACCCATACAGCCACTTACTCACCCAGTCACTCACCCATACAGCCACTCACACAGACACTCAGTCAACCATACAGCCACTGATACAGTCGCTCACAAAGCCACTTACTCACCAATGCAGACACTCACAGAGCCACTCACTTACCCAAATAGCTACTCACTCACCCACTTATTCACCCATACAGCTACTCCCACTCCTACCTTTTCACCCATGCAGCCACTTACACACCTACTCACACATCCACTCACACACCTACTCACATACTCATACAGCCACTCACACACCCACTCACTCAATGATACACAAAGTCACACAGCCACTCACATAATATATGTTAGAAATAGTATCACTCATTAGTATAGCACAAAGTATACTAATTTACCTTTTGTGGTATCTTAGAATATATGTTTAACACTCAGAAACATTTAGAAACACTCACAGTCACTGGATGATGTAATCAGTGATGTAATTTGAGATGTCATCAGTAATGTCATCAGTGATGCCACTGACCATGTCATGAGTGGTGCAATATGTAAGGTGATAAGCAGTGCATTGTGGGGGCGCAAGTTATAGTCAGATCTAGTCGCTATAACTGCTGAATTTCAAAATGTTTTGTATGAGTGAAATCTGAGCCTAAGAATAACGTTTCTGTAACCTTTTCATTTAGCAGCCATTTTTGTAAATGCTACCTATATTCTTTACTCTATGAACTTCATTTTTGAGGCAAGTTTGGTTCCTTTGGGTCGCAGTTCCTTGTTGCTGGTCTATGGATGAAGTATGTCTACTTTTAAGTTATCATTTGGGGGATTTGAGGTGGGGGCATGTGGGAAGAGGGAGTTAGTATTGAATAGTTTGTTGTGGAAGTGAGGGTTTGTGTTAGTTTGTGTTTTCTCATTATGTAGTAAAGTGAGGTGGGCCTTACTATAGTATGTGTACTTAGTTTAATTACATATGTTTTTGATGTGAGTATAGTTGTTAAATATGTTTTGTATATATTTTTGGAGTAATTATTGTGTGAGGGTGGATATGCTATTTTTTTACAGGTTTTTTGGTCAGAGTGAATGCCTTTCCTTATTTTTGAATGTGTTTATTTAAAGGATATTATTTGGGAATTATATTAAAACCAAGATTTCTTTTTAACTTACTTTATTTTTCAGTTTTCAAGAGATGGTTTTTAATTTTATTTTTTATTTATGGTGTTCTAGGACTGTGGGATAACTTGGTGAATTTATGTTTTGGTTATTCAATTTTTGCATTAGTTTTGAGTGACAATGCATCTAATTGTGTGGATTTGATTTTGATGGATGGAAGAATTATCATGGACATCATCAATAGAAGCCTATGTTGATTTTTTTATTGTGGGTGGAAAATGTTTGCTGTGGTTGTTTTTTTAAATTATTTAAATCAATGCGGTAATGTATTTTATGTATTCTTTATTATGTGTTGGATATTTGAATAATTGTGTTGTTATATTTCTAATGTATTTATTTATTATTTTATTGTAAAATATTTTTATTTGTCAGTCTTTTTGGGTAGTCTAACTACATTTTTAAGTTAGACTGATTAATAGAAATAATTATAATTATATATATAAATTGTACTGTTTTTTGGATGGCATTTAATTGTATTTGTTAGGTGGTTTATAATAGAGTTTTTGCTATGCTTTCTAGGCAGTGGAGGCACTTGCTACTTATAAACAGTTCTACTTTACATTGTAGCATTTCCTACGTCTATTGGTTTGTTGGGATATTTTTGGTTTAATTTGGATTAAAGATTGTTCTATCCTTAGTTCTCGGTGGCTTTGTTCTTTTTTAAGGTAGAATGAGTTTGGCATTAATTGGCCGGAAGGCATTGTGTCATTCTTCCACTGCATTAATTGTTTTGGCTAGTTGGGCAATGGTGCTGTCATAGACAATCCACCATGGTATATGGAACTTGGGTTGGTGTCTGTGGCCAGAACGGTGCAGTCTTCCAGTGACTTAGGGGCATATTAGCAAGGGCCTTATCGCCGCTTTAGCGGCACTTTTTGCCGCTAAAGCGGCGATATTTCTATCGCCCTATTAGCAAGCTGTCGCTAACAGCTGTTAGCGACAGCTTTATGGCGAAAGCGACCGTTTTGGTGCCGCTTTGCATGTCAGCGATATACATCGCTAATGACATCCAAAGTAGGTGTTCCCAACTAAAAGCGACTGAAAACAGTCGCAAACACAACTTCCCCCTATTAGCAATGCCCGCGAAGCAATAAAAAAATTCGCGCTAACCGCGATTATCGCTGGAATCTAACACCTGCTAAAAACCTGACAACCATTCTAGTCAATGGGAGGTGGATTGTAAGGTTAAGTCCTCACATGCCTATTAGCAAGCTTTTCATTAGCGCATTGAATATATCGCTGGATTTCTCGCGCTATTGCTGGGTTTCGCCGCTATCGCTGGATCTTTTATCGCCTTGGAGATAAGCGTTGATAATAACGCGTTATCTCCGTGATGAAATCCAGCGACAGCCGGCGATAAAAAAAACAGCGCTAAGCGCGCTTTGCGATAATTATCGCAATTCCTTGGTAATATCCCTGTTGGAAAACGAGGCAGTATCTGTGAGGCCTGCACAAATAACATGACTACATTTGTCCTTCACTGGGAACCAAACCCCCAATTGTAGCGCCTGACTCTCAGAGGGTAGCGTTGCAGAGCAGTCTGAGGCTTTACTCAAGGGAGGTGGTGTGGGCTAGTAATCGCCATTTGCAGGTGCGCAGAAATAACACTCAATAATTGATTGTCCAGTCTGTACTTTGCTTTATAAAAGTAAGAGTACATTTATTAAACACACACACTACTCAATACTATGCACCAATTTACAAATATACATAAGCTGTTGGAATTACTTTGTGACATTGCGTAACATCTCCACCCCTCCCAAAAGGGGGTGGGGTCTAGTACCACCACTCCCATGTATGCATATCATCTTGCCCCCTAATGCAGTGTGTTGAGCATAACCTGGAGCGAGGGCCCTGCGCACTGGCACCATCCCAGTGGCGACCAACCCCATTACCTCAACACGCATTAAAAATAGGTTCACCTGCCCTAGTGACACATAACCCTGACTGAGCATCTTATATTGACCATACAGTATGCACCCCTACATATTCAGGGCTAACAGTCTCAATCAATCAATCAATCAAGCATTTGTATAGCGCGCTACTCACCCGGAGGGTCTCAAGGCGCTTGGGGGAGGGGGGTCCGCTACTGTTCGAACAGCCAGGTCTTGAGTTGCTTCCTGAAGGAGAGGTGGTCTTGGGTAAGGCGGAGGTGGATGGGTAGGGAGTTCCACGTCTTGGCAGCCAGATAGGAGAAGGATCTTCCTCCCATTGTGGCTCTTCGGATGCGGGGGACGGCGGCGAGGGCGTGGTTGGTCGATCGTAGCTGGCGGGTGGGAGTGTAGAAGGTCAGACGGTCGTTGAGGTATCTGGGGCCTTGGTTGTGGAGAGCTTTGTGTGCGTGGGTGAGGAGTCGGAACGTGATTCTCTTGCTGACGGGGAGCCAGTGCAGGTCTCTCAGGTGTCCGGCGATGTGGCTGTGTCGGGGGATGTCCAGGATGAGTCGAGCTGAGGCGTTCTGGATGCGTTGGAGTCTTTTTGAAGTTTGGCTGTGGTTCCGGCGTAGAGGAGTTGCCGTAGTCCAGTCGGCTGGTGACGAGGGCCTGGGTGACCGTCTTCCTGGTTTCGGTGGGGATCCACCGGAAGATCTTGCGCAGCATGCGTAGGATGTTGAAGCAAGACGAGGAGACGGCGTTGATTTGTCGGGTCATTGAGAGGGAGGAGTCCAGGATGAAGCCCAGGTTGCGTGCGTGGTCCGTTGGTTTGGGTGCGTTGCCCAGGGCAGGGGGCCACCAGGAGTCATCCCAGGCGGAGGGTGATGATCCTAGGATGAGGACTTCCGTTTTATCTGAGTTCAGTTTCAGGCGGCTGTTCCTCATCCACTCGGCTACGTCCTTCATCCCTTCATGTAGGTTGGTTCTGGCGGTTGTGGGGTCGTTGGTGAGGGAGAGGACCAGCTGGGTGTCGTCGGCGTAGGAGATGATGTTGAGGTTGTGTTGGCGTGCGATGGCTGTGAGGGGGCTCATGTAGACGTTGAAGAGGGTGGGGCTGAGTGATGATCCTTGTGGTACGCCGCAGATGACTTCGGTGGCCTCGGAACTGAACGGGGGGAGGCGGACTCTCTGGGTTCTTCCGGCGAGGAAGGAGATGATCCACTCCAGTGCCTTCTCTTGGATTCCGCCGTTGTTCAGGCGTTGCACTAGGGTGCGGTGGCAGACTGTGTCGAACGCTGCGGAGAGGTCCAGGAGGATGAGGGCCGCTGTTTCCCGTTGTCGAGCAGGGCTCGGATGTCGTCGGTAGCTGCGATGAGGGCGGTCTCGGTGCTGTGGTTGGCCCGGAAGCCGGACTGCGAGTGGTCGAGGGATCCATTCGTCTCGAGGAAGGCGGCCAGTTGTCTGTTGACGGTCTTCTCGATGACTTTGGCAGGAAAAGGAAGGAGCGAGATGGGGCGGTAGTTTTTGAGGTCGGTGGGGTCTGCTGACGGTTTCTTCAGTAGGGCGCTGAGTTCGGCGTGCTTCCAGCTCTCTGGGAAGGTGGCGGGGACGAAGGAGGTGTTGATGATGTCCCGGAGGTGGGGTGCAATGACGGCGTCGGCCTTGTTGAAGACGTGGTGAGGGCAGGGGTCGGTTGGTGATCCGGAGTGGATGGAGTTCATCGTGCGGATAGTGTCTTCGGTGTTGATAGGGGTCCAGGCTCGGAGGGTGGAGGTGGGGGCGTTGGAACGGTCGTAGGGTACGTCGGCTGTGTGCTGAAACTGTAGTGTATGTCTGCGATCTTGCTGTGGAAGAACGAGGCGAGCGAGTTGCAGAGGTCTTGCGAGGGAGTGATGTCATTGTTTCCGGCGCTGGGGTTCGAGAGTTCTTTGACGATGATGAAGAGTTCCTTGCTGTTGTGGGCGTTGTTGTCCAGTCGTTCCTTGAATGCGGTTTTCTTGGTGGTGTGGATCAGCTGGTGGTGTTTTCGGGTGGCGTGCTTGAGGGTGGTCATGTTGTCTGCAGTCGGGTCTCTGCGCCATGCTTTCTCGAGGGCCCGGCAGTTCTTCTTGGATATCTTGAGTTCGTCGGTGAACCAGGATGCTTTCTTGTTGCCGGGTCTGACTGGGGGGTCTTCAATGGGGCGAGGTCGTCTGCGCAGTTGGTGATCCATCTTGTGAGGTTGCTGGCGGCTTGGTTGGGGTTCGTTGAGCTGGCGGGAGGGTTCTGGCTCAGGGATGTGGTGAGTTGGTCGGTGGTGATCTTGTTCCAGCTTCTGCGCGGAAACTGTTGCGGGTGGTGGTGCGTGGTGATCCTGCTGAAGCTGAAGTGGACGCAGCTGTGGTCTGTCCAGTGGAGTCCGGTGGTGTGGCTGAAGGAGATGTCCTTGCTGGAGGAGAAGACGGGGTCAAGCGTGTGGCCGGCGAGGTGTGTGGGGGTGGTCACCAGTTGCTTCAGTCCGAGGTTGGCGAGGTTGTCCAGCAGGGTGGTGGTGTTGCGATCGTTGTTGTTCTCTAGGTGGAAGTTGAGGTCCCCAAGGAGGATGTAGTCAGCCGAGGGGAGGGCGTGCGGGCTGATGAGGTCGGCGATGTCTTCGCTGAATTGTGTGCGTGGTCCTGGGGGTCTGTAGATGAGGGTGCCTCTGAGGGTGGTCTTGGGGTCGGTGTGTATCTGGAAGTGCAGGTGTTCGCCGGCTGTGAAGGTGTCGTCGGAGTTGGTCGTGATGCGGATGGTGTTCTTGTGGACGATGGCGATGCCTCCTCCAGTCTGGTTTGCGTGGTCCCTTCGGGTGATCTTGTATCCGTCCGGGATGGCGATGGCGATGTCGGGCGCTGAGGAGGCGTTCATCCATGTTTCCGTGAGGAAAGCGACGTCTGGTGATGTGGAGTCGAGCAGGTTCCAAAGTTCCACGGCGTGTCTGTGGACGGAGCGGGTGTTGAGCAGGAAGCACTTCAGGTGGTTGCTGCTGGTGCTCGGCTTGGCGGGTGTGGTGCAGGTCCGGAGGCAGGAGAACTTGCAGGATTGGCAGGCGAAGGGTCCATGGGTGCGTCCTGGGGTGGCACGGTGGCAGCCGGGGATGCGGCCGGTGTTGAGTGCGTTGAGGGTGGCGGTGTCGTAAGTCCGGTGGGTGGGTTGGCTGCTGCGGGGGCCAGGGGGTTTGGCGCTGGGCGCGGTCCAGGCGCGGACGGGCGCAGACGGGCTTGCCTTAGGCACGCCAGCGGCGCGGCCGCACAGCGGCCGCCATTTATGGGGAGGTGGGAGGGAGGAGCAGCTGGGAGGCGGGAGGCAGGGGCAGCGAATGGGCAGTCAGGGGGCGGGGCCGCAGGGACGCAGCGGCGGGAGTGGCGAGAGGCAGCAAGGGGTA
Organism: Calotriton arnoldi; assembly: GCA_963921515.1. Classification (NCBI taxonomy): domain Eukaryota; kingdom Metazoa; phylum Chordata; class Amphibia; order Caudata; family Salamandridae; genus Calotriton; species Calotriton arnoldi. The sequence goes on along the minus strand of CAWUFW010012840.1, from coordinate 255,971 downwards.
CAGAAGGAAAAGTGGAGAGAAAGCGGACACAAATACGGGCACAATTCAAAAATGGGGCAGCGAGGGGTACAGAAGGAAAAGTGGAGAGAAAGCGGACACAAATACGGGCACAATTCAAAAATGGGGCAGCGAGGGGTACAGAAGGAAAAGTGGAGAGAAAGCGGACACAAATACGGGCACAATTCAAAAATGGGGCAGCGAGGGGTACAGAAGGAAAAGTGGAGAGAAAGCGGACACAAATACGGGCACAATTCAAAAATGGGGCAGCGAGGGGTACAGAAGGAAAAGTGGAGAGAAAGCGGACACAAATACGGGCACAATTAAAAAATGGGGCAGCGAGGGGTACAGAAGGAAAAGTGGAGAGAAAGCGGACACAAATACGGGCACAATTCAAAATGGGGCAGCGAGGGGTACAGAAGGAAAAGTGGAGAGAAAGCAGACACAAATACGGGCACAATTCAAAAATGGGGCAGCGAGGGGTACAGAAGGAAAAGTGGAGAGAAAGCGGACACAAATACGGGCACAATTCAAAATGGGGCAGCGAGGGGTACAGAAGGAAAAGTGGAGAGAAAGCGGACACAAATACGGGCACAATTCAAAAATGGGGCAGCGAGGGGTACAGAAGGAAAAGTGGAGAGAAAGCAGACACAAATACGGGCACAATTCAAAAATGGGGCAGCGAGGGGTACAGAAGGAAAAGTGGAGAGAAAGCGGACACAAATACGGGCACAATTCAAAAATGGGGCAGCGAGGGTACAGAAGGAAAAGTGAGAGAAAGCGGACACAAATACGGGCACAATTCAAAAATGGGGCAGCGAGGGGTACAGAAGGAAAAGTGGAGAGAAAGCGGACACAAATACGGGCACAATTCAAAAATGGGGCAGCGAGGGGTACAGAAGGAAAAGTGGAGAGAAAGCGGACACAAATACGGGCACAATTCAAAAATGGGGCAGCGAGGGGTACAGAAGGAAAAGTGGAGAGAAAGCGGACACAAATACGGGCACAATTCAAAATGGGGCAGCGAGGGGTACAGAAGGAAAAGTGGAGAGAAAGCGGACACAAATACGGGCACAATTCAAAAATGGGGCAGCGAGGGGTACAGAAGGAAAAGTGGAGAGAAAGCGGACACAAATACGGGCACAATTCAAAATGGGGCAGCGAGGGGTACAGAAGGAAAAGTGGAGAGAAAGCGGACACAAATACGGGCACAATTCAAAATGGGGCAGCGAGGGGTACAGAAGGAAAAGTGGAGAGAAAGCGGACACAAATACGGGCACAATTCAAAAATGGGGCAGCGAGGGGTACAGAAGGAAAAGTGGAGAGAAAGCGGACACAAATGCGGGCACAATTCAAAATGGGGCAGCGAGGGGTACAGAAGGAAAAGTGGAGATAAAGCGGACACAAATACGGGCACAATTCAAAAATGGGGCAGCGAGGGGTACAGAAGGAAAAGTGGAGAGAAAGCGGACACAAATACGGGCACAATTCAAAATGGGGCAGCGAGGGGTACAGAAGGAAAAGTGGAGAGAGAGCGGACACAAATACGGGCACAATTCAAAATGGGGCAACGAGGGGTACAGAAGGAAAAGTGGAGATAAAGCGGACACAAATACGGGCACAATTCAAAATGGGGCAGCGAGGGGTACAGAAGGAAAAGGGGAGAGAAAGCGGACACAAATACGGGCACAATTCAAAATGGGGCAGCGAGGGGTACAGAAGGAAAAGTGGAGAGAAAGCGGACACAAATACGGGCACAATTCAAAATGGGGCAGCGAGGGGTACAGAAGGAAAAGTGGAGATAAAGCGGACACAAATACGGGCACAATTCAAAATGGGGCAGCGAGGGGTACAGAAGGAAAAGTCTGGGTTGTTCCTCACTTAAGCGCAGCAGCAAAAATACATGTTTACGCACACTTTAGAATGACAGTACTCAGCACATTTGTTGGACATTAAAATGCGTTGCAATTACAGCCCCTAAAGGCATCACAGATGAAATCACAGGATTACGCATATCCAGCCAGACACCCTAGCAGGAGTGTCTGGCAACATAACCCACTTTGCTTATGACATCACCTTACACAGGTACTTCACATTACATATGTGACCTTCAGTCCCTCTAAAAAGGAATAACCGTTAGTAAATGCAGTTCTGGTGCAATTACACCTCTTCACCTCCAGGGGATGCCCTTCTCAAGACATCCCCAACTCAGCCCTTCACTCCATGAAGCACTTCGCAATACACCCTCAGCTGTAGAACAAAAGTTCCAGCCCAGAAGGTGTATTAAAGGAGGTTGAGCCCTTGAGGGGTTATCCTTATGAACTCCCTAGGAAACTTAGGGAGGGACTTTTCTTCGTGCTGGGGGGAGACTGCGCTTCTCCAGCAGCTCCCCCAGCACCTTTGCATTCATGTGGTGGTGACCCCGTCCTCCTGGGGCCACCACAGGCAGAGAAAAGGCTGTTTTGCCCTTGCAGGCCGATCCTGGCCTGCAAGGCATTGTGGGAATCGCCGCATATTTGATGAGCGGCTCTCCCGCTGTGCCAGGGAGAGCCGCGCTGTCTGTCCTCTGCCGCCTTTGCCCCTCGTTGGGGGGTCCGGTCCCACCCGGACCCCCAGGTGAGTAATCCGGCTCGAGGAGCCCACCCCCGGCCGATCGGCGCCTTTTCGAGGGCCCGGTCCCACCCGGGCCCCTTTTACCCGCGCTCGGTCTTCAGCGGGCCCCGGTCCCACCCGGGACCCGCGACGGCCTCTCTGCTTGGGGGGCAGCCTGGGGAGCCCACCCCCGGCTGCCCCCGCCGGCTCCCCGCGCGGCCAGCACCCTCGTGTGCTGCCGCGGGAGCCGGCTGAGCAGTTCTGGTCTGCCCGCTCCAGCGGGCAGACGCGTCTTGGTCCTCCGGTCAGGCTGGACCGTGGGGGAGTGCGGCGGCACTCCCCCGGCCTTCTCCCATTCTTCGGGGCCCGGGGATGGGGTCCCGGGCCCCCGGACATCTTTGGGGGGGCGCGACGGAACCCCCCTCCATCCTGGTTTCTTCGGGGCCCGGGGATGGGGTCCCGGGCCCCCTCCTCCTTCTCGCGGGGAGCGCGCCGGCGCTCCCCATCTTTGGCTGTTTCGGCGGGGGCCAGGGTGGGCTCCTGGCGCCCCGCTTGGGGGTATTTTCATGGGGAGCATGACGGCGCTCCCCGGCTTTGCTTCGGGGCCCGGGGATGGGCTCCCGGGCCCCCGACCTCCCCTTTGTGGGGGGGGTCAAAGGTCGCTCACCTTCTGGGGGCCATAGCTCGGCCCCTGGGGGACCGATCTGCCCCATTTTTGTGTCCTTTTGCTCCTGGCGGCCAGCCCCAGCCACTGGGAACACTCTCCTTCGCTCTCGGGGTCTCTGAGAGGGGGAGTCGGCAGGGAGCTGTCTTCACTGGCTCCCTGCGCCAGCCTTTCGCCTGTCTCTCCTCCTTGGCCTCTCTTCTCCCTGCGCAGAGGCCTCTGCTTCTGCGCGCTGGTCCTGGGCTCCTCTTCTGGTGCTGGCAGGGCCCTGGGGGACAGTCAGGGGTTCCTCCTTCCAACTGCCCATTGCGCCAGGCTCCAGCACCTTCCGCCTCCGCAGACCACACCTCAGAGAGAGCTCTCTTCCTCTTCCAGTGGTTTTTAAAAGTTGAGTAGGGGGCTGGCAGGAAGTCTCTGTTTGTCCTATCAAACAGCGACACATCACTTCCCTGCCCCTGCTCCCTCCTCCTTGTCCAGCCTCTGGGTTTGTTCAAAATGGCGTCGTCCAGGGTCTCTGGCCACATGGTCTCTGAAACAAGACCCTTTCCCCAGTGCTGCCTTCACCTTGGTTCAGCTTGGTGCCTGGCACCCAGCGACAGCTGCTGATGGATTAGCCTGTAGCTCCACCTATCTTCTCTCCTTGGAGGGAAGATCTTCGCTCTGGGAAGAAAGGTCATTAATCTAACCTGCCAGGGCCAGACCCCAGCCAGGGACTCAGAGAAATATGACATTTCTGGATGACCCAAAAGCAGTACAAATATGACTTGGGACTCTGCAGAATACTCCTTTTCACATCCGCTACAGGGGACTTTAGTGCGTGTCTGGAATCTGTAGGCCTTATGGAAGTTAATCTAGCACATGGGCTCCACATCCCCATAGGGGAATAATGAAGTGAAAAACACAGTAAAGCACACTGACTTTCCCTGGCATGTTCCTTCCTAGCGTGTAAGGCCTATTCCGTGTCACCACCCAATTCTGCATAAGTCCTGCCACACCATTCACTTTGTAGCTGCTCCCGGACTGCGCACGCCAAGAATCTCCCCTGCGCAGCCCCTACACGTGTGCACACGCATGTACACAGGTGTCTGCATGTAACCAGCCCGGTGCCCCTTACTCCAGCTGCTGCGCAGCGGCCTAGTCAAGCTAGGGGACACCAGTAAAATCCACATGCAGTCTCTTTCATCATGAGTTCACTGTGGATGAGTCCCAATTTATGAGGCTCTCCCACAGTAAAACCTCAACACCTAGGTGCTCAAAAAGCGAAAAATCCGGGCGGCCCATAGTGTCAGAACCACCTTCTAACAATCCCCCTTAGTTTTTGCTCCTTGGTTTAATAACAGGGGGATTTTCTAAGGAGGTTGTAGTGATTAGCTACTTCTGTGTTGTGTATATATGGTAGACAAATCATTTTTTAATTTAAAAAGTAATTAGGCTTTTTGTTGCATATTCTACACTGGTGCAGATTTTTGGAAATGTCTCCAAAAGCTTTGATAAAAGTGGTAATAGCAGCTTTGAGTGGCTGTGTGGGGGTAGAGTTTTAAAACAGTTTGCATCATTGCTTGCTCAAAGTCTATTATTATTTTTAACGGATAGTAGTTATTAGTCTTCATTTTAATTTGGCTTAGTAATTCATAGTTATCAAATTGTTTTTTGGGGAAAGATTGTGTCAATTACGGTATGTTACTGTTATGATAGTCACCATGTATGGTGTGCATCTTTACGAATGGTGGAGGGGATAATTTAAAAGTGCCATCCATCATTCACGATTGGGTTTAGCTAAAGAAGTTATTTCCAGTTGCATGTATCATTATTCTCCTGTCATTATTTTTATTGCCGAACAGGTGAAAGGGTTCTTCAGCATGTATAATGGTTAGATTTTCAGGAATGTCTATGTCTTTGTATCTTCTGGGGGCATTAGGGGTTTTCCTTGTGGATTTCTTGGTTTGTGTAATTAATCTTTTTACACTGGGACTTCCTGGAATTTGCCCTGTGGTATGCCCAGGAATACAGTAGGGCAGTATATTTTTTTAGATTCTTGCTCTGGGTTCCTGGGAGCTAGTGCTTGCCTCACTTAGGTCTTGTAATACATTTCTTACTTCTATCTCTGTTATATTTTGGCGTGGTCACGCTCCTTAATATTAATTACAACTTAGGATAGGCATTAGGAAAATAGTTTAGTTTAATTTTTAGTTGTTTTGTTTTATAGTTACTTTCCAAAGTAAATTGTAGGGTTTGTTCAGGGAAGTTCATGGATTTTCTGCATAGAATATGGCAGATTTCGCTTTCTTGTATGTGTTGCATTTAGGCTGTATGTTATATGTTATCTTTCTGCCGCTTTTTATAGCGTTTGGATAATTAGTTTAAAAGTCCTTTTGGCTATTTTCTTTATCTTCTAATTTCATTGGTTACTCAAAGGGCCTATAAATTAAATGCTACTAGTGGGCCTGCAGCACCCATTATACCACGCACTTGAGTACCCCTTTAACACAGGTCCCACGCCTGCCATTGCAGCCTGAATTCAGCTTAAATTGTCAATTCCACATGGAAATATAACCCCCTTGCAAAGCCTTAAACTCCCCTTTTATTTCATGTAAGTCACTCCTAAGGTAGGGCCTAAGTAGCCCAAAGAGCAGGGTGTATTGTGATTATAAGGTTTGGCATTAACGTTTAAGTTTTGCATGCCCATGTAGTGAAAAACTCCTAAATTTGTTTTTCACTACTGTGAGGCCTATCTCTTCCATAGCATTAGGCCTGGGTGGTGAACTTCGCTCCGTTCGCGGAGTTTGCAGAGTTTTCTGCACTCCGCGGAGCTTGCGGCTTGCAGAAAACTCCGTTTCGCGATGTGCAGCAGAGTTTTTTCCCCGCTCGCGAACGGTAAGTTCACGATCGCGAACAGTAAGTTCGCGAGCGCGAGCTGCCGCTCGGGTAGAATTTCTGCCCGAGCGGCAGGAATACCAGCACAAACTGCAGTTCGCACTGCACTCCGCCACTCGCGGAACTTCGCAGAGTTTTTTTGTAACTTCGCGGAGTTCCGCATAGCAAAACTCAGCGAACTACGCCCAGGCCTACATAGCATAACATCGGGTTGCCTTATTACATCTAATAAGTGCTAACATTTGATTGGGAACAGTTAAGCATTTTGTGTTTAGAGTCTGTGACCTTGTAATTAAAAACCCTCTTTAAAGGTAAAGTCAGACCTTAAGTTACAATTTTGAAAAGCCCACTTTAATAAAGTTGGCATTTTCTTGCCCTAACTATTTGATGCCTACAGCCTGTTCCTTGGTCACACAACAGGGTGTAGTTGGACTTTGTATGTTCCTCCCAGACAGCCACACTATAGAGGGAAATGGTGTACCTGGATGGGTCATCAAATGGCAGGATAGAGGGGCGGAACTGGGCACAGCCCCACTTGCAACTGAATAGGCTGTGCTCCTCCTCACACAAAGGACTTGTCACCCCTGCATTGTTCATGCAGCCAGTATGCGGTTCACACTGACAGGGAGTGTCCAAGCATCTGGAATACAGTATGATTTTTGTCTTATTATGATTTGTGGGGAAGTAATAATGTCACATTGTATATGATTGGTTCCCCTAGCTTTTCTGAAAATGATTTTGGGAATTCCTATAAAAACTGAAATATATCCTGTTTTCTGGAAGTTAACACCCCTGGACATAGGGTTTGTTTCAGCAATCATTCTGGGATTTAGTTTGACTCCCATTTGTTTTGAGTCTGTTATAAAGTAGGAAGTTTCTGAAGGGGAAGATATGATTTCATCTGGTTAATTCCATTTTTGTCTTGAAAGAGTAACATGATAAATATGTTCAGATTTATTCCTTTGAGGAAATACTACTTTAAAGGTAACTTGAATTATTTGTTGCAAGATGCAGTATGGCCCTTTGCATTTTGCTAGAGGATAGCAAAAGATAGCCTTTGCCTGGATTGAGCGTCACTTAGATATTTGTTTCGATCGCTAAGTGTGAATCTATGTCAAGAATCTACAGTGGCTATAACTGGAAGAATGCTACATCATGATGCATTAACAAGTAAGTTTCTTCATCTCTTACTTAGTGACTTTATGCTTGTCTTTGACCTTGTACAGTGCTCTGCTGCCTTTTGGCTAGGTTCACACTATAGAAATACCATAAGATGCATACGTGCATACATACATGCATACATACATACATACATACATATATACATACCTGAGACATAAGTTTTGACACAAGTGGAGTGCCATTATTAGTAAGAAATACGGTAGGAAAATCTATTCAGGAGAAAAAAGAAACCATAGCCTGTGCTACTACATTAGTGGTCATACTGGGCAACAGACTTGCTTTTGGATATCTAGTGGTGTAAACGAGTAACACTAATAAATAGTGATGACCTTTAGACAAAGGATTAAGGGACCTATCAAGTCCATTGCCACTCCTTCAGATGGAATATCTATGACATGGAGTGGACATAGTGGGGCTTTGGCCAATTGTAAAGATTAAAAAGTTAACATTTCCTGTAACTGGAACAGAACCTTCTTATTTCAGCAAACACCCAGGGCCGATAGGACCTGTCTAATAAATAATAATCTGATTTACAACTCTCATATTATCTTCCTTTGGGCTGACTGTGAGCAAGATAAAGAACTTGTCCACCGAAAGATATAGTTCCTAAAAACTGTCTAAGTTACTTCTGAGAATGTACTTGATACAGTAAACCTTTATGCAAATGAAAATAGAGTCCTACCTTAATAGGACTGAGCTCTTTGTAGACTGCCACTTTCCAAAAAGTGATCCTCTGTTTGTGCCTCTCTGAATCTGTGATGGTGTTCCCACTTTGTATCTGTTGCTATACATTTTTATTCACTACCATTCTTAGATATAAATACTGATGTACCCCTCTGTACATCCAGTCTTCCTTCACTTTGAGTTTTCTTTCCTTTAAGTGTCTTGCCTAGTATCTCTTCTTCTGGTAAAGGAGCTTCTTGTCTTGTCTGTTTATATTTAATTTTTTAAGTAGTTAGTAAACTGGTGGGTATTAGTACCTAGAATTATATTTTCAGGTAGTAACTGTATGACAGCTACTTGGATCATGGTTTCTTTCTCATCAAATATGAGAGGAGTTATCAAACTAGGGTAAGTGTGAATCTATGTCAAGAATCTACAGTGGCTATAACTGTTTAAAGAATCATACTTTACTCCCCCATATAATACAACATGTCCATTAGTACATTCTATAGCTATAGGTTCTTCATTATAAGATTTAGGAGGACAGTTCCTTACTATGTTGCTGCATTCTCCACTTTTGAAGTACTGTGCACTTGTTACAATATCAGGATTCAGATGTCTCTTTTCCTGCGTGCGGGCCTGTGCTAAGTCATTGCAAGTATGGTCCTTAGGCTTTTACTACTTACAGGTTTAAAGTCAGGGGATCTATGAATAGCACAGGTCCAATCAATTGTGTCATTTAAGGAAAAATTGTGGTGATGTCTTAGCCAATTTTTTGTGGATTACTGGGAACAGTATTCCAAAACCTTTATAAGTAACTTATATCTACTGCTTCGTCTATGGTCAATGATTCAGATTGCAGCCACCTCTCTATCCAGTCCTATAGTTTATAGAACAAAGCTTGAGGACTCTTCCAAGGTACCCATTTGTCATTGAATAACTTTAATCTATTGGTTTTCTAGTCCAATTCCATTATTACAAGTACTGTTAAGTTATCTCTAAATATGGGGTATTTCTAGTTGGGATTGCTGCTTGATAGGTGGTCTGTAAGTTACCAGAAAGTAATGCAACTATGTATTGCACAGACCATTCTAGTGGTCAGGCTGCATTTGTAGCAACCTTATCAAAATGAACACAAACAATAATCAAGGTATTTCCCCATTTGATATGCTTGTAAGACTGTACTAGGAACAATAGGGTGTACCCTGGCATTTGCAATTACATCAGTAAGTCTTATAATAATCATGTACTTCACCTTCAGATTGATTGCTATGCAGTTAGCTTGGTCTCTTAAAGCATTTTGTACTAGCATCTGGGCTGGACTAGCTGTAGCAGACATCAGGCATCTGCCTGGGAGGCTGGAAGGGAGGGGGCCAGTTTTGTTACTGGGGGCTGGTTTTGCAGTGATGCTGCAATATCAGCCCTCAGTAACAGAAGCAGCAGTGCTGGGGGCTGGTTTTGTTAAGCAGCAGTGCTTCACTCTTGCCCCCACGTCCAGGGTGGGGGACGGTCTGACAAAATTGCTAGAGCTGCTTTAGGTTCCCAGTCCAGCCCTGACTAGGACTCAGTCGTGTTTCTCTCAGCTACTTGCATTTGTTGTTGTACAATAATTTGCTGTCATCTGTGCCATTCTGCCAATTGCTTTACCATATCTACTAGTTTAACTGGGCGGGACATGGTGTCCGTCATTCTTGTCCTCATCCCTGGCGTCGGCAGCGGCTGGACTCTTCATTGTCAAAAGGATAGAGAGTATACCCTGAGCCCCACGCCAGGGCCTGAGTTGAGGCACCACGCCAGGCAGTTTCGTGTGCCTGCCAGTGAATCCCCTTTTCCCCTACTTTTTGGACTTACAAAGGACGGTTTTGTATATATTTCACATTATACTTATCTTGTTTTGAGCACAACTATAAGCAGAAGCACTATCACTACAGGTCCTGATGAATGCCGCAACACCTCTTTTGAGGGTTATAGGCTGAATCATGTTGACCTATCCTGGTGACATGATTGAGCAGGGTTAATTCTTCCTGCACTGTCCTGTTTTTTAATCCCATCCCAGGGATGCATCAGTAAAGGTATTCGTGCACCCTGTAGTTAGTCTTAAATATCTCATTTTTTCTTTTCTTAACTTCTGCTGACCTCACCACCCGGGGTCATTAAAGGGTATTTACTATACCTCTTACAACATCTGCTGTGCTCCTCCCTCTCAGTGAGGGGGTTATTGCCCGCACCATGACTAGGCACCATGGTGCAAGGAGGTTCCCTATGATGAAGCATGCCAGCTATGGTGGGTGAGGAAAATTGTCCTTTAAAAGGAATATTCCATCTCAGCTAGGTCACCCTACCCTGCACCCCCCCCCTTTTCTTTCATCTTTCTTTTCATCTTTCTATAGACATAGGAGTTTTTGTTGTGTTTCATGTTATCCCTGTTCTGCCACCACTGTAATTAGCGCAGACGTAGGACATGGATGCAGAGGGTCTTTATATTTCTTATGAAATTTAGTTCAGACTTCATAGACCTTCTCTTAAGTAATTATACCACTAAATTGCAAAAACAGTGATACTAGTCACACGTTAATTTCTTTCCGAATCTCAGCCCCTCTGTACGTTGACCTGCAGGATAGTCTTCTCAGATACACCCTTAAAAGAACAACAGGAGGCTAAAGTTAGCTTATGAGTTTTCCCTTTCGCTAAAGTTAAAGCAATCTGTGTTTTATGTTTGACTGTGTATCCTACATGCCCCATAACAACTGCAGAATATTTTAATATAGGGAACCCATTTTACTACCATTTACCCTATTCTCAAAAGTTTTTCCAGCACCTAAAACAGCCCAGTGGTTTGTCTTCACAACAATCATGCCAAGTGTGTATAAAAATTCTACCACCACTGGTTGTTTACTTGCCTCTGATAACAATCCAGCCTCAGGTTCATGGCAAAAGGAACTGCAGGGGCTTTCTCCTGTTGGCCAGTTTTGCAAGCGATAACATTAGCATATCTCTGACTCCTGCTATCACGCAAGGGCCAAATCTCCTGATACCCGCTCTGGCACCACCTTCACAATTGTAAAAGGGCAAGGTATTATTTTCATCCAGAAAGATTTTTAAATTTGCGAATGTGTTAAATTCATATTTGTATGTGTGTCCAAGGAGCTCCGTGTTGGAAAAAATCTAATCAAAAAGGACATAAGGGGGCATGATGATCCTAGCGTGATACCCAGTACTATGTGAAGGGACCCCTGGTGTTAAAACGTGTATTAAAAAAGTATATTTTTCCTGCGGGATTTGCGAATCCTGTACTGGTTTTAAGAAACCTGTGGCCTCAGGATCCGCAACTCCCTAAAAAACGATTTTAAAGAATTTAGTGCATTAGGGCTGTGCCTTGACAATGCCTTTTGTGCAGGACATTGAGCCACAATCATTGGGGTTTGGGCACCTTTGTCAGGGGTTGGATACAGGCCCTAGCCAAAGGCCAGACTCTGTAGCTAACACCCAGGACCAAACTATGCTGCACTTTGGCCATGCACTTCAGGGGTTGGCATCCTGCAGCTAGTTGTGCACAGGGCCTGGCTAAAGGCCTGGCTATGTGGCTCACTCCTACTGTGGATAACGAAAGGCTGTGTGCAGTGGGGGTTGGTGTTTATAGAAGGTTAGGCACAGGGGGCAGTTGTATGTGGTACATATTTAAAAAAAACACTCAGAAATTGCCTGAAAAAACACAGTTAAATTAAAGTGCATTTATGGTTTTAAGCTGAAATTATCCAGTTAAAGCTTTGTGCTACTGCTTCCCATCCCCAAATGCTCTGTCTTTCCTGGATTCAACTTTCCAGAGCTGGCGATGAGAAGGGGAGCTAACAGACAGACATTAGAAGAAGAGTGTAGCATGACATTACAGGCTGCAAGTGCAAGGTGGGGGTTTGAGCATTTGTTCCTCCCTTCAAGGTTAACAAGTTCAGCCAATAGGATGATTCCTTTTTATAGCAAAGAACGACTGTCATATATTGTTTATGTAAGAATGGTTACTCTATTGGCATCAACAACTTTATAATTCCATCATGCAAGGTTTCGCTCCTTTGGAAATGCAACAGCCGACACGTGTTTCGCCCTTCATGGCCAATCCGGCCAGGGCTTTCTCAAGGCTAATTGAGTAATTCGGCAGCCATTGAGGCAATGGTACAATATACATTCCAAAGTGCTTCAAAGAAAACATTTTAAACAACTGAAACTGTCAGAAACTGCAACAAAGTCCCGGGGTAATCCCATGTAGAAGGCGATCCAGTGGTTATCCCGATTACCCCGGGACTTTGTTGCAGTTTCTGACAGTTTCAGTTGTTTAAAATGTTTTCTTTGAAGCACTTTGGAATGTATGGGACCAGGTAACCAATTCATGTTTGGTGTCTCTGGAATTCTAATGAAAAATCCTAACTTATGGTGAAGTCGTATTTAAATTGCAATTTTTGAAAATGCCACTCTTAGAAAATTGTCATTTTCTTGCCTTAGCCATTTGGTGCCGGTGGCCTGTCTCTGGGTTACATGACTGGGTGTGGGTGACAGAAGGCTTTGTGTATTCCTCCAAGACAGCCACACACATTGGGAAGCTTATGTGCGACTAGATGGGTCATCACTGGCAGGATGGGAGGGAGGAACTGGGCCCAGCCCCACATAAACTTATAATAAGGTTGTGTCCTGTCTCCATGGAAAGGGATGCATACCGCCTATAGTTAGCGTGGAGCCGGGGCCAGGAATGCACTGCACCTGTTCAATTCAAAGGCACGCCTCTGGAAGCTTCGCCCCACTTCAAAGACACAAGTGGGTATAAATACTGGACCTCAGACACCAACTCTCCAATAGACTTCTGCACCTGTGGATACTCTGCCAGGACGAAGGACTGCTGTGCTGCTGAAAGGACTGCCACTCTGCTGGACTGCTGCTCTGAAGAACTGCTGCCCTACTGCCCTCTTGCCTGGTTGAAGAGAGAACTGGACCTACAACTTCACCCTTGAACCCAGGACTCCAGATTGACTCCAAGGCTAATCTGCTGGCATCCTGATCTAAGCCCCAAGAACATAAAAGGCTCCCCAACATCCTGCAACATCCCCCGGACCCAATTGAAGTAAGTTCCTGACCCCAAGTGGTGTCCTTCAGGTCCTGGACACTTGGTATGGATCAAGGAGCTCTATTCAAGCTTTTGGGCTCTTCGCGACTGCAAACGGGCCCGTTCACACAAAGACCTCACTGCTCGCACCGCATTTCAATGCGAAGCTTCAGCAGCTGCTTCTTTATGCTACAGCATCGACTGATATCGGGGGACAACCAGCGTGAAGCTCCACCATTGCCTGTCCATGACCCCTATCCTGCTCTTAGCACCACTCCAGCAGCCTCCCATGATGTTCTCCCTGCTCCTCATTGTTATTGTTAATTGTGACTTATAGAGCGCTTAACACCTACAGGTCTCTAAGCGCTGCGAGAAGATCAGCTAAAGTCCCAGAGTGAGTGTTGTCTCAAGTGTTGTGTACTATGCCCAGGCTTCTGTGAAGAAGTAGCGTCTTCAGTTTCTTCCTGAACGTAAGGAGGGCTCTTTCGGAGCGAAGCTGTCCTGGCAGTCCATTCCATAGTTGCGGGATGAGGACCGAGAAGGCTCGGCCACCTTTGGTGGTGTAGTTAAACCGTGGACATTTTAATAGGCCCTCTGTGGCCGACCTTAGGGTGCGGCCGGGGACGTATTTCACCAGACGTTCTTTAATATATTTTGGTGCCTGATCATACAGGGCCTTGTGGGTGATGCAGAGGCCTTTGAATCTAGCCCTCTGTTTAATGGGAAGCCAGTGCAATTGTTGCTGTAGGGGTGGGGCCCGGGTGCGTCTAGGCAGCTTAAAAATTAGCCTTGCCGCATCGTTCATCACCACCTGGAGTTTGCCCAGCAGCTTGTCTGGCATTCCAATGTACAGTGAGTTCCCATAGTCAAGTCGTGACAGGATCAGGGCGGCCACCACCGTCCGCATGGTTGAGAAAGAGAGGATGGGAGATAGTTTCCTCAGCTGTCTAAGTAAACCCACACATGTCCCGAACACGGTAGATACTTGATTGGACATTGAGAGCTTGTCATCTATTTTAATGCCCATGCTTTTTACCACCAGAGCTGGAGTTGGGGTGTTACCCAGCTCATGTGGCCAGTACTGGGTGGTCCATGGGTTACAGTCCGTAGTGACCTCAGTTTTATCAGGATTGATCTTGAGAGAGTTGGCTGTCATCCAGTTTACCACAAATCTCAGTATGTTTTTCACCCGTGTATGGGCTTGTGGGGTGTTTTCTATTTGTAGAATGATTTGTGTGTCGTCCGCATAGTTGAATACCTGGCAGTCCATCTGGGCCAGGTCCCTCACTAGTGGTCTGAGGTATATGTTGAACAGTAGTGGGGACAATGCCGACCCTTGTGGGACTCCACAGGTGATGGACCCCCTATCTGACACACAATCACCCATCTGTATTTTTAGGGTGCGATTAGTCAGGAAGGAAGTGATCCACTGTAGAATTGTCCCCCCAATGCCAATGTCCTGGATTCTTTCCAGGAGTTGGGAGTGGTTGACTGTGCCGAACGCTGCCGACAGGTCGAGGAGGACTAGCGCGCACGGTTTTTTGCTGTCAGCTGTGATCCTAATTTCATCTAGTACTGACAGCATCACCAGCTCGGTACTATGGTGGGCCCTAAAGCCTGCCTGCCTGTCCCCGAGGAGTTGATGTTCTTCCATGAACCTTGATAGAGTTTGCAGGACGTGTTGTTCCATGATTTTGGCCAGAAAGGGAAGTTGGGATATGGGTCTGTAGTTTTTCATGTTGGTGGTGTCTGCTCCTGTATTTTTGAGTAGGGGTATTACTCTTGCTTCCTTAAATTTCCTAGGGACCTTCCCTGTTTCCAGCGAGAGGTTCATCATGGCGAGAATTTCTCCCTCAATCGCTGGGAGTGCTAGTTTAAAAACCCTTGGTGGACATGGATCTGCGGGTGAGCCTGATTTTATTCTGGTCGCAATGCGGCGCAGAGACTCCAGGTCGAGATTTTGGAAGGAGGTGATCAACTCTACCCTATCTTCATGTGGCTCAACCACTTCCACGACGTGTTGGTTAAAGGGGGAGTTGTCAATGTCTGCCAGGATGTCTTGTACTTTGTCTAAAAAGAAGGACAGGAACTTATTGCATTGTTCCTGGCTGGTCGGCGCTTCCTGCGTCTGCTTTTGACTCAGCTCCTTCAGTATTTTGAATGTTTCTTTATGCTTATTGGCTGCCTCCAAGATCCTATGTTCATAGAATTCGGCCTTTCTACCGAGAACGGCTTTTTTATAGATGGAGAGTTTGGCCCTGTATTCTATGAGAGCCCACGGCTCATAGGCTTTGCGCCACTGTCTTTTGTGGTGGCAGAGGGTACGTTTCAGTCCCCTTAGCTCTTCCGTGAACCAGGGGGCGCTCTTCCCCTTGTTTTCCACTCTAATTTTCCCAGCTGGCGCCAGCTTATTGATGGCTGTTAGTAGCTGGTTGGAGATGGATTCACTCCACTCTTCAAGATCATGACCCTCTCCATCACGAATGGGACTCATGGCATGGATTTGAGAAGGTAAACTTCAGCAGGCCTAACTTGGCGATGGAAGCCGACCTGCGCTCCATCGTGGTCAGCCTGAAAGTGTAACTTTGACCCGGTCCAGCGTGACCAGATAGCCACAGTTGGAGCTTTGTGCTTTTAGGTGCTATTTGACACTTAAATCTTTAAAAATTCATAACACTGGTTCTAGTGATTGGATTTCTGTCAATCTGGTCTTGTTTTATTTGTTAAATTCTGCTCTATATTTCTAAACTGGTGTTGAATCCTTTTAGGGATTTGTTTCACTGTATTACTGTTTGAAGTATTACACAAATACTTTACACATTGCCTCTAAATTAAGCCTGACCACTCTATGCCAAGCTACCAGAGGGTTGAGCACAGGTTAATTTGGAGTTGGTTTGTGCCTCAGCCACAACAGGATTGAGGTTGCTGCTTGACCACGACTCACACGCCAGTCAGCCACCAACCCAATGTCTTACAATGAGCATTACAAAAATTAAAGTAATGTGCACTAACATCCATATTTTCTTACACCAATCATAGAGAGAACTGGCAGGAGATGCCTTCTAGGCTGGGTCATTTCATTTATTGCCTGCCCAATGCCAACAGGTACCACTGCATGCTTCAGCTTCTTTCAGCGACTAGATTAGATGGTTCCTAAAAAGAATCTTGTTTTTAACAAGTTATTTTATTGACTTGCTCTATTCTGAATAAAGTCAAATTGCTTTTCTCGTAAAAATAGAAGAGCCCACGGTAGAATCTCATCCATGGGAGAGGATGTGGCCTTATGGCCAGAGCTGCTGATTTTGAAACTGGAGGACCAGGTTCAAGTCAATGCTTCGGCTCAACATCCTGTGATTCAGGGCACATGACAGTCTCTCTGTGCTTAAAATAATGAATCTGACCTTGTGTGATGTAACTGGCAACATGAGGGAACACAGGGGTGGGGAAGGCTGAGAGCAATGGTATATGTGGGCAAGATAGGAACACGGGTGGGAGGTGAAAAGCACACAGGAGAAAGATAGAATTTCTTTTTTTCAGAGTGTCTAAACAAAAAGAAAAAGTAGTTTACTAAAAGACAAGAGGTAGGAGCACAGAAGATGGCCAGCCAGAGAGCTGGTAAAGATGCAATACTCCATGAGAGGGACAAACACAAGAATGGCAAGCTGAGACAGAAAAGCCATCCAATAATATGCAGGCAAAAGAAAGTGATAGTAAAGACAACAAATAGTAAGCAACTGCTGGGCTGTAAGTCCCTGTATGTTTTTTGTTAGTCTACAATACGTCTTTCACAACAAGGCAGCTTGATGTGTCGTAGGCTCAACCTAAAAATGGCCCACACACTGCCCTTTTTGAGCTGGTCCATCTGGCAATGTTAGACTGCCCAAAAGGCCTAGCCAACATTGATCTCTCATAAGCATTGTATGACTTATAGTTCACCGAACAGTTGCAAATCAATCATGGAGTAGTATGCTTTAGTGGTTGGAAACATCCGTGGTACCTAGAGAAAAACCTTTGTTTCTTTTCATGGTATCGGACATGGCGCCTCCAAGGCAGATTAAAACACCAACATTGACATGTTTTCCTTGAAAGATGAGTTTACTGAAGACAGATTTTTATCATCCTGAGTACTTTCCCTGGTGACCAACACAGGAAGAGTACCCCTTCATGAACAAAGTAATACTGGTTCCTAAGTGTAAGAAAGTATGAATGAAATGTCTATCCTCCTCTCTCTTATATGATTAGGGTCTTCTCCAAGTGAAATGGATACCTTTCATTCATACAGATGCACATCTGTTCACAACAGCAGTGTTGGTGCCCCAGTATACTGGAGATCTACATTGTACAATGTGTGCCTAGTGCACAGTAGCAGGTGCACACAATTTGCAATGATAAGCTCAAAGGATTTAGCACATATTAAATCACACGATGCAGCATAAACAGCAACATGGGATAAGGTTGTAAAATGCTATTCTGTCTGTATAGAAAGGCTGTGTAACAACAAACCCATAGCGTTATTTTTGCACTCTAGCAGCACCCCATGGATCCTGCGATGTGTGATGACCTCTCCATAAACCTTCCTCCGGATTGATGCAACACTGTTCAATCAACTTTTACACTGAGCATAACTTTCTTTTGAGGGGAGTGTATGCTTTTAAAAGGAATGACATCATTTGCGAATGTGCCTCCCACGTCACAAAGGGTCAAATGTACAAAGCTTTTTTTCATTTGCAAACAGCCCGATCACACAATTGGGCATTTGTAAATGAAAAAAGGCATTCGTCAGCTGGGTGTTAGGAAGGGGCGTGTTTAGGGCATCTCTCCCTAATACCGAATTGCAAGGATATGTATGATTCTTTTGTGACCGAAATGCGGTCGCAAAACATTTGCGTTTTACAACCAACTTCAAGTTAGTGGCAACCTATTCGCAAATGAGAAGGGGTTCCAAGGGACTCCATCCCCTTTGTGAATGTTTGCAAAAACATTTTTTAAGAGCAGGTAGTGGTCCCTCGGGTCACTGCCTACTCTTAAAAAATTAAAAAGCTAATTTTCCCTTTTTCTTGTTGAAAATTTGAATTGGATCCCGTTTTCCTTTAAGTAAAATGGGCTGCATTTAAAAAAAAAAACATTGCTTTATTGAAAAGCAGTCACAGACATGGTGGTCTGCTTGACACCCACAAACGATTACCAACATACATCTGGCCCAAAATCCCATAAATATTTGAAAATTTGAATCTGAATGACCGAACAAGTTACAGCAAGCACAAAACAGAGTGGATTGGAGAGAAAAGAAAATGTGACATTCGCCTATTTATTTAATGGGATGGGGCGTCTGTTATGGCCTAAATAGTTTCTGATTGGTCATTTGTGCTTCTGTGCATGATAATTATTAGGGGCTTTCTGAGTCTGTCTTCTCAGCTAAGCTAATTGATTCTCAGATAGCACTTGAAATCAAGTTTCGATTTCTATGATGTTAAGGAACATCTCTGGATTAAGGAACACGTTTATAGATTCTGGTTGGCACAAACATTTCCTCCCATGTCATCACATACGAAGTGGTCTATACCTATATTCTTGAGGCCGAAAGAAAGCAGAGTCTGCAAAACTTGGGGTTTCATGAATATTGTGAATGACCCTCTCATTATATCAGTATAGACATTTGATAGTTCAGTTTTCCAAGTTATATTCGTTGAGTCACGCGCTATGACCCATGTGTTTGTCCCCGGTAATATGGTATGTGCAAATACAGTTGTTGGGTTGTATCCATGCCAACCATCTTCTCTGTGTTCCCCGTGCCTTCTCAGAACTTCCACCTTTGGAGGTTCTGGAATGACAAGGGCAGAGAGGAGGTCGGTTGGCAGTTACATGGGATGGTGTTGCTCATCGCTGCTCCTGTCTTGTTGGCAATAAAGAAGATATTGTCTTTACCTTTCGTCTTCTTTTCACTGGCGATGTTCCGCCTTCAAGACTACCACGCGTGCCTGTCTCCTTCGTTTCCTGCGTCCAGCTGATGACCCCTAGCAGCGATCCAGGCTCAGCCTTCGTGGACTCCCTCTGGCGTACGTGACATCGTTTACCCCTGCCCTGAAAATACAAGGTACTGTTTACTTTTATTCATTGGCCTTCTGCACCATTCCCGACGTGCTCGCGCTCACCATTACCGTTACCCAGCATTCCCGACGCGCCTCCGTCTTTTTGCCAACCAACGCGTTGCCAATCAACGCCTACGCTCTATATTTGACGTACGGCCATTGTTTACCGCTACCTAGCAACCACCTCGAAGCCTTCCACCTGCCAACCACATCTTTTGCCAACCAATTCACGCGTTGTGTCTCTGATTGGTTCTGCGTGCAGCACACTCCAACGGTGATTTGCACACCAGGTTTCACACAAACAAGTGTCACGGTGATCTGCACACCACTATTAACAATCATTCAGCAGATCTTAGGAGCGCGGTTCTATGCGCACTTTGGGCATTTAAATCAAAAAAAGGAATTGCCACCACGCCAGCAATTGAAGTGGTACTCTACCAACCACAGCGTGTTGTTCATTCCTCACTCGACGACACGCACGTCAATTTAAACTCTGTTATCCCCAGTTCCTGCAACTATTTTCACGACCTCATTTTTCAATTTCTACAAATATGCATGTGTAAGCATTCATGCCAACTCTGCGGTGACACACA
The DNA here is from genome assembly GCA_963921515.1 of Calotriton arnoldi. Lineage (NCBI taxonomy): Eukaryota > Metazoa > Chordata > Amphibia > Caudata > Salamandridae > Calotriton > Calotriton arnoldi. The sequence goes on along the minus strand of CAWUFW010012840.1, from coordinate 236,228 downwards.
CACCTTCTTGTGTATCACTCAATTTACCTCAGTCGACGGCGGTGATACTCTGTATTGTGTGTTGTATTGTGTGTTTCCTTCAGCATGCAACAATCTCTTTCAGCTCCTCCGGCGTTTTCACCTAATCCCGCTTCTCCTGAGTTGGATTGGGAGAAGTGGAAAGAAAGTTTCGAAGCATACCTGGATGCTCTCGAAGGCGACTCATTTACTCATAAAAAGAAATTCGCTATTCTAAGACATTGTCTTGGTTCAGAGGGCCGTACCATTCTTAAGCACACTCCTAAAGTGTTAGTTTTATTTATTGAAGGTGAAGGCGACGGCGTTGAGGATGAATATGCTACAGCAATTAAGTCTCTTGACACTAGGTTCAAAGCCTGCAAAAACATCACATTAGAAAGACATAAATTTCGGAAAAGAGCACAGCTGCCCGGGGAGTCCGCCTCCACTTATGTTGGTGTTTTACGTATCTTAGCAGTTTCTTGCGATTACAAAACATTTGAGGAAGAAATGATTAGGGACCAGCTTGTAGAAAAGACTAATAACAAAAAGTCCAGGAGGCTCTTTTATCCAAGCCTGATCTATCTCTACAAAAAGCACTTGAAACTGCTATTAAGATCGAAAGCACTACATCCTACTTGGAGCAAATGTCAATTTCCAGTTCCGTTTCTCCAGCACAAAGTATTTCAGCTGTTAAGGGTAAATCAAAAACTTCAAAAGACTATCCACGCCAAGGAAGAACGGAGGGATATTCTAAACCTAACACCAATCCCAGACCCTCTAATAGACATTGGGAGTGTTACAGTTGTGGTAGCAGTTCTCACCTCGGTAATGCCAGATTCTGTCCTGCCCTTAACAAGACTTGTAGCAAGTGCTTTAAGAGAGGCCATTTTGCCAATGTGTGTAGATCCAGTGGCAAGTCATCCGTCAATTCTGGCGTTTCCTCCACCAAGAAAATCCTCAACCTTGAGCAACCTTCGGATGTATCATCTTCAAGTGAAGAAGATCAAATTTGCATATTGTCAGAATATCACTGTGCAGGCGTCGTTTCTACGGTTCTACAAGAATCAAGACGACCCTTATGTACTTTGACTGTCAATGGAAGAGACATCAAGATGTTGGCCGACTCAGGGTCCCCTTATACTCTCATAAGTGACAAAATATGGGAAGACTTGTTTCAATCCCAAGGTCTCACTTTAAATCATTCACTGGTTCGTCCTATTGCTTATGGTGGTAAAAACATCGATGTCCTAGGTGAATTTCATGCTAATTTATGTTTTAAAGGCAATAATGCTCAGGGAATTGTCTATGTTGCCAAAGATGATACCTGTCTTTTGGGTTGGCATGACCAAGGTAACCTAGGAATCATTTTAGATCCTAATGATCCCCATCAAGTCATACTAAAAGAAGATTTAGTCTATGTGCAAACCCTTAAAGATGAAACGTGGGAATCTGCCTATCCTGAGATTTTTAATAACAAACTAGGTTTATTTAAAGGTTTTAAACACAAAATTAAATTACGTGACGGTGCCCAACCTGTAGTACACAAGGTCCGCAGAGTACCCTTGGCTTTACGTGAAGGACTTAAAAAGAATTAGATAAACTTTGTGCCAGTGATGTCATAGAACCCATCGAATCATCCGATTGGGTCTCTCCCATCGTTCTAGCTCAAAAAGCCAACGGAACCCTGCGCATGTGTGTTGATCTTCGCGATTTAAATCGCCACATCTGGATTGATCAACACCCATTACCCAACATCACTGAGATGACCACCACCCTTAAGAATGGGAAAAAGTTTAGTTTACTCGATATGACGTCGGCTTACCATCAAGTCGATTTGTACCCCGATTCGCGACATTACACTGCATTCATCACTCCAGAAGGATTGTTCCAATACAAGCGTATGCCATTTGGTCTTGCTTCTGCCTCTGCAGTTTTTCAGAGGATCGTGGAAAGCATGTTCAAGAGCATCCCTGGGGTGATGGCATTTCAGGATGATGTCCTAGTTTATGGCTCGGATCAAACTCAAAATGATGCAACATTACGTACTGTTTTCTCTATATTAAAAGAAAAAGGTGTTACTTTGAGTCCTGAAAAATGCAAGATAAACGTAACTTCCGTAGATTATTTGGGGTACAAAATATCTGCCGAGGGTGTTGAACCTAAAACCAGCCTAATTAAAGCCATAGAAAATTTTTGTGTTCCTAATGACAAAGAACAGTTGAGATCTTTCATGGGACTCATCGAGTTCTATGACAGATTTGTGCCCAATTGCTCATCTAAAACATTCCACATGAGAAATCTGCTTAAGAAAAATGTCATTTTTAACTGATGTAAAGAATGCACCAAGGAATTCCAGCTAATCAAGAATGAAATTGCACATGCCATTCCCCTTAAACCTTTTGACATCAATGATCACACTATAATCATGACTGACGCCAGTCAGAAAGGTCTTGGTGCTGTACTAATGCAGCATAGGAATGGCAGGGATGAGGTGGTAGCGTTTGCATCCAGGGGTCTCAAGGGTGCTGAAGCCACATACTCTGTAATAGAACGCGAACCCTTAGCTTGTTGGTGGGGCATCGTTCATTTTAAACACTACCTATGGGGCTCAAAATTCACTGTAAGAGTAGATCATAAGCCCTTAGTCCAGCTTTTCACCACAAAAGGGGGACAAGGCTACTCCCGAATTGCTAAATGGCAATATAGGTTGTTGGAGCATAATTTTGTTGTTGAGTATGTTCCTGGCATACGGAACGTTTTGGCAGATTGTTTATCCAGATTACCAAGCGTCCATGACACGGATGATGGTGAGGACATAAAATGTGATGATGTGTTTTGTTACGCCATTTCTGAATCCAGTGGAGCCATCTTAGAGAGTGAGTGGAGAGATGCTTATTCCACAGATTTGGATATCATAAAACTTATGAGTATGATTCACACAGGGTGGACTAGAGAGTGTTCCCTTGATGAATCCATTGGAAAGTTTAAGCATGTTTTTGACGAGCTTTCTATAATCAATGATCTTTTGTATCGTTCTGCTTCACTTGTGGTTCCTGTAAGCATGAGAGATAAAGTACTTACCCTAGCTCATGAAGGCCACATAGGCATGCGTGCAATGAAGAGAAGAGGTAGGGAGCAGTTCTGGTGGCCGGGTCTTGATAAACAAGTTGAACATTTTGTTAGAGATTGTTTCCATTGTGCTGTAAGTGACAAGTCTCAGGTAACAGTTCCCCGCCCAATTCAAACTGTTAATGTTCCCTCCAAACCGTGGTCCAAATTGGCCATCGACATCATTGGCCCCCTTACATTATCTGACAGTGGCGTTTCAGAGTATGGTATTGTCCTTATAGATTACTACAGTCGCTGGCCGGAGTTGAAATTTGTTAAAGTTCCCACAACTTCTAGTATCATAGAATTTCTGGAGTTTCTTTTTGCTAGGGATGGCATCCCTGAAGAAATTGTCTCAGACAACGGCTGTCAATTCACTTCTTCAGAGTTTGAGAAATTCTTAATTCTTATGGACATTAAACACACTAAAACCTCTCTTTATCACCCTAGGAGTAATGGTCTCGTTGAGAGATTCAATAGGGTGATCAAGGACAATATACAACTATCCAAGGCTAGTAATCTAAACTGCAAAAATGAACTGAAAAACCTGTTGTGGGCTGTACGTACTACCCCCAACTCTGACACAGAGGTTTCCCCATTTATCTTACTTAGGGGCCGTATTCCATCTTCAAAATTGTTAAGGGGATGGATGGGTGCATTTGATTTACCAACAGCCAAAATACAAGATGTAAACAAGAAAAGAGCTGAAGCTCAAAAGAAATACATTCAACCTAGCACTAGAGAACTTAAGGTAAATGTAGGTGATTTTGTCAGAGTCAAATGTTCCCGAATTTTGTCCAAGGGCTCATCCAAATTCTCTGATTCCAAGCGGGTGGTAAGAGTCAACAAAAGTGCTGTACAATTAGCAGACGGAAGATGGTGGAATAAAAGTAAGATCTCCGTTTCTAAACATCCCCATGTAATCCGTTCTAACCAAAGTAGCACATGTCATGGCCCTTACATCCGTGAACCTTCCACCAGATCTACAAAGCCACCCAGTAAGTTTCAAGACTATGTTATGTATTAGTGTTTTTCCACTGCTCGTTACATTCATTTCCTTGCATGCTATTTGTTCCATGAAATTGTTCTCTTGTTATGAACCTTTGTAATTATTTTAATTCTCTAGTATTTTCATTTGTATAGGGGGAAGATGTGTTGGGTTGCATCCATGCCAACCATCTTCTCTGTGTTCCCCGTGCCTTCTCAGAACTTCCACCTTTGGAGGTTCTGGAATGACAAGGGCAGAGAGGAGGTCGGTTGGCAGTTACATGGGATGGTGTTGCTCATCGCTGCTCCTGTCTTGTTGGCAATAAAGAAGATATTGTCTTTACCTTTCGTCTTCTTTTCAACAGTCTATAATTGACAATAATACATATTTTTCAACATGACACAGTTGTTTTGGATTCTTTATCATACTCATATCTCTAGCAAAATCATTTACAAGGTTAGGAGTGCAGTGATTTGGAGGGGGAGGGGGTTCAGATATCACTTTGGCAGCCAGGAATGGAAAAAAACTGGTCCCCACTACCAAACACCTACATCACTGCTGGATGCCTTAGCCAGAGTTAATGATATTTACATTCTCTCACCAGCTCACTCTTTCTTTCACCGGTGTGACTGATCAAGGCTTATGGTTGTATGCTGTTGTTATAAAATAAGTGACATTGCGCAAGCTCTATCTTTTCTTGACATTTCTTACCTTGATATCTGCCTCCAATCGCCTTTATAGACTAAGGTTGAAGGATACTATGTTGGATATGGGGCAAAATAGGGTCCTGTTGAGCTTCCCAAGCTTTTGCATTATGTCACATAAGCATTATAGACTATGGCCCTAACAGAGAACTCATTGAGAAAACCCCTGTAACCAGGGTCAAGGCAAAAATGTTTAATGCAATGCCCACAATGCAGGAGACAGTGTATAGAGTGGGACCTAATGTATTGCATACAGGGCAAAATTCACTTAGGGGTCGATTCCGATTCGGGCCGGAAAAAGCACCGACCGACTCGGATCCGGAAATTATACCGACCGACACGTACCTGTGGCGCCCGACACGCCAAGTACGATGCAAGGCGTGCAAAATCCGACCGACACGTACCGAACCCAAGTCGACCGACCGAGCCGCACGGAAAACAGCAATCCGGTTGGAAAAACACGCGAATCCAACCGACCGACACACACCCGGAACAAATCCGACCGAAACGTACACGCGAACTCCAAACCGCAAAGTACGATGCAAGGCGCGAAAACCACGAGCGAGTCGGACGGAGGACAAGCCGTACGACCGACACGCATACAAAACCGAGCCGAAGCAACACAAAACACCGCGACCGACGCGTACGCAGCATAGAAAACTGCACATACACAGCGTGAACGAAACGGAGAAGACCGTACGAGACAAATGCAGGGTCCGACTCGGTCACAAGAACGTTTCCAACATACACAGACAGTACAAAGGAAAAATCACACAAAAAAAGGCCAAACAAGCAATTACTAAGCCAATAAATACTGGGGGGTGGGGACAGAGAACAAAGACACACCCACAACTCCACCCATATAAAGGACACAAATCACAACCATGAGCCTTTGCAAATGCCATTCCACTGCCAGCACCCAAGAGAAAGCAACCACACACCCACAGCTCATCCCTCACACAAGCCACACACCATCAGCACACCAACAAATACCTACCTCACATACACCCAGCAAAACACACACTCACACACCCTCACCTGCACACCAACACACACATCACTCACCATCACCACCCATCACCATGCCCCCAAGAAGAATCCCAAGTTCCTAGATTGTGAATTGGAAGTCATGGTAGACGAGATCCTCAGGGTAGAGCCACAGCTGTTTGGCACACTGGTCCAACAGACCCCCATCTCCCAGAAAACCAAGATGTGGGAGAGGATCATCAACAGGGTGAACGCACAATCACCATGTCGGCGCACAAAGAGCGACATCCAGAACAGGTGGTATGACGTGCGCAGGAGGGTACGGGACCTGCTCAAGAAAGACTACATCAACAGCCAATACACCGGCAGTGGCCCTCCTGCCAAGCCAATATACCTCAGGCCCTGGGAGGAGAAGGTGCGGGCCATCCTTCCGCCAGTGAGCGTATATGGACTACAGGACATCCCAGAGCCTGGTGAGTACACAACAAATGTACACAATATACTGCCACAAAACACACACACATCACTGTCAAGGGAGAGTCAAACCATGCACTCATAGCAATTACACAGCAACCAGAACAGAATCATCCCAAAATGTGTATGTCAGTCAGATAAACACAACACATGCCATCAAAAAAGTCACATCCAACTGTGCCATCACATGTACAAACACAACTACAACTACAGCTAGGCAGTGGCACAAATAGAACTAACAAACACATCCAGACATGTAGCCACCACAACAACACCAACACACAGTGAAGACCACTCAAAGGAAGGAATTCTGTGTATGCTGTCCAAGTCAGTGTAGCAAATAGCATCATGGGAGTCGCAGTCACACATATTGCCCCCCCCACAACTGTCCCATCAACACCACCCTGAACCATGCTCACATCACAGGGAGTGGAGAAGGACTCACAAGATGGCTGACACTGGCTACTGCTGTGGGGAGCACAAGGCCCTGCTGGCAACTGTGCACCAACAAACAGCAGGACACCACTGACTGACATCCTGAGAGACAACTTCCACTCCCTGCAATGCAAGCACGTTCCATGGTGGGATAACTGGCTGGCTGGGTGGGAAGGAGGACTTGCAGCACTGACCATAGTCACAAGCACCTCCCCTCACACACCCCCCAACACAAACTCCACAGAACCCACCTGGTAGAATGCAATGCCCCCCATCCTAACACAAGATCCCACAAAGAACCACCATCCTGGGTTATGTTGTGTGAAGCACAGGGACACTCTTGGGACTCTTAGCCAAACAACTGCCAGGACAACACTCCCAGCCATCCTGTCAGCACAGCCAGCCCACCCCACAGGGAAGCAGAATCAAAAGGAAGGAAGCATGGGCATGCTGGGAAGGGGGGTGGAGGCAATAGCATGATGGGAGTCGTAGTCACAGCTCTACATCCCCCACCACATGGCCCAGCAAGCTCACACTCACGCATGCACATCCCACAGAGAGTGGAAAGGCCCATCAAAGATGTCTGACACTGTTGCTGCGTCGTGGGGAGCACAAGGGCATGCTGGGAACTGCACACCAACCAACAGCAGGACACCACTGTCAGCCATCTTGCCATTGCTCTCACACCCACACACACTGAACTCCCCACAAAAGCAAGTAAGTATGGGAATGCTGGGAAGTGGGGTGGAGGCAATAGCATGATGGGAGTCGTAGTCACAGACATAGCTCACCCCCACAACTGTCCCATCAACACCACCCTGAACCATGCTCACATCACAGGGAGTGGAGAAGGACTCACAAGATGGCTGACACTGGCTACTGCTGTGGGGAGCACAAGGCCCTGCTGGCAACTGTGCACCAACAAACAGCAGGACACCACTGACTGACATCCTGAGAGACAACTTCCACTCCCTGCAATGCAAGCACAGCCCATGGTGGGATAACTGACTGGCTGGGTGGGTGGGAAGGAGGGCCGGCTGTCAACCAAACACAACCAATGCAGACCATGTTCACACCCCAAAAAATACATAGAAATGCCCAAATAATGCAGGACAATGTGCCACACCAATATCAACCCCTGACTGTGACGACTTAGGACAATGCAATGTACAGGCCCGCACCCAGAGGCACAGTCACAACTGTCATGTGTGTCAACCATTGATGCCTGCAGAAACATAACATACATTGTGTGTGTCTCCCAAAAACAGGTGATGATGGGGATACAGCAGCAGACGCTGAGAGTCCCAGTCCCAGGCTCAAGAGGATGCGGAGCTCACTGGCGTCGTACAGCCTCTGTCCTCCTCGGACGAAGAAGACCAACCTGGCACATCCGGTGCAAGTCTACATGCAGCACCAGCAGGACCACCAGCTGCAGCACCAGCAGGACCACCAGCTGCACCCCTTCACCCACCCCTCCAACGACTGTCACCACAAATACCATCCCTGCCGACATGGACAGAACAAGGAGCAACACCAGCACAGGGACCCTGGACCAACCTGGGGCCATGGACACCACCACCACCACCAACCCCCAAGGTGGACCAGGGTCATCTGTGCATGCCACTGCACGCACTGCACATGTCAGCAGGGGTGGTGGGAGGGGTGGGAGACAGAGGTCGTTGCTTGCAGAGGTTGCTGGTGTGCATGATGACCCACAACTGGTACGCATAGCTGATGCGTACCAGTCCAGCACCGGAGACCTCAGCCAGGTAGTGGGGCTCCTCAGAGACATGAAACAGCAGCAGGCTGCCCATCATGCCCGCTTGGACTCCCACATGTCCCACGTGGAGTCACACATGTCCCGCGTGGACTCACACATGTCCCGCGTGGAGTCACACATGTCCCGCGTGGACTCACACATGTCCCGCGTGGACTCACACATGTCCCGCGTGGAATCCAAGTGGGATGCACTGCATGAGATGACGGCGGTGCACAGGGACATTTTACAATGCCTCCGCCAGATGAACAGCAACCAGTCCACACCTCCCTGTGTGCCAACAACATCTGGTGCCGAACAAACTGCAACTGCCACAGGGAGGGAGGATGACTCTGGCGGAGAGTCCCCTGCACCACAGCAGCCTGTACTTGAGGGGCCCCCCCCCAAGAAGAGGGGTCGTCCGAGGAGGGGCAAGTGAGAGGCCGATGGCCAAGCGCAACTCCCAGGAAGCCTGAACCTGTTCTGGATGTTCACCTTTGTGCACAGACTGTTCACCCTGTTGACGGCAACACTACTCCCACACATTGCATGGGGAGTACAAGTTGGACCAATGTGTCAGACAACTGTGGCCCCGATACTGGGGATTCTGTCTACCAGGACTTTCAATTCACCTAGGAACTTCGGATTGCAAGATTTATGTACAGCACTACCCATCCTATGCACTATTCACACAAATGTATCACAATAAACACACTAATACACCATACTTGCCTCTGTTGTGATTCCAACGTGGGTGCTGTTATGGGGATGATGAACTGCAAAATTACACTGTGTATGCGAACTGCAACAGCAAGGACAACACAGGCATGTGAGTAAAGGCAACGTGACACATATGAGGGAGACACACCACCAGGGCTACACAACACATACACACCTAGGCCATCTGACTCATTGCCTACACTGATGTTGCCAGGGAAGACGGTGCAATGCACAGACACCACACCCATTCCCAGTTGTAGTCAAGTAGCCCACAGGTGCAGTAAGCAAATGGCAGTCAAATGTGTGACCACAGACAACGCACATCACAAAGTGAAGCACAGGTTTATTACACAGTTGCAACATGTCGTAACCACTACAGATGCAAGGTAATCCCACCTGGCAGTGGGCACACAGTCAACAACTGTAGACGGAAGGAAGTCCATGGGTGTGGCGCACATCACCTGTAGGGACACAACAGCTACCAGCCTGGAAGTGCAATCACGTCGTCGGTGGACACAGTTGACCAAACGAATCTGAAAGTACCCTGTGAAGGACAGAAATGACACACAGTCAAAAGCAATGGAGTACAGGACAGAACAGCAAAACTCATGCACAATACATGTTACAAGATACCCACCCAGAACCAAGTTAGCATGTCAACACTGTTGGGGAGTACAGCCCACCTGTAAGCACACATCCAGTCAAGTAGCCCATGGACACACTCCAACAGCACCAGAGCACCACCTACACATCATGCCAACTCACATCATTGACATGACACCTCAGGATACTCACATTCAGCTAAAGAAGTTGGTGATGAGCTGTGTGCGGACATCACCCTCATCATCATCATCATCATCGTCACTGGCATCGTGGTCCAGGCCAGGATCCTCCACAGGTGGCGGATGTTGGTCATTGTCATCCTGGATGAGAGGCAACTCCTTCCGCACTGCCAGGTTGTGGAGCATGCAGCAGACGATGATAATCTTGCACACTTTTGCAGGGGCATATGGGAGGGACCCTCCGGTCTTGTCCAGGCAGCGGAAGCGGCTCTTCAGGAGACCAAATGTCCGCTCAATCACTCTCCTGGTCCGACCATGTGCCTCATTGTAGCGCATCTGGGCTGGTGTCACAGGGTTTCTGAGGGGTGTCAGCAACCACGGCATGTTGGGGTATCCCGAGTCACCTACGGACAGACAAGTGCACATTAGCTGACTTGGAAAAGTGGGCGGAATACTACAGATCAGATCACACACAATGGCACAAAGTCAGTACACACCGACAAGCCAGGCACGCTGGTTCTGCATCTGTGCCATCATCCTGGGGATGCGACTACTCCTCATCACAAAGGCATCGTGTGCTGAACCAGGGAAACGGGCACACACGTGTGTGATGGTCATGTCTGCAAGACACACCACCAGTGCATTGACCGAGTGGTAGTGCTTGCGGTTCCTGTAGGCCTGCTCCTGGGCCTGTGGTGGTACCAAAGCCACATGTGTCCCATCAATGGAGCCAATGACATGTGGCATCCTCCCCAGGGCATAAAAGTCACTCTTCACGTTAGTGAGTCGTCGCAGTCTAGGGAAATAGATGTACCGGTTCAGGAATAGCAACATTGCCGCCAAAACATCGCGGAGCACACAGCTCAACATGGTCTGTGACATCCCACCAGCAGTCGCCACAGTATGTTGGAAGGTACCGGTGGCAAAGAAGTGTAGGGCTGCCATCACCTTAACCTTGGGGGTCAGCGCTGTAGGATACGGCCGGCCAGGCTGCAAATGTGGGGACAACTGCACTGCCAAATCCTCAATCAGCTGCCTGGTGAAGCGGTACATTCGGATGCTGTCCCGTTCCACCATCGTTGCCAGGTCTGGGAATGGTCGATGGACAGCAGGAGCCCTGCAGTGCAGAGGAGAAGTAAGCAAGATTGTCAGTCACCCCACATATGCGGCATTGAACACACTCAATATCCCAACATACATCATTATGAGGCACAACTACATGAAGTTTGGAATTCCATAAGGACATGTATGGTACATACATGGCCAACATCTGTCAACACGGTCCAACAGGTGGCATCAATTAGTCCCAGGTTGGCCCATTGGATATCATGAGGCCGTGTCACAGTTCCCATCTCCTGCTGCCGTGTCACAATCACCCCCACAGTGACATGTGAGGACAGATGTGCCCCAGGCACCACAGCTCAATGACAGGTACATTCCCAGGGACCCTGTATTGCCACATGGACACTGGCATTACATGGAGTATCATGTATACACCACAGCAAAACAACCATGACCCCCACAGGTAGTGGTCCCACTTGCCACGGCAGGACAGACATGGACGTCTGTGACACACACACGCACAACATCAAAGTCCATGCGCACACAACCTGGATGTGGAGACTGTCTCCCATTGTGCACATGAAATCAGAGACATTGTAAACACTACATGCACAAAGACTGTGGAGGACCATCACTATTGTGCCACTGGGACACCCTGGCTCAAACATACCGTCCCACATGGGACTCACGGGGTATGTGACATGGCATACACATACACCACCGTGAAATGTGACCATGGCACATGCACAGATATGAACAGTTGCACATCACAGTGGTCATGTACACGTAACACCCAGGATCCTGTCCCCATTAACACGTGCACAGCCTGGGGGTGGCTGCCCACAGGTGACACCCACAGGACAACATGTACACCAACATACACACAATAGGAAATGCAGCCTTACATCCCTTATGATAAAGTTTGGACAGGCTGTCGTGATGTAGGTGTGCCCCTCACTCCCTGGGAGCTATCTGTGGCTGGCATATGTCCATCTGAGACAGGCATGCTGACATATGCCAGTCACATGTAGAGTGATGCGTTGAACAGCAATGGACCGATCGGTGCCCCCGGCCGGCCCATTGCATTCAATGTGTGCGGGTACGCGTTGTACCCCTGTACGCGTTGTACCCCTGTACGCGTTGTACTGCAATGGACCGATCGGTGCCCCCGGCCGGCCCATTGCTTTCAATGTGTGCGGGTATGCGTTGTACCCCTGTACGCGTTGAACTGCAATGGACCGATCGGTGCCCCCGGCCGGCCCATTGCATTCAATGTGTGCGGGTACGCGTTGTACCCCTGTACGCGTTGTACTGCAATGGACCGATCGGTGCCCCCGGCCGGCCCATTGCATTCAATGTGTGCGGGTACGCGTTGTACCCCTGTACGCGTTGTACCCCTGTACGCGTTGTACTGCAATGGACCGATCGGTGCCCCCGGCCGGCCCATTGCATTCTATGTGTGCGGGTACGCGTTGTACCCCTGTACGTGTTGAACTGCAATGGACCGATCGGTGCCCCGGCCGGCCCATTGCATTCAATGTGTGCGGGTACGCGTTGTACCCCTGTACGCGTTGTACCGCAATGGACCGATCGGTGCGCACCCATCGACAATGGGCTTGCCTGGCAACGGACGCGTTTTCGAATTTCTAACGAGTCGGTTGCTGGAAAATCAGTTGGTCACCCACAACAATGTTGCAAAATCATGTATGTCATGAAGTTGAAGATTTGAAGGATGCTGTGGGCGTGTTTTGGTGCTGCTATTCCATGGATTGGCCAGATTCAGAAGATGCAAACGACTTGGACCTATCACTTTGGACACAAGGGACAGTATCTGCCTCTCCTGCACATATATATTGCTGGCTGTTCCCCTGAGAGCTCACTTGCCTGCACTACATACTCCAGGACGACATCTGCCACTGCACTGCTGCTGTCTCTGCCCCTCTGGACCCTGCAATGGCACGTACTGTGGAGAGAGCCCCAGCCTTCAGCCTTGAGGAGAACCAGGCCCTGCTGGACAGCCTACTTCCACAGTACAGCAAGCTGTATGGGACACCAGGGGAGCAGGTGAGTGTTCTGTGCACTGCCTTTCTGAATGTGCATATTGTCTGACTAGCAAGGCTGAAAGTCTGCACGCCACTGGCTAGCAGGCTCACTGAGTAGTTGTCACCCCCCATAGTGTGTAGTGACATGCACTGGACAGGTATGGTGCAGTGACAGTGCATTTGAACAAGGTTTTACTTCCCATGCAATGATACCATGTAGTGACGTCTGGCAAACTGTCCATGGGCAGCTTTGCACTGCCTGTGTACATCATGTGCCCCTGTGATTGAGACATGTATATACAACTGTGTCATGCACGGATATGTTGCATGTGTAGTAATGGCCTTTTCACTTTGTCATCCTGACAGGTTAATGCCCATCGGAAGCAGGATATCTGGAAGGACATCGTCCGGGCCGTCCGGTCCGTGGGGGTCTACAAGCGCCGAATCTGCAACTGCCAGAAGAGGTGGCAGGACCTTCGGGGCTGGACCCGGAGGATTGCACGGGTCCAGCTGAAGCTGTCGCCTCCTCGCAGGAGGGGCGGAACACGGACCCTGACCCCCCACATGCTCCAGATCCTGGCGGTGGTGTTTCCAGACCTGGATGGGCAGCTGAAGGCCAGACAGCAGCAAGGAGGGGGTGAGTCAAAGACTGCACTGTGAACTCTGTATTACATGCTTTGTGCCCTCCTCTGGCCTGGTTCAACTGCCACAGCGCAGCAGTCATGTTGTCCAGGAGCCATGTCTCTCTATTGTGCACTGCCCACTGCTCATCTGATACCCAGGTGTGGCCCTTACATTCAGGGAATTGTGTCACTTGGGACTGTGTCCTTGCAGTTTGCTTCACTAAAGGTGGGGGACAGCATCTGTTTCCCTAACTCTGTTGTGGGCATCATGGGTGGGTCCATTGTTCACACAACGCCTGTGTTCGGACATGTAATCTGCGTGTTGCTTTGATATGCGGTCCACTTGCTGAGCTGAGCCACCACATGTGCCTGGGGTATGTGGCACACGCCCATGCAGCGGGTGGGAACAATGTTTGGGCCCCAGGAGTGTGCAGATTACGTGTGTCACACATACATAGCCAGCTATCCACTGTCCAGGGCTCATCCCTCATTCATGTGGAGCAGGACAGTCATGCCTACTCCAGGCCATGCAATGCACTCTGTACTCCCACTCCCGTGTATCAGCTGACACATTGTGCGCAGTGATTTGACCCCTCAGGTGTCTGCCTCTGTGTCAGTGTGCTGTGGATTACTTGCCAGGACTGCTGGGGTGTTTCTTGGTAGGGGCTCAGCATGCCCCTGGAGATGTGACCATAGGAGACGATACTTGTGTGTCACATAGGTGTTTGATCAGCTGCCCGTGCAGACTGGGGTATGCGAATGTGAAGTTCAGGCAGCTGTTCCCCATTCACAGCAGATTGTGAGGGGCTCAGGTTCAGAGGGTAGTGTCACAGGTCTCCCATATGTCCAATAGGTATGACCTGGACAGATGAGGGTTAAGATGATGTGTTGTGTGGGGGATGTACATGTGCACTTGTGCAGCTCCAGGACTTGCATTCCCCATGACCTACTATTGTGACACAGTGCATAGTGTTGTTGTCTGGCTGCCAAGTCATACATCACTGAGACAGTGATGTATGACTTAGCAGTCATGCCTCTGCCATGGCATGTGTCAACTTATTGGTGGTCCTGCAGGGGAGTGACATGTGCTACATGAACACCATTGTGGCGATGGCTATCAGGACATGGGTGCATCATGGTGTCTGTCGCTGGTATGCATCACATGCATTTCCTATTTGACTCTGGGCATCCCTTTCATCCAGAAACCTGTACTGACTCAGTGGCAAGAGCTGTGATGTGTGCATGTCCACATGCCACACCGTGTCCTCTGCACTGTCCAACTACTGTGTACTTGGTGCATGTGTCCACACTGGGGTGTTGCTATCCAACAGACACCAGACAGATGGGTGCAAGGCCATGTGGGATGTGAGTGCCATGCTTGGCATCAGACTGACAATTGGCTTCTCCTGTTCAGTTAGGGCACTTTTAGCAATGTACAACTAATGATGCCAGGGCTTGCTCTGTAATGTGCTGTGCTCACAGTGGTGTGTGCGTTTGGTGCAGGTGACTGATGTCTGTCTGTTTCCCCATTGTTTGCAGATACATCCACGGCCACGGAAGGGGACAGCTCCACGGACCAGGAGGAGCCAGAGAGCCAGACTGGGTCAGCAGCCGAGGAGCCACACCGAGGAGTCCTCAGTACCATCCACCTCAGCTGAGGACCAGAGCAACTCGGAGGATGACTCCCTTATGGAGGCGGGTGTCAGCAGCCACCACACCCCAGCTAGTGTTGCTGTCCCCGCCACCACCAGCACCACCACCGCCCTCCCATTGGCTCCCATTCCCCAGGTCCGTGGAGGCTCCCATGTTCGGGAGCGTGTCTCCCTTGGGCCAGGCACCGCACCCCTGCCCCTGTGTCCCTTGCTGCCCTGAGTGAGGGGTCTGTGTACCTCCTTCGCCAGCTCCATGTAGGGCAGACAGCCATGCTGAGTGTCCTCCATGCGCACACCGCTCTGTTGACTCAGCTGGTGTCGTTCATGGAGGGCATCTCATCGGGCATGTCTGACCTACAGAGGGGCAATAGGTCCATGGACTCCTCCCTGACGGCAGCAGTGTCCCTCCTCAGACAGTCCCTCACCCCTCCTGGCTCTGCTCCATCCACACTCCCCAGCACCTTACCCGTCCCAAGCACACACACACCGGCACAGGCACACACCAGCACACACACGTCCAGCACACAGACACACACGCCACAAACAAAATGCACACGCACGCACAGTCAGGGGACTGAAACCAGACTCACAGGGGATGGGGCCCTGGTACACACACACGCATCCATGGGCACTGCGCAGTCCTCAGTTGCCTCTCCCTCCAAAACACCCTCCCTTGCCTCACCTGCAACCCCAAAGACCCAGCGCCTCTTCCTCAGTGACCTCGGCCTCTTCCCCTCCGATCCAGCTGCTCCAGCATCCAGGGGGAAGAGGAAGCCCCCACACGGAGCAGAGTGCCCCTCGCCCCCGGACACCCTCCCCCAGGCGCAGACAGACTGAGGCCCCCACCCGCAAGTCCCCCGGAGTGGTAAGAGCAAGACCCCGCCGCCGCCCTGCAGCTCAAGCACCAGGTCTTCTTCCTCCATCCCTCAGGCCCCCACTCCACAGGTGCCCCCACCACACCCTGCCCCAGGTTCCCCCACCCACAAATATACTATCCCCAAGAGGATCCGGCCTTCTCCCCCTGCCACTTGCTCTCCCGGCACCACACCCCCCACTGCGCTTGTCTGTGCCACTGATGTGGTGAGGGTGTCCTCCCCCTCTGTCCAGCCCACCTTGCCTGTTCCCCATTCTCCTCCCCTGGTGGTAGGCACTGCAGTGGAGTCCACTACCACCCTGTCTGACTTGGGCACTGCAGTGGCGGACCTGTCCACTCCATCTGCAGGGTCCACTGCAGTCGTGCCGGCACCCACAACATCTGAGCCATGCCCCCAGTTGTGCCGGCACACACCATGTCAGACACCTCCACTGCAGTTGTCAGTGGCTCTCCAGCACCCACCACCCCTTCCCTGCTTCCTCCTGGTGAGCCCTGATCCTGTCCCTGCGGTGCCTGGCCTACCCCCCGGTTGCCCCTCCTAGTGGATTGTCCCTGGTTTTGTGCAGGCATGTGTAGGGTGGCATCTGCCACTGTCACCCACTTGTGACTTTGTTGATGGACTGGCCATTGGCCTTTGTTTATTTTCTACCGGACTTCTACTTTTAATGCCACATATGCTGAATAAAGCAACTTTCTGTTCTCTAGTGCTTTTGCTTCTGATGTACATGATGTTGATGATGCTAACCATGCCCTTGCTGCAGTGATGGTGATATTTGGTCTCATGATAATGAAGTGTTACTGTGCAGGAACCCATGTGGTCCAGGGGAATGTGTCCTATCCTGTGGTGAATCCATGTCATCCATAGCAGCATCTGAGGGTGTCATGTGTTCAGTATTTGGCAATGGGATTTCCTACTTAGATTGCCTATTTCACATCTGTGGCTTCCACACCTGCACATCTGTTGTGCCTGCCATTGTTCAATTCGTCTACTTCCCTGACCGTGTGGCCATCTCCAGTGGACATGCAGGTTTGGGCATCAATGGGGAAGGACTCATCTGTGTTGTCAGTGCAACATTGCTATACAAGTGTGTTGGATCTGTGCTGATGATTCCGTTGGCACTTCCATGACCAGGCTGATGTTACGGGAGCCCTCATTTGGTGCTAATTGTTGATTGTGTGACCAAGTGCTCAGCTGACATGATGGGGCCCTACTGAGGCAACATATGGCACAGCTTTCCTCACACAGGAGTGGAGTCCCCTCATGGCAGTGTGTACTCCTGTGACATTGCCTGCGCCCAAGGTGTGTGTTGTATGTGCATGTCTGTGTGTTCACTTCCGTTTAGCTGTGCATGCTGTGATCCCTAGTGTTGTACCTGTTTGTGATGCTAGCGGAGTTGACCTATATTCCCCCAAAGTCTTCGCCCTGGGTTCTCTGTGATGTGGGTGCATGGCACATTACTGGTCATCAGGGTGTCACCCATAGGTGTGTTTGCTGTCAGGGCTGAGTTTGTGTGCAGACGCAGATGGGTCACAGTCAGGTTTCCCCTTGGCACTTGTTGTTTGCCCCTGTCATGTGATTTCCAGTTTGTGTTATCTTTCAGTGATTGTGACACGTTGTGTGTGTGACTGCTGGCACTCCTCAGGGTCCGGGCTGCAATGTTGGTTGTTGTCTATGTGTGTTCTTTGTGGGTGACCTTGGCTTCTTCATTGGTGTGTGACTGTGGCTGGGATCCCATTGGTTGGTGTGGTATTGCCGTCATGTCCATGTACAGCGTAGTGTGCAGTGTGTCAGACATTCAGGAGTCTTGTTGAGTGGCCATGTGTGATGTGTTTCTGCACCTTGGTTCCCACCCACCACCCTGGAATAGTCATGGGTGCATGTGCAATGTCACCAGTGCATGTGTGCTTCACTGCTGCACATTGTTGGAGGTCGAGGGTGTGGTGTTGAGTGTGTGCAGATGAGAGTTGTTGCCCGGCTAGGCCCCTGCCTCCATGTTGGCCTTGGCTTACTGGCCATGCTGTTTGATTTGTGCTTGTGTAGGTGTGATGGTAGTTAGTTGCTCAGGACACATGACTGTGGTTCACAGTGTGAACCACATTTAGCTTTGTCATCACAGTGGGATTGTAATGCAGCCCAGGGTCACCACATTGTGGGGGCCCTGGGGGTGGTGCTGTGGTGTGTCTGTGTCTTGCTGTGTCAGTTGCTGTCCCTACGTGCCTGTGTGACATGTGTGATTTGTGCTCCCTCTCATCTGACAATGCCTGCTTGCCCACATATGGGATTTGGATCCATGAGTTACCTTTGTGTGGCACTGTATGCACATCTGTATGATTGGTATTCAGGTCTCCTCATGTGTTGTGTGGTTGCCTGGGGACACTGGCACCTCCCCTCACCTGTTGTGTATGATGTGCAGTGTGGGTCTGCCTGTTTGTGTTTGCGCATCTGCACCACTGCATTGGCATATCTTGGGTGTGCCATTGGCTGTATGTAGTTTGGTGGGTTTCCCCTGCTGTCCCTGGGACTCCTAGGTCATCGGTCAGCACAATGATCATGGTTTGTGTGTCCCATTGCTGCCATGGTATGGTATCTGTTCACCTCACATCTGCAGTCTCCACAGGGTATCTGCATTTGTGTGCCCATTGGTGCAAATATGTGGGTCTGCATTCTGATGGTCACTTCTGTCATTGTGTCAATGATGATTGTTGACGGTGTCAGCCCCCATGGGTGTTGTTTGTCTGCACATGGCCAAAGGTATGTCTTATTTGCACTGCAATATTTGGCTCCCCCAATTTATGTTGCAATGGGACACATACACTACCTTGCCACTGATGTGTTTGTTGTTCTGTGACCAGGAATCATCCATGCAGTTTGGCAGTTGCACCTCTTTCTTTGTCAACACTTACCTTTTGGTCACTGTGATGATGGGGGTTTGGACCCCATTGCCATAATGTTCGAAATGTGCTTCAGCTATGGACCCCACACTTACCTTTTGGTCACTGTGGTGATTGGGGTTTAGACCCCATTGCCACAATGTTCAAAATGTGCTTCAGCTATGGACCCCACACTTACATTTTGGTCACTGTGATGATGGGGGTTTGGACCCCATTGCCACAATGTTCAAAATGTGCTTCAGCTATGGACCCCACACTTACCTTTTGGTCACTGTGGTGATGGGGGTTTAGACCCCATTGCCACAATGTTCAAAATGTGCTTCAGCTATGGACCCCACACTTACATTTTGGTCACTGTGATGATGGGGTTTGGACCCCATTGCCACAATGGTCATGGCCTGCTTGCATTGTGGGTGCCACACACATATATGTGTGGCACATGTGCTAGGGGGTCACATTGTATGTTCAAAGTCATGTTCGGTGTTGTAGGCATTTGACACAGTCTACACACGCTTGTCATGGTGTTGGGGGATGTCTTCTTCTTGCATTCCCTAGGTTGTGGTGTGCTGGTTGTGTCATGCATTGTCCATCCTATGAGTGGGGGTGGTAGTAGTGGTAGGCATCCAGCCCCCTGGGTGAGGGTGGTAGTAGTGGTAGGCATCCAGCCCCCTGGCTAAGGGTGGTAGTAGTGGTAGGCATCCAGCCCCCTGGCTGATTGTGGTAGTAGTGGTAGGCATCCAGCCCCCCCTGGGTGAGGGTGGTAGTAGTGGTAGGCATCCAGCCCCCCCTGGCTAAGGGTGGTGGTTGGCATCCAGCCCCCCTGGGTGAGGGTGGTAGTGGTGGTAGGCATCCAGCCCCCTGGGTGAGGGTGGTAGTAGTGGTAGGCATCCAGCCCCCCTGGCTGAGGGTGGTAGTAGTGGTAGGCATCCAGCCCCCTGGGTGAGGGTGGTAGTGGTGGTAGGCATCCAGCCCCCCTGGGTGAGGGTGGTAGTAGTGGTAGGCATCCAGCCCCCCTGGGTGAGAGTGGTAGTAGTGGTAGGCATCCAGCCCCCCTGGGTGAGGGTGGTAGTAGTGGTAGGCATCCAGCCCCCTGGGTGAGGGTGGTAGTAGTGGTAGGCATCCAGCCCCCCTGGGTGAGGGTGGTGGTAGGCATCCAGCCCCCCTGGGTGAGGGTGGTGGTAGGCATCCAGCCCCCTGGGTGAGGGTGGTAGTAGTGGTAGGCATCCAGCCCCCCTGGGTGAGGGTGGTAGTAGTGGTAGGCATCCAGCCCCCTGGCTAAGGTGGTGGTAGGCATCCAGCCCCCCTGGCTGAGGGTGGTAGTAGTGGTAGGCATCCTGCCCCCCCTGGGTAGGGGTGGTGGTGCGCATTCAGGCCCCTGTGTGCATATGTGGCATTGGTGATGGGCATCCCGCCCCTATGGTGATGCTGTTGCAAGTATATTCTGCATCCCTCTGTGTGTGTGTGATGTGTCGTGTACGTGTTGTATGTGTTTTGTGGTTGGTGTCTGGCTTACCTTCTGCGCCGTACGCGTCTGTGCCTGTTCCGGTAGTAAATGTAGAATATTGGTATGATCGGGACGAAGGGATTCTTGGTTGGTTCGTGTCGTTCGTCCTTCTCGTTGCTTCGCGTCGTCCTCGTCGCTTCGCGTCGTCCTCGTCGCTTCGCCTCGTCCTCGTCGCTGGCGTGTTCGTCTCGTAGCCGTGGATCGTGTTGTGGCGCGAATCGGAGCTTATGTGCGCCTCTCCCGGATGCTTTGACGTGCCGTGCGTAGCGACGGGTTCGGCGCATACGGAAAGCGCATCGTACTCGTTCGGCCGGACTGAGCTGCATTTTTCCTTCCGTGCGACTCGATTCGGCGTTTCCGGATTCGCCTCGGTCGGGGAACAGGACCTGGTTTGGGTGAGTACAGCTCAGCCGGATTCTGTGCTGTTGTGCGCATCGTACTTACTCGTTCGGTGTGCTGTACGGATCGGTCGGGAAACAGGCTTTCGCATGGCTTTTTTCCCGACCGAATGCTATTGGGTGCGCCTCCGACCGAGATCGGAATCGGCCCCTAAATCTTTACTCTGAGTAGGAGTAACGTCCTCATGTAGCACCCCTGGCTTACACAGGAATTCCAAGAGCAACATAGGAGTAGTCTTGGCATACTCCTGGATTACTTCTGGAATTCAGTGGTAAGCTAAAAGTACTATAAAAGTAGATCAGAGCAAGTACTTTGTAAATCTGGCACCGGGTTATCAGATATTTAATGTTATACAGTTATAATCAGCTTTGAAATGTATTTGCTGTAGGATATTTGTATTGGGGTTTGCTGTCTGATATTGACATTTTGTTGTCATTGTTTTTATATTGAAAAATGCTGTTTTATGAAACTTCTTTAACTAAAGTTTTAATGGCCTTGATCTAAAATAAGCATAATTATTTGATAGATTGAGTGATTGGTTGATTGACTTGTATTTTGAGGGCTCACTAGTATTGACAATTCATACACAGAAACTCAATGAAACTCGACAAGCACACATGGGAAATAATCTAGAGCATAGAAGTGCTGTGTCATATACTGCCTGTCCTGCATGGATTGTGGCACAGTTGCTCAAGCTACTGAGGCATTTTATCATCTGCTACAGGAATTGTAACTACTTTGTCAAGAAGCCAGTAACCAGAAGGCCTAATGCATAAAGTACTTGAACATGGCTAGGGTAGCATAGGAATGGATATATGGTGATAAAAGCTCACTCTTCCATTCTCTATCTTGTCCAGATCCTGTGTGGAGGAAAAGTGATACCACCCCCTCACTTTGTCTACCAAAGCCATGAGAATTCTGTTGTGCCTTGAAACATGCTCTCTCCTGAAATTTTGCCAACACTCTCATCATAAGGTTTTCTGCTGCTCTTATACCTTTCACCTGTGCTGTATTTTGGCAAGGTAAGCATCTGCAATTAGTGCATGGTTCAGCTGTTCTGCCTGCAAGAGCACAGATCTATTTATTTAAATTGTTATCTTTTTAGGTATCAGCTACTGATCTATTTTTACCTACACAACATATACTTAGAGTGGGTTTTGCATCAGCCCCTTTCTCATAATTGTACAGTTTTTGTGTCTATCTCAGGTGTCTGCTCTTGATTCAGTGGCTTTCATCCCTGTTATGCTAGTCCTACTTAGGAACATTTAATCTCGCAGTAGTTCTGACTGAGTTGTATCCTTCCACTGCTAACTTCTGCAGACTCTTTTTAGGTCTAGCTTGACAGCACAGCTGCCTGCAAGACCTATTGTTACTAGTTCTTTAACATACACATCTTTCTGTCACGCGTGCACACACATAAAGCAATACCTTTTCTTATTTCTGCACTGCAGCAGGAGAGTTCAGAGTGCCATGTTGGGGTCAGCAGCAGCCTCAGATTCTCCTACATGCTGGTTGACAGTCCCCAGAGAGGCAGCAGCATTACAACAAATCCCAGCTAGAAGATGCAATAGCTGCTGACCCTCGCTACCATCCTAAAGCTATGAGCAGTTGTAGAACCACAACGCCCATCCCCACCATCAGTACCGGACAAAAAACACATCCTTTTGTGTCCAACTCCTGCACCATAAATTGAAGAAAACCGCCTTCCCCCGGGGGGCCACTGCCTTTGTCCCCTCTTTCTCATGCAGGCTGGGACACTGGTTTCACAGAAAAAACCTCTACTTTACATGTTTTTGAATTGACAATGTTAGACAGTATCAAGATAAACAAAGACAAATGTCTAGAATTAGCAACTCAAAACCCATTGGCTTTGATATATTTATTTGACAAAGGCTTGCCTCCAAAAAACAAAACAAATTACAGATTAGGCAAACTCAGCCTTCTTACAATAATGTCATAACTACAGGCGTAAAGAAATACAATTTAGCATTAAAGCTAAATATACAGCGCAAACATGGTACACCTCAGCTTTCAGGAGACAAGCAAGAGCAGAATAAGCACAAAATATTAATCGCACATTTGCCTCATGCAAAATGTCATTCGCCTCACGTTCCTTTAAGGGGCATTAGAGACTATAGAAAGTTGCCCGTAGCACCATCTCCATCTGCGAAGGTCTGCCGTCGCACGAATGTCTTCGACTATGGAAACTGAGGATGCCGAGGTGCAGGACCAGCAGAGATGACAGGGAGAATGTAATGAAGCACTTAGTATACCTGTGTGGGTTTTCACATTTCCTTACAGTATGCCAAGTGTGTGCTACTACATTGTAGCTGATGGGGTGAAAGATCCAGTGGTGTTCTTTATATAGTGCTGTAGGTCGCAGAATCATCTAATTTTTTACTGCAAGCTCCACAACAAGTTTTGGGTGGATGACTTCTTGTGATCAATTGAGTTCCTTTGAATAGTTTAATATTTTGAATTTTATACTCGTACTACTGAAATAGCCAAAAAGGAACTGATTTGCTTGCGTATTAGCACATGGTTAGGAAGATGTATTTGGGCACAGGTACAATGTCATATTCTATTGACAAATAAGGTTATTTAAAAGTATAGGATTATGTTATAATTTTGCACACTGTATTCTTTCCAAGTTTGCCTGGGATGAATATTTTAAACTATGAGAGCATAATATAATTTTGCACAGGATAATTTATTGGCCTAATAGCAGGTATGAAATATTGAAAGTCAATGGGACATGGCATATCAAATTGCTAATTTTCTTTAAATGTCACACTATATAATTCGCAACGAGGTGTGCATGCTCAAGCGGCATAATTTCACTTCAGTTAAGCCTAAGTAACACACTTTTTCCATAATCACTCTGTACATTAGGATAGATCATGCCCTGTATCATTAGCCAGTAAAAAAGCAGAAAGCTATCAAACTTTTAATTTTCTTTTTAATTCAAGCCAATTAAAATAAAAAAACGCAAGAATCCGAATTTAAAAATGAACTCGTCACTCTATCCCACTCTTCACAGGTGAAAGGATTACAGGTCTTGTTTTGAAGTAACAAAAGGAAAAAACATAATTCATGATGAGCATGGATACAAATGTTATGTACTGCATAGTAATAGACAACGCACACTAGGCAAAGACAAAGTTGATTGAAAGTCAGTAAAACATCTACACCCAGAAAGCAAGAGTGTAGAAATGTTATAGATGACAGCCACGTCATATCTACCAACAATAGAACACAGATAACAGAAACCACTGCAAATCTACTGTAGCGTTTTCCCCAGCCTGGGTACCCGCCAATAATTACGCCACTCACAGAGCTTAGCATTGCACGTCATTGGGCCGGGATTCACAGAACTAACTTACGTCAAAAACGTAAAGTTAGTACTTTATGGTATTCACAGAATACACTTACTCATT
Source organism: Calotriton arnoldi (assembly GCA_963921515.1). NCBI lineage: Eukaryota > Metazoa > Chordata > Amphibia > Caudata > Salamandridae > Calotriton > Calotriton arnoldi. The sequence continues at coordinate 211,789 of CAWUFW010012840.1, read as the reverse complement.
TTGGTATTCACAGAATGAACTTACTCATTTCGGTATTCACAGAAGTTAGTAGTCCTAACTTTAGGACTCCTAAATGCCTTCTGTGAATACCGAAAGTCTTAAAGTTAGGATTTTTCTCAGTTTAGGAGTAGTAAAGTTAGGACTCCTAACTTTAGGACTCCTAAATGCCTTCTGTGAATACCGAAAGTCTTAAAGTTAGGATTTTTCTCAGTTTAGGCGTAGTAAAGTTAGTCCTAACAGGGACGTTATAGTTAGAAATTTGCATTTAAAAAATCTTAGAAATTCACTGAAAAAACCACGTTATAGTTAGTTGGACATTTCACTCGTACAAAACCAGAGAAATTCGGCCGTTATAGTTAGTTGAGCTAACTATAACTCGCGCCCCGCCCCCGCAATGCACTGCTGATGATGTCACATATTACATCATTCATGACATGGTTAGTGACATCACTGATGACATCTCAAATATCATTTGAGATGTCATCAGTGATGTCATCAGTGATGTCACTGACCATATCATGAATGATGTAATATGTGACATCAACAGCAGTGCATTGCAGGCGCGAGTTATAGTTAGCTCAACTAACTATAACGGCTGAATTTCTCTGGTTTTGTACGAGTGAAATGTCCAACTAACTATAACGTCCCTGAAACCTGTGGTTTTTTCAGTGAATTTCTAAGATTTTTTAAATGCTAATTTCTAACTATAACGTCCCTGAAACCTATGGTTTTTTCAGTGAATTTCTAAGGTTTTTTAAATGAAAATTTCTAACTATAACGTCCCTGAAACCTATGGTTTTTTCAGTGAAATTTCAAAAGTTTTTTAAATGCTCATTTCTAACTATAATGTCCCTGAAACCTATGTTTTTTTCAATGAATTTCAAATGTTTTTTTAATGCTAATTTCAAAGTATAATGTCCAAAAAATACTTTTTCTTAGTTTTTTAATTGTTATAAAAATAATGTAATATTTTCTCTTTTCTAAAATATAAGTATACATTTTTATTTATAAAAAAGTGGATTCGCGTACCGATCGTGTACCTGTCTCGGTGGGTGCGCGAATCCAAGAATCTTGCCGCAATATTGGTCAAGTCGTGTAGGATGCGCGTTCAGTAAGGTATGGGTGCGCGAATCTCGGCCCCGTGTAACGTCACATACGTAGTTTCGGGGGTCGCGCCGGGTGCGCGAATCCATCGCAAATCTTTAAGTTTTCAAAGTATATGTATATAAGTTTAATATGTATATTATAGCAAGAGATTATTTAATCTAATTATAAAAATCTTATATTTGTAACTGGAATAAAGATAAATTATTGTTAAATATATTTTTCCGGAATCGCGCGCTAGGTGTGCGAATCCATGTGACTTCAAAAGAAAGAATTTCATTGGTTAAGAAGCTTTTTAATCTAGAAGTTACAGCATCCCACCCAAATTTCTAATTTCTTCAACAACATTGGCAGGAGACACACCTTTTGTGTTTAGTGCTCTTCTTGTATTTGTTTGTTGTTTTTTAAAAACAAAAACAAGAAAAATGGCATCTTCAAATCCACCAGATGACATCCTTAGTGAAGAAGATGAATTGGAGGAGCCAACAAAAAGAAGAAAGGAAAGCATCGTCTGGGCCTTCTTCACTTTTCCATATGGAGAAAAGAAGGTAAACGCAAGAAAGGTGACCTGCAGCATTTGCAAGCACATATTATCTCGGGGCTGCGAGAAAAAATACTCGTGCGGTACTTCTTCTATGTTGAAGCACCTCCAAACCATTCATGCTAGTCAACTAGCATGGGAGCAACGACGACGAGAGCTGGAACAACAAGCCCAGCAAGATGATCAAGTAGCATGACCTAGTACATCAGCTGGTACCACAAGTTCTAGCAGAGGACCTGATATTAGGCCAGAGTTTGATGGTCTTGCGGAAAGATGCATAAAGCGTAAAAAAGTTCTTTGTTATGGTGAACAGTCTATCGTCGCAATTGTTTTCGCTGCAAGAAGCCATTATTGTTAATTTTTTTTTGCAATGATTTTTTAATTGCAAAAGTTACAACAAAGTTTTTCAGTTTTTTTGCTGTTTGTTTTTTTTTTTTTTAAACCCAAAAAATATAAAAGAGTTCTAAAAAACACAAAAAAATTATAAAGCAAAAAAGAAGCAAAAAATGGTTCTTGTTAGAACTGCCTATTTGGTTAAAAAAAGACAAATTTGTATGTGTTGTATGAAGAAGTGCATGGATAATACCTGGGTGATTACATGGGTGCATGGGTAGTGCCTGGATGATTGGAGGAGTGCAAGGATAGTGCCTGAGTGATTGGAAGAGTGCATGGGTTGTGCCTGGGTGATTGCATGAATGCAAGGGTAATGTCTGGGGGCCTCATTTATGAGGTTTGCCCTAGGGCAGCGCAGCAGGCCTTCCTCCTGCGCTGCCCTACGGCAAAAGGAAAGGGCAGGTATGCGGCGTATCTATAAGATACGGCACATTTCTGTCCTTTTCCCCTGCGCCGGCGCACAATGGGCTGCCGTGCGCCAACGCAGGCACCTTTGCACCATGGTGCAAGGGTGCCTGCGTTGAGGGTATGATTTTCTTTGTACAGGAAGGGAAACCTTTCTGTACAAAAATAATCACAAGAGGCTTTTTCCTCTTTCTATGTGTGCTGCAGAATGCAGCACACATAGAAAGAGGAAAAATGAGGAGAAATAAAGATATTTCTCCTTGTTGCACCTCCCTGACGCCTCCCCTAGTGAGGCGTAAGCTTTTGACACTGCCTCAGATTTACGATTTCTCGTAAATCTGGGGCAGTGTCAAAAAGCCATGGATGTTGCTGGGAACGCCCCCAGCAACACCCATTGCATGCCCCTTTAACGCAGAACACTGCGTTAAAGGGACTGATATTTATCAGGCAGCATTAAGCCAAAAAAAGTAGCTTAGTGCTGCCTGATAAATATCACGCAGGCTCCTGCGCAACGGAACGTCACAAAAAATGATGTTCCGGAGGTGCAAGGGGCCTTATAAATGAGGCCCTGGGTGAATAGAGGAGTGTATGGGTAGTGCCTGAGTGATTAGACAAGTGTATACACAGTGTCTGGGTGATTTTATAAGTGCATGGGTAGTGGCTGGGTGATTGCGTAACTGCAGGGGTAGTGCCTGAGTGATTGAACGAGTGCATGGCTAATGCCTGTGTGATTGCATGAGTCCAGGGGTAATGTTTGAGTGATTGAAGGACTGCATGGGTAATACCTGAGTGCATGGAAGAGTTCATGGGTAGTGCCTGGATGCATGTAGGACTGCATGGGTAGTTCCTGGGTGAATGGAGAAGTGCATGAGTAGTAGCAGGGTGATTCCATGAGTGCAGAAGTAGTGTGTGGATGATTGGAATACTGCATGGGTAGTGCTTGGGTGATGCATGAGTGCCACAGAAGTGCCTTAGTGCCTGTATGACTGCATGAGCAGTGCACAACTGATTGAAGGAGTGCATGGGTAATACCTAGGTGAATTTATGAATGCAATGGTAATATTTGGGTGAATGGAGGAGTGGATGGCTACTGCCTGAGTGATTAGATGAGTGTATAGGTACTGCCTTGGTGATTTTATAAGTGCATAGGTAGTTGTGGGTGATTGGAGGAGTGCATGGATAGTACCAGGATGACTGGAGGAGTGCAAGGTTAGTACCTAGTTTATTCTATGAGTGCATAAGTAGTGCCTGGGTTATTGCGTGACTGTAAGGGTAGTGCCTGAGTGATTGAAGGAGTGCATGGGTAATGCCTCTGTGATTGTATGAGTGCAGGTGTAACATCTGGGTGATTGAAGGAGTGCATAGGTAATGCGTGGGTGTATGGAAGAGTGCATTGGTAGTACATGGGTGCATGTAGCACTGCCTGTGTAGTTTTTGGGTGATTGGAGGAGTGCATGAGTAGTAGAAGGGTGATTGCATGAGTGCAGGAGTAGTGTGCGAATGATTGGAAGACTGCATGGGTAGTGCTTGGATGATTGCATAAGTGGTACAGAAGTGCCTGAGCACATGTATGACTGCATGGGTACTGCCTGAGTGATTGAAGTAGTGCATGGCTAATTCCTAGGTGATTGTATGAATGCAGGGGTAATGTTTGGGTGAATGGAGAAGTGCATTGGAAGTGCCTGAGTGATTACACAAGTGTATAGGTAGTGCCTTAGTAATTTTATAAGTGTATGGGTAGTGGCTGGGTGATTGAAGGAGTGCATGGATAGTGCCAGGATAACTGAAGGAGTGAAAGGGTAGAGCCTGGGTTATTGCATGAGTGCATAGGTAGTGCCTGAGGGATTGTATGACTACATGGGCACTGCCTCAGTTATTGAAGGAGTACACGGATAATGCGTAAGTAATTGCATGAATGCAGGAGTAATGTCTAGGTGAATGGAGGAGTGCATAGGTAGTGCCTGAGTGATTAGACAAGTGTATAGGTAGTGCCTTGGTGATTTTATAAGTGCATGGATAGTGTCTGGGTGATAGCAGGAGTGCATGGATAGTGCCAGGATGACTGGAGGAGTGCAAGGGTAGTGCCTAGGTTATTCCATGAGTGTATAAGTAGTGCCTGGGGGATTGCATCACTGCAGGGTTAGTGCCTGAGTGATTGAAGGAGTGCATGGCTAATGCCTGTGTGATTGTATGAGTGCAGAGATAATATCTGGGAGATTGAAGGAGTGCATGGGTAATGCCTGAGTGCATGGAAGACTGCATGGGCAGTGCCTGTCTGCATGTAGGACTGCATGGGTAGTTCCTGGGTGATTGGAGGAGTGCATGAGTAGTAGCACAGTGATTGCATGAGTACAGCAGTAGTGCCTGGATGATTGGAATACTGCATGTGTAGTTCCTGGGTGATTGGAGGAGCGCATGAGTAGTAGCAGGGTGATTGCATGAGTGCAGCAGTAGTGCCTGGATGATTGAATTACTGCATGGATGATTGCATGAGTGCCACAGAAGTGCCTGAGTGCATGTAGGACTGCATGGGCACTGCATGAGTTATTGAAGGAGTGCATGGGCAATGCCTGGGTGATTGTATGAATCCAGGGGTAATATCTGGGTAAATGGAGGAGTGCATGGCTGGTACCTGAGTGATTAGATCAGTGTATAGGTAGTGCCTTGGTGATTTTATAAGTGCATAGGTAGTGGCTGGGTGATTGGAGGAGTGGATGGATAATGCCAGGATGACTGCAGGAGTGCAAGGGTAGTGCCTGGGTTATTGCATGACTGCATGGGTACTGCCTGAGTTATTGAAGGAGTGCACAGCTAATGCCTGTGTGATTGTATGAGTGCAGGGGTAATGTCTGGGTGATTGAAGGAGTGCATGGGTAATGCCTGGGTGCATGGAAGAGATCATGGGTAGTGCCTGCCTGCATGTAGGACTGCCTGGGTAGTTCCTGCATGATTCAAGCAGTGCATAAGTAGTAGGAGGGTGATTGCATGAGTGCAGGAGGAGTACGTGGATGATTGAAAGACTGCATGGATAGTGCTTGGGTGATTGCATGAGTGCATAGGTAGAGTCTGCATATTTTTATAAGTCATGAATACTGCCTAGGTAATTATATGAATAAAGCAGTAGTGCCTGGATTATTAGAAGACTGCAAGGGTAGTGACTGACTGATTAAAAGACTACATGGATAGTATAGGGCTGATTTCAGGAGTGCATAGATAATGCCTAGGTGGATCGAGGAGTGCATCAGTAGTGCCTGGGTGATTGGAAGAGTACATATGTAGTGTCTGGGTGATATTATAAGTATACGAATTCAGGCTAGGTGAATTAACAAATGCTTGGATAGTGCTTGGGTGATGGCAAGAGTGTGAGAATAGTGTCTAATTATATACATCAGTGCATGGGTAGTATTTGAAATAATTGATGAATGCAATAAAAGTGACTGTAAACATAACTTCATATTATTTTGCTTATTACATTATTTCATCTTACCTTCTTTTTCAAAGTACAAACCAAACTCAGTGAAACTATTTTATAGTTGTTTTGTTCAAAACTGATTTTAAATTTCTTTTCAAGGTTTACTATTATTTTCTGTAATAAAAAGAAGAAAAACTGTTATTTCATATAATATTATGGTTTTAAGAACACAACATAATTTTACAATTAGATAACATATTAAGTTTCCCTTTTTGCTGTTCTCAGATTCTATTGAATTTCACTATACATAGTGATTTCATATAACAGCAGGGAAAAAAATACAATCAATGAGATTGTAAAAAAAAACAAATCTGCGTCGAAAATATTTAGAACAGATTCAACTATATGTTTACCTATCTACAGTTTGTAAATTACATTCTTCATCTACATTAAATCATTTATTTCTCTAAAGTACATTTTCTAAAATATGCACTCTCATTTACATTGCGTATAATATAAAGATCAAATATATCAACTAGTTCCTTCAAACACAATTTTGCAAATGCAATAATGAATAGCAGAAACAATAATCCAAACAGAAATTGTTCACATCTTCCCAATAGGCCGAATAATGTTTCCAATTCCATTTGCATTGAAAATATCCAAAAATAAACTTGTTAATTCGTGTTCACATCTTCCCAATCGGCCGAATTATGTTTTCAAAATTTTGGTATAAAAAATATCAGATAAGAATTTGGTAATTCGTAAGGCAACCTACATTTGAATTGCAAATGTGCATCATTGCAATATGTCCATCCTTTATTGCACTTTAAATACACAGCATAGTGTCCAGATGTTGTAGTAGGTCCATGATGAAAAATAATAGCCACTGCTTTAAAAGTTCTTCCTGAAATAGATACTTGACTTGCCACAAAACTTTTAATTTTGGTTTCCAATTTTCTTCCATCTGCTGTACAACGTTGTAGCATTAAAATGACATATTGACCAAATCTTTCTATAAATAATGTTGACAACATTTCTGATTTGCAATGAGAACATTTCATATCTTGATTAGCTGTTTTTACTAATTTGTTAAAAGACACTGTTTTGCAATCTGGTATTGTCAAATATATGAATCGTTCCGTGTCTATTTCAGTGGTAGAAGAAAATGAACACTCTTCACATTTATGATCCCATCTGTAACGTAGTCCAAACAAATTTTCAATTTCTATTCCTTCATCTTCCAATATTGCAAGCATAAACATAAGAAATTCTTGTGCATCTTGTTGTACATTAAGGGCCCGATTCCAATCTCGCTCGGAAAGCCCTCCGTACGACTGGGATCCGGAGGGCTTTCCGAGCGAGACGTGCTCTGGGAGTCCTAACGAGCGAGTACGATGCAGCCGTATGCTAACGGACTCGGTTCGCTCGAACTCCCATTGAACTCTATGGGAGCCTGTGTACAGATGCCTACACAGGCTCCCTACACAGGCTCCCATGGCAGAAAACGGGTGGGTGGGGAAAAGCGTACACCCTGTGGTGGGCACCCCATGGTGCCTGCCACACTGTGCATGCTTGGATCGGGGGGATCCATGGGCAACCCCCGTGATAGATTTGTTGGGCCCCGGGTGATGGGGGGCCTGGTACGGCCCCCCGAAGTACGCTTCCGACAGCCGTTTCGTCTCGCTGGGACTGAGGCGAAGCGGCTGTCCGAATCATGCATTGTACTCGCTCGGTCGGAAATCGGCTCCATTGCGTGGCATGATTCGTCTACAAACAAGACGTCCGGAGCGGTTCGGTCGGCGCTTACGCGATCTTCGCATCGTACTTGGTCGTTCAGACTTGTGTGAGATTCGGTCGTGAACAAGGGCTACAAATCGGATCAGGTAAAGCCAAATCCGATTCGGAGGCCTTCCGAGCGAGATCGGAATCGAGCCCTAAGTGATTGTGAAGAACCAGTAAATATATTCAAAAGATGCTGTATGCCAGAAATAGTATGAATTTTAGTTTTATCAGTTTCCAACTTTTCATAAATGTAATGTAAAAAGAACAGAATCTTTTTCTCGATTTTCCATAATTTGATGATGAAGATCTTCTAGATAAAACACAACGTTCACAATTACATTAGCATAGCAGTTGATACCTGAACTATTGTCTAATTGGTATCCTACACTATTATCAACAGTGTCCATTTTCATTTTCTTTGCAGTTTCATCATTCTCTTGAATTGTTTTCTTTTTTCCAACCTCACTAGAATGTTTGTCATATTTTCGTTTTGGACATACTACACGTTTTTCATATAGGGGATATTCACCTAAGTTAGGAGCATACAGTCTTCTTAACCGATTATACTCTCTTACACAATTTGCATCAGCACTAACCTTTTTCTCATCAAAATTAATCAAATACAAACCAGATAATGTTCTTACTCGAGACAATGCAATGTATGCCATGCCTTCTTTAAACACTGTAGTTCCAATATTTACCAAAGCACTGTCTACACTTAAACCTTGAGATTTATGAATGGCTACTGCATATGCTAAAGAAAGAGGAAACTGTTTTCTACGAACATACAAGTCTTTTACAAGCAAAAACGAACAGCACAACGTCCAATCTGTTTTACCTCTTCAATCTGATCAAATTTAATCTTCAAAAATTCAATTCCATCTCTCTTCTCATAATTAACAAAATCAACAACATTTCCTATTGCTCCATTAACTAAACCTCTTTCTACATCCAAATTACGCCGTTAAATTACCCGACAGTTTACACATACATATAAAGTCTTTTCTAAACCTGCAGTCTTAGATACAGACTTCTCCAAAGAATCCAATTTTAACTGTAATTTCTCTGAGAGAAGAATAGTAACTCCTTCGTGTTCCATTGGCTTCCATTTTTACTATTGGTTGTTTTTCCAGTTTCAAAAGTTCTTGATTGAATGTAGAACACTCTTGCAGTGTTGGCATTAGGCAAACTATAGACTTCTTTTCTTCAATTTTTTTGTACATTATTTCAGATGCAATGTTTTCATTTGGAAACAAGTTTCTTAGTAGCCTACTTTGTAAAGCTTCTTTGCCATGTTTTGTCAAAACACCAATTCTTATATCTTGAAGAATTTTTCCATAATGTTCATCATTTGCTTGTCGCATATTCTTAATAAGTTCTTTATATTCAAAATGAGACCAAATGTTAACATTTCCAATACGTCCCAAAGATTTCCTAGTGTCTTCATGGACAAGTGTTTTAAAAACAGGTTGTCCTTTCACAGGAGTAAGTTGTAGTAGGTGGCCAAATACAATTACATGTTTTCCTCCAAATAGAACATCATAATCTGTTTTTAAAATCTGTTGCATTCTTAAATGTACAAAGGCAAGCATTAAGTTTGAGACCATGCTCACCTCATCAATGATTAGAAGTTTCATTTTCTTCAGTACTTTTGACACTTCATAACAAGCTTCTCCAGATAGCTTGTGATATTCCAATTTATTTTCATGTTCAACTGGTAGCATGAGTAATCGATGTAAAATAATCCCTTTAATGTCGTGTGCTGCTAATCCAGTTGGAGCTATTACAACGCAAGATAAATGACATCCAGTAGTTTTGTGTAGATAACTGGTCAAAACTTTACTTAAAAAACCTTTTCCTGTTCCAGCTTTACCACTAATGTACATTCGAATAGGTTTAAATGATGTACATTGGCATTCTTTTTTTTCATGAAGCAAACCATGCTGAATCTGTAGTGTCACTTGCTGATATATTTCTTTTTGTTCAGTATTCAGTTGTTCTTCCAACTTTCTCAAATCAATAACATCCTGTTGTGCTTGTTGCATTGTCGTTTCTACTTCACTCATGGCTATTGCTGCTTAATTTTCAAGAATTTGTTGTCCTAGTGGTTCTTGACTTAGCGGAGCAGAACTCTGACTATCTTGAGAACTGTCTCTAGCTATTTCAGCTGCAATAGTAGTTTCTTGTTCAATCTCTTCATTTAACATTTGTAGATAAGTAGGGAAAATTGTGCATTGAATGTTATCTTTACATGCATTAAAAGAATCTTCATAGCAGTCGAACTCGCCAAGTAATTCCACTTCACTACGCCAAGGCCTGAAAAGTTACAGAAGTGCTAAATAGAAAAATTCCCTTTTATCTGAAGTTTCGCAACTGAGTTTCCTGTGGTTAATAAGATTTCCTTTGGACTGTTTTACCAAACATCCTTCACATCCAATTGCTGCATATTTTTCTTCATTTAGATTTTCTGAAACATTTCTCTTAAAGCTGTAATGTTGCAGTACTTCATACAGACATATGTTTTCAAGATGTGGACTTTTTCTAGGATAGTACGTATCCAACATATTTGTTTTACTAATATCTGTACTTTCTGGTTCATTCAATGCTAAGTATTCAGGGGCAGATTTACAAGCCCCTTGTGCCACTTTTGCGTCATTTTTCCCATGTTAAAAATGACGCAAAAGTGGCGTAAGGGCCTTGTAAATAAGCCCCTCAATTTCTTGTACAGATTTCAATACTCGATTTCGTGTTGCAGCAAGACCTAGACTTACCCAAATGATTCCTCTAGACTTTGAACTTGCAGAGGTCAACCGATACGAACATTCGTACGATCCAATCTCTCGATGGGAAAGCATCTTCAAACTAAAGCTGTACAATTTGTTACTAAGAGTCTTCTCTTTTGAAATTTCTTCCCACATTTCTTTCAACTCCATCTTTTCAGATTTGGTTATATATGACGTAACATAGCGAGCAACAGCAATCGAATTATCTGCAACATACTGGATATCCATATTTGCATTCCACATCGTCAAAATCACTGGATTGTAGTCATTAATATACTTTGATTTTTCAGTTATTTTTATGTTGTAAGTATTCTTCGGAGATCTTCGAGTTATAGTATGCCTTACCGCCAACATGAAACTGTTGACTCTTCCTTTTGAAATTACTGGACGTGGGAATCCAAAACGACATTTTGTATAAAATTTTCCCTTTGACTTGTATTTCCGTCGACAATATTTTCCACATCGATGACTTTGAAACCGTAAAACTTGCTGTCTCAAATTGTTTTCTCCTCCTTTTTTTGGATGGCACAGGTAACATAGTCTTCAATGAAAGACAAAACAGTTTCATCAGAATCGGTTCCAAATTTAAGTGCATTTTTGATCCATAATAGCATGTGTATATGAGGAGCACCTCTGGCTTGGTACTCTTTTCTCCAAAAGAAATCAGTTACTTCTCCAAGAGGTGGATTATTTTTATTGCAGATAAAATACATCAAAGCTTGAAACCTATGATTAAAATATCTGCACACATTTACAGGATCCAAGGAACACAGTTCTCCAGCTGTCTTCAATTCAATGTTTTTTACATTTGAATTTGCTTCTCGTAGAAATTCAAGTAAATCGTCCCATGCGTATTCAGCACAGCTAAGCGTAACAAACCATGTAGGGGTTCCTAAGTTCCTTAACATACATTTAAGTTCTCCGTGACGACAATACCAATACTCATTAGTACCACGTTGACACGCCATCAAATTAATTAACTGAGATTCTAAATGATCATCTCTTTGTTCAACTTTGTCCAAAGATTCCTTTGCAGAAAGATGTGTAAGATGAACTCCTGTTTTTAATATGTGGTTCACTGCATATGACAGTCCAGACAAGTCACTTTCAAACAGAAGATGAAATAAATATGGAACACACTGTCGAAATCTTGGATCCTCTGAGTACAATCTTGTACGGTATTCTGAAGCTGGAATCTGTACTGGTCGTTCATCATATCATCCACCTTTTCCAGTAGGGAAGAGCTGTGGAAAACAATGAGCTTCTAAACTTTTTTCCCAAACACTCATGGGAGCTCCTTTCGCTTTCTTCATTTGGAATAATTCAATAGTGTTTCCAATCACTTCTTTTGAATGTAGAGGATGTATACTGTTATGTTTGTATATTTCTTCACTCCTGGACTTGTCCACTTTTTCTGTTTGGCCAGTTGAAATTTCTCTATCATCTTCTAAAGATATTTCTTCTTCTTCCACATATACATTTTTATAATAAATATTGTTCTGTATAAGATATAATGTAGCATTTTGACGTTTGGTGACATCTACTAACTATTGCCATATTTTCCGACTCTTTGTTGGTACACCATTAACTAGAATAACTACAGATTCACTTTCCTCTCTCTCTACACCAAGAGTTTCAATATTTTTCTTAAAATCTAAAGGTAAATACACAACTCTTCCTTTTAAACCTCTTTGTAAATCTGTTGGAGGCAGCTTACCTGTTTTAGGCTCCATACGAACAATAGCCTTAAACGGGTGCACAGATTGAATAAGAATGGACTCATATGTATTTAAATCTACCAGTTCAGAAGGAATGCCTACCAACTCTAGGTTATTATGTACAGCTCTAGCCGGCATTTTGTTCTCTTCTAATTTGATGTAACAATATTTACAAATACGTTGATCACTACCCAACTCTAAACGACCTTCCACCAACAAATAAGCACCAAATTGCTCCCACTTATCATTGTTTTCCTTTTCACTTTTTAATTACACATCAACATTCCTAGTTTGACTTCTATAGTGAGTACGTCGACAACAAATACAAACATAGTTTGATTTTTCACAACAAACTACCTTAAATTTTGTAATTTCTTCTACAAACTTCTCAGTAGTACTATCTTCCACCTCTTCTTCAACACCTACACTTATGAAACTCTCACTTTCTCTACACTCCTCTTCAGGACCAAAGAAACGAAACTGTATATCATCACAAACTTTTTTACATCCCATACCGAACCATGCAAAAGAGCAGTGTTTATTTCACTTAAAGAGAATGCAGGACTTTTTACATAGTACAATCTTCTTACTAACTTCTGCATTTCTGAGTGATGTACTGCTAACATTCTCAAATGATGAAAAGTACTTTGACACACTTTTCTAGAAAGACAAGCCAGAGCATGACCCTGCAAGCCAGTATATTTTCTCACTTTACAAGGATCTAGTCCTTAGAACATCTTAATCTTCTGTTTAACACTTTTTTTTACCATACTCTCTTAAGAAATTTCGTAAAATATCAATAGATTCCTGTTGTATACTACAAATACTACTACAATCCCACCTATACACTGGAGCTTGTGAACGTCTCCCTTGAACTTCTTCAGCTATTACTTCTTCCACATTTCTAGCAACCATCTTTTCTTTTTCAATTGAACAACCGTTTTTAACTTCATAAGAACGACCACTGGTATCAACTGCGTGAACTAATGTATTTTGTTGAAAATAGCTTTCTTCATTAAAAAAGGTTCAGTACTAGAAGTGTGCTTCCATTCACCCAAACATTTTTTACAAAAGTTAGTTCTATTAACCAGTCTTTCTCTTTTACTTTTCTTCTTCATAAAATACATTGTTTTATTCAATGTTTTCTTTCTCTTCAATACTAATATAAACAATCTTCTTTTCAATTCAAAAGCGTTTTTGACAACACTTTCAATCTGTTGTTTTTCTTGTAAAATGCGGATCTTTTTTATATTTTTTGCAATCTTTCAATACATTTTGTAGTACTCAAACTTTTATACATTCGTTTCCTAATGTCCTTATATTTTTTCATCCTTCTTTCAACATAGAGTGTTTTCCCATAACCTGATTTTCCATTAATTTGTCCTTTTTTTCATTTCCTTCTCCTTGGTTCTACAACTTTTCATTCTGTTTTCCCCATTTTTAAAATTCTTTCCAGTCCTGAAAAGTCTTTTAACAAATTCTTTAGTTCTCTTACCAGAAGACTTTTTCTTCAATGTCCCATGTTGTACTTCATCTAATTTCTGCTTTTCTCTCTCCTTTAAATAGTACTGGTTTTTTTGTTGTCTTTTCTTTTCAACTTTTCTTGTCATACTGAATCTTTCTTAATAATAATGGAGAATGTCTGGAAAAAAAACTTTTTAAAAATTATTTAATATTATTAAAATAATTATATACAAATATTCTTATCTATTACTAAAAAAATACCTTCAATTTAAAAGGTACAAACATATGCATATATGGTTTTCGGAATATGGCGAGACTTACACCTGAGACATGTTATAGGCTTTTTTTTATATTTGCCTAGGCCCAACACTCTGAGCATTACTAGAATGGTAAAGCAGCAGGACAAAAGTGATGTTTAAGGCATGTTAGGAAATGGACTGCAACAGAGCAAGAACAGTGCAGTAAGAAACAACAGAGGTACAGAAGAAGGGAAGAGATGTGCAGAAAGAGGCAAATGCAGTACAGAAAGAACCAATACACATGCAGGAAAACAGAAAACGGATGGAGAAAGAAGCGCGAGGGGTGCAGAAAGAAGAAAAAGAAGTGCAGAAAGAAGCAACAGAGGTGCTGAAAGAGGCAAGAGGGGTGCAGAAAAAGGAGAAAGAAATGCAGAAAGAAGCAAAAGAAGTGCAGAAAGAGGCAACAGGGGTGCAGAAAAAGGGAAGAGCAGTGCAGAGAGAATCAAGAGATGTGCAGAAAGAGGCAAGAGAGGTACAGAAACAGGCATGAGATGTGCAGAAAAAGGGAAGAAAGGTACAGAAAGAGGCAAGTGAAGTGCTGAAAGAGGAAAGAGGGTTACAGAAAGAGGCAAGAGGGGTACAGAAAGAACCAAGTGAGGTGCAGAAAGAGGTAACAGAGGTGAAGAAAGATGCAAGACAGGTGCACAAACAACCAAAAAAAGTGCAGAAAAAGGCAACAGAATTGCCGAAAGAAGCAACAGAGGTGTAGAAAGAAGCAAGAGAAGTGCAGAAAAAGGTAAGTGTGGTACCGAAAGAGGCAAGAGCGGTGCAAAAGTGACAAGAGAACTGCAGAAAGAGGCAAGAGTGATGCAAAAAAGGGAAGAAGAGTGCAGAAAGAAACAAATGAAGTGCAGAAAGAAGGAACACAGCAGCAAAAAGAGGGAAGAGCGGTGCAGAAACAAAGAAGAGGGGTGCAGAAAGAAGCAAGAGATGTGCACAAAGAAAAAAAAGAAGTACACAAAGAAGGAACAGAGGTGCAGAAAGAGGAATTAGGGGTGCAGAAAGAGGCAACAGGTGGGCAGACTGAGGCAAGAGAGATGCAGAAAGAGGGAACAGAGGTGCAGAAAAAGGCAAGAGGGATGCAGAAATTTGGAACAGAGGTGCAGGAAGAAGCCAGAGCAGTGCAGAAAGAACCAACAGAGGTGCAGAAATAGGCAAGAGGGGTACAGAAAGAGGCAAATGAAATATAGAACGAACCAAAAGAGGTGCACATAGAACCAACAGAGGTGGAAAAAGAGGCAAGAGGGGTGCAGAAAGGGGTAGGAGAGGTGCACAAAGAGAGAAGAGGGGTACAGAAAGAGGCAGGAGGGGTGCAGAAAGAAGCAAGAGGGATGGAGAAAGAAGCAAAAGAAGAGCAGAAAGAAGGAACAGAGGTGCAGAAAGAGGTACGAGGAGTACAGAAAGAGGGAAGAGGGGTGCAGAAACAGGCACGAGGGGTACAGTAAGAGGCAAGTGAAGTACAGAACGAAGCATAAGAGGTGCAGAAAGAACCAACAGTGGAGGAAAAAGAGGCAAGAGGGGTGTAGGAAGGGGTAGGAGAGTTGCACAAAGAGGCAAGAAGAGTACAGAAAGAGGCAGGAGGGGTGTGAAAAGAAGAAGAGAACTGCAGAAAGAAGCAACAGAGGTGCTGAAAGAGGTACGAAGGGTGCAGAAAGAGACAAGACAGGTGAAGAAAGAAGTAACAGAGGTACAGAAAGAGGCAAGAGTGGTGCAGAAAGAGGAAAGAGAGGTGTAGAAAGAGGCAAGAGAGTTGCACACAGAGGGAAGAGGGGTGCAGAAACAGGCAAAAGGGGTGCAGAAAGAAGCAAGTGAGATGCAGAAAGAGGCAAGAGAGGTGCAGAAAGAGGCAAGAGAGTTACAGAAAGAGGCAAGTGAAGTGCAGAAGGAGGCAAGACAACTGCAGAAAGAGGCAACAGAGGTGCAGAAAGAGGCAAGCGAGGTGTAGAAAGAAGCAAGATAAGTGCAGAAACAAGCAACAGATGTGCAGAAAGAGGGAAGAGGGGTGGAGAGAGGGGTGCAAAAAGAAGCAAAAGAGGTACAGAAAGAAGCAAGAGAAGTGCATAAAGAAACAACAGAGATACAAAAAGGGGGAAGTGGGGTGTAGAAAGAGGCAAGAGGGATATAGAAAGAAACAAGAGAGGTGCAGAAAGAAGCAAAAGAGGTGCAGAAAGAGGCAACAGGGGTGCAGAAAAAGGGATGAGCAGTGAGGAAAGAACCAAGAGATGTGCAGAAAGAGGCAAAAGAGGTGCAGAAAGAGGCATGACATGAGCAGAAAAAGGGAAGAAATGTACAGAAAGAGGCAAGTGAAGTGCTGAAAGAGGAAAGAGGGTTGAAGAAAGAGGCAAGAGGGGTACAGAAAGAAGCAAGTGAGGTGCAGAAAGAGGCAACAGAGGTGAAAAAAGATGCAAGACAGGTGCACAAACAACCAAAAAAAGTGCAGAAAGAGGCAACAGAATTGCCGAAAGGATCAACAGAGGTGTAGAAAGAAGCAAGAGAAGTGCAGAAAAAGGTAAGTGTGGTACAGAAAGAGGCAAGAGAGGTGCGAAAAGTGACAAGAGAACTGCAGAAAGAGGCAAGAGGGATGCAAAAAAGGGAAGAAGAGTGCAGAAAGAAACAAAAGAAGTGCAGAAAGAAGGAACACAGCAGTAAAAAGAGGGAAGAGGGGTGTAGAAACAGAGAAGAGGGGTGCAGAAAGAAGCAAGCGATGTGCACAAAGAAAAAAAAGAAGTACACAAAGAAGGAACAGAGGTGCAGAAGAGGAAATAGGGGTGCAGAAAGAGGCAACAGGGGTGCAGAAAGAGGGAACAGGTAGGCAGACTGAGGCAAGAGAGGTGCAGAAAGAGGGAACTGAGGTGCAGAAAAAGGCAAGAGGGATTCAGAAATTTGGAGCAGAGGTGCAGGAAGAAGCCAGAGCAGTGCAGAAAGAACCAACAGAGGTGCAGAAATAGGCAAGAGGGGTACAGAAAGAGGCAAATGAAATATAGAACGAACCAAAAGAGGTGCACATAGAACCAACAGAGGTGGAAAAAGAGGCAAGAGGGGTGCAGAAAGGGATAGGAGAGGTGCACAAAGAGAGAAGAGGGGTACAGAAAGAGGCAGGAGGGGTGCAGAAAGAAGCAAGAGAAGTGCATAAAGAAACAACAGAGATGGAAGAAGGGGGAAGTGGGGTGGAGTAAGAGGCAAGAGGGATACAGAAAGAAACAAGAGAGGTGCAGAAAGAAGCAAAAGAGGTACAGAAAGAGGCAACAGGGGTGCAGAAAAAGGGAAGAGCAGTTAGGAAAGAACCAAGAGATGTGCAGAAAGAGGCAAGAGAGGTGCAGAAAGAGGCATGAGATGTGCAGAAAAAGGGAAGAAAGGTACAGAAAGAGGCAAGTGAAGTGCTGAAAGAAGAAAGAGGGTTGCAGAAAGAGGCAAGAGGGGTACAGAAAGAAGCAAGTGAGGTGCAGAACGAGGCAAGAGAGGTGAAGAAAGATGCAAGACAGGTGCACAAACAACCAAACAAAGTGCAGAAAGAGGTAACAGAATTGCTGAAAGAAGCGACAGAGGTGTAGAAAGAAGCAAGAGAAGTGAAGAAAAAGGTAAGTGTGGTACAGAAAGAGGCAAGAGAGGTGCAAAAAGTGACAAGAGAACTGCAGAAAGAGGCAAGAGGGATGCAAAAAAGGGAAGAAGAGTGCAGAAAGAAACAAAAGAAAAGCATAAAGAAGGAACACAGCAGCAAAAAGAGGGAAGAGGGGTGCAGAAACAGAGAAGAGGGGTGCAGAAAGAAGCAAGAGATGTGCACAAGGAAAAAAAGGAGTACACAAAGAAGGAACAGAGGTGCAGAAAGAGGAAATAGGGGTGCAGAAAGAGGCAACAGGGGTGCAGAAAGAGGGAACAGGTGGGCAGAAAGAACCAATTCACGTACAGGAAAATGGAAAAAGGATGGAGAAAGAAGCACGAGGGGTGTAGAAAGAAGAAAAAGAAGTGCAGAAAGAAGCAACAGAGGTGCTGAAAGAGGCAAGAGGAGTGCAGAAAAAGGAGAAAGAAATGCAGAAAGAAGCAAAAGAGGTGCAGAAAGAGGCAACAGGGGTGCAGAAAAAGGGAAGAGCAGTGCAGAAGGAACCAAGAGATGTGCAGAAAGAGGCAAGAGAGGTGCAGAAAGAGGCATGAGAAGTGCAGAAAAAGGGAAGAAAGGTACAGAAAGATGCCAGTGAAGTGCTGAAAGAGGAAAGAGGGTTACAGAAAGAGGCAAGAGGGGTACAGAAAGAAGCAAGTGAGGTGCATAAAGAGGTAACAGAGGTGAAGAAAGATGCAAGACAGGTGCACAAACAACCAAAAAAAGTGCAGAAAGAGGCAACAGAATTGCCCAAAGAAGCAACAGAGGTGTAGAAAGAAGCAAGAGAAGTGCAGAAAAAGGTAAGTGTGGTACAGAAAGAGGCAAGAGAGGTGCGAAAAGTGACTAGAGAACTGCAGAAAGAGGCAAGAGGGATGCAAAAAAGGGAAGAAGAGTGCAGAAAGAAACAAAAGAAGTGCAGAAAGAAGGAACACAGCAGCAAGAAGAGGGAAGAGGGGTGCAGAAACAGAGAAGAGGGGTGCAGAAAGAAGCAAGAGATGTGCAAAAAGAAAAACAAGAAGTACACAAAGAAGGAACAGAGGTGTAGAAAGAGTAATTAGGGGTGCAGAAAGAGGCAACAGGGGTGCAGAAAGAGGGAACAGGTGGGCAGACTGAGGCAAGAAAGGTGCAGAAATAGGGAACAGGGGTGCAGAAAAAGGCAAGAGGGATGCAGACATTTGGAACAGAGGTGCAGGAAGAAGCCAGAGCAGTACAGAAAGAACCAACAGAGGTGCAGAAATAGGCAAGAGGGGTATAGAAAGAGGCAAATGAAATATAGAACGAACCGAAAGAGGTGTGCATAGAACCAACAGAGGTGGAAAAAGAGGCAAGAGGGGTGCAGAAAAGGGTAGGAGAGGTGCACAAAGAGACAAGAGGGGTACAGAAAAAGGCAGGGGGGTGCTGAAAGAAGCAAGAGGGATGCAGAAAGAAGCAAAAGAAGAGCAGAAAGAAGGAACAGAGGTGCAGAAAGAGGTAAGAGGAGTACAGAAAGAGGGAAGAAGGGTGCAGAAACAGGCACGAGGGGTACAGAAAGAAGCAAAAGAGGTGCAGAAAGAACCAACAGAGGTGGAAAAAGAGGCAAGAGGGGTGTAGGAAGGGGTAGGAGAGGTGCACAAAGAGGCAAGAAGAGTACAGAAAGAGGCAGGAGGGGTACAAAAAGGAAGAAGAGAACTGCAGATAGAAGCAACAGAGGTGCTGAAAGAGGCACAAAGGGTGCAGAAAGAGACAAGACAGGTGAAGAAAGAAGTAACAGAGGTATAGAAAGAGGCAAGAGTGGTGCAGAAAGAGGAAAGAGAGGTGTTGAAAGAGGCAAGATAGTTGCACAAAGAGGGAAGAGGGGTACAGAAACAGGCAAAAGGGGTGCAGAAAGAAGCAAGTGAGGTGAAGAAAAAGGAAAGAGGTGCAGAAAGAGGCAAGAGAGTTACAGAAAGAGGCAAGTGAAGTGCAGAAGGAGGCAAGACAACTGCAGAAAGAGGCAACAGAGGTGCAGAAAGAGGCAAGTGAGGTGCAGAAAGAAGCAAGAGTAGTGCAGAAAGAAGCAACAGATGTGCAGAAAGAGGGAAGAGGGGTGGAGAGAGGGGTGCAAAAAGAAGCAAAAGAGGTGCAGAAAGAAGCAAGAGAAGTGCATAAAGAAACAACAGAGATGCAAAAAGGGGGAAGTGGGGTCGAGAAAGAGGCAAGAGGATACAGAAAGAAACAAGAGAGGTGCAGAAAGAAGCAAAAGAGGTGCAGAAAGAGGCAACAGGGGTGCAGAAAAAGGGAAGAGCAGTGAGGAAAGTACCAAGAGATGTGCAGAAAGAGGCAAGAGAGGTGCAGAAAGAGGCATGAGATGTGCAGAAAAAGGGAAGAAAGGTACAGAAAGAGGCAAGTAAAGTGCTGAAAGAAGAAAGAGGGTTGCATAAAGAGGCAAGAGGGGTACAGAAAGAAGCAAGTGAGGTGCAGAACGAGGCAAGAGAGGTGAAGAAAGATGCAAGACAGGTGCACAAACAACCAAAAAAAGTGCAGAAAGAGGTAACCGAATTGCTGAAAGAAGCAGCAGAGGTGTAGAAAGAAGCAAGAGAAGTGAAGAAAAAGGTAAGTGTGGTACAGAAAGAGGCAAGAGAGGTGCAAAAAGTGACAAGAGAACTGCAGAAAGAGGCAAGAGGGATGCAAAAAAGGGAAGAAGAGTGCAGAAAGAAACAAAAGAAGTGCAGAAAGAAGGAACACAGCAGCAAAAAGAGGGAAGAGGGGTGCAGAAACAGAGAAGAGGGGTGCAGAAAGAAGCAAGAGATGTGCACAAGGAAAAAAAGGAGTACACAAAGAAGGAACAGAAATGCAGAAAGAGGAAATAGGGGTGCAGAAAGAGGCAACAGGGGTGCAAAAAGAGGGAACAGGTGGGCAGAAAGAACCAATTCACGTACAGGAAAATGGAAAAAGGATGTAGAAAGAAGCACGAGGGGTGTAGAAAGAAGAAAAAGAAGTGCAGAAAGAAGCAAGAGAGGTGCTGAAAGAGGCAAGAGGGGTGCAGAAAAAGGAGAAAGAAATGCAGAAAGAAGCAAAAGAGGTGCAGAAAAAGGGAAGAGCAGTGCAGAAGGAACCAAGAGATGTGCAGAAAGAGGCAAGAGAGGTGCAGAAAGAGGCATGAGATGTGCAGAAAAAGGGAAGAAAGGTACAGAAAGGGGCAAGTGAAGTGCTGAAAGAGGAAAGAGGGTTACAGAAAGAGTCAAGAGGGGTACAGAAAGAAGCAAGTGAGGTGCATAAAGCGGTAACAGAGGTGAAGAAAGATGCAAGACAGGTGCACAAACAACCAAAAAAAGTGCAGAAAGAGGCAACAGAATTGCCCAAAGAAGCAACAGAGGTGTAGAAAGAAGCAAGAGAAGTGCAGAAAAATGTAAGTGTGGTACAGAAAGAGGCAAGAGAGGTGCGAAAAGTGACAAGAGAACTGCAGAAAGAGGCAAGAGGGATGCAAAAAAGGGAAGAAGAGTGCAGAAAGAAACAAAAGAAGTGCAGAAAGAAGGAACACAGCAGCAAGAAGAGGGAAGAGGGGTGCAGAAACAGAGAAGAGGGGTGCAGAAAGAAGCAAGAGATGTGCAAAAAGAAAAACAAGAAGTACACAAAGAAGGAACAGAGGTGTACAAAGAGGAAATAGGGGTGCAGAAAGAGGCAACAGGGGTGCAGAAAGAGGGAACAGGTGGGCAGACTGAGGCAAGAAAGGTGCAGAAATAGGGAACAGGGGTGCAGAAAAAGGCAAGAGGGATGCAGACATTTGGAACAGAGGTGCAGGAAGAAGCCAGAGCAGTACAGAAAGAACCAACAGAGGTGCAGAAATAGGCAAGAGGGGTATAGAAAGAGGCAAATGAAATATAGAACGAACCAAAAGAGGTGTGCATAGAACCAACAGAGGTGGAAAAAGAGGCAAGAGGGGTGCAGAAAGGGGTAGGAGAGGTGCACAAAGAGACAAGAGGGGTACAGAAAGATGCAGGGGCGTGCTGAAAGAAGCAAGAGGGATGCAGAAAGAAGCAAAAGAAGAGCAGAAAGATGGAACAGAGGAGCAGAAAGAGGTAAGAGGAGTACAGAAAGAGGGAAGAGGGGTGCAGAAACAGGCACGAGGGGTACAGAAAGAGGCAAGTGAAGTACACAACGAAGAAAAAGAGGTGCAGAAAGAACCAACAGAGGAGGAAAAAGAGGCAAAAGAGGGGTGTAGGAAGGGGTAGGAGAGGTGCACAAAGAGGCAAGAGGAATACAGAAAACGGCAGGAGGGGTGCAAAAAGAGGAAGAGAACTTCAGAAAGAAGCAACAGAGGTGCTGAAAGAGGCACGAAGGGTGCAGAAAGAGACAAGACAGGTGAAGAAAGAAGTAACAGAAGTACAGAAAGAGGCAAGAGTGGTGCAGAAAGAGGAAAGAGAGGTGTAGAAAGAGGCAAGAGAGTTGCACAAAGAGAGAAGAGGGGTGCAGAAACAGGCAAAAGGGGTGTGAGAAGTTGGCCTGGCATATGCTGTCCACTAATTATAGTGGGCACCTTGCACCAGTCCAAACAACCCCTTATTGGAGATAGTTTAAAGACAACCTTTATTGAAAGCTATCCTAGTGGTAGCTATGGAGAGCAGCCTTCAGGCTAAGTCTTGAAGGAATGTAAAGCAGCTTGTTTTACCAGTCTATAATCTCTTGAGTGACCAAATGAAAGAGGACCACACTAGGTATATATTCAAAATATATGTATTTATTACTAAACACACCCCTCTAGTCTCTTTATGAGGCTAGAGTTCGAAGTACATACGTTACGAGTTAGTTATCTACAGTAATAGCACAAATACACGTTTGAGCCCCAGGGGCGTACCAAACCATATACCAATAAAGTGGTATAAGAACCACGACTGAGCTAGACACAAGGCCTAGAGCCTGTAGAAGTGCTTGGACCACAAGGAACCACCCAAGGCAGTGACACAGGGGACCCACGGGGGACGCGTGCAGTGTATGAACACAGCCGCGAACCACCGTTAACTTCTATGGGGAAAGTCGCGATTAGAATTTAAAAGAAAAGGGACACTTAGAGGAGGACTTGGAGCAAACCCTTTGAGAACTAGGCTGTTCTAGTGTCAATACCCACGGGAGCACCGGAGTACTCGAGTTACCTCACCCAGGGGAGCCGGGTGAATAGGTGTCTTTCGGGGTCGGGTTTCGTCGTCGCTTTCTATGGCGATCTGCTGCAAAGTGCTGCTGGCGACCAAGTCGAAAGTGTTCGGGTGGATCCAAAGGTGGATCGAAGATCTGAAGAACCTGAAAGTGGAGGGGACAGAGTCTGGGTCACTAGCCAGTGACCAGGAAGGTGATGAGCAGATGCCCACCGATGTCGAGTGCTTCAGGTAGGTTGATGGTCGTCTTGACTCTTCAGCCATGAGGTCCAGGAGGCGTTGACGACAACCAGGAGCTGGATTCGAGCTGTCCCACAACGTTTGTCGATTGCAGGGGTGTCGGCGACCGGATTGGACCCAACAAGCCTTGGCAACGGCAAGTCTCGTGGAAAGCGAAGAAAGACGATGTTGCAGACCAGCAAGGTCTGGAGGACTCACCCAGCAAGGATAAGTCAGGGCACACCTGGAGCAACCAGGGAGCCCAAGCAGAAAAGGATTGGCTTTCAGGAGGGCCTACTAGCCAATGGACTAGCGACCGTGAAGGAGCCTCGAGGCGGTGCACGTGGAGCTGGCTCACAGGACACTCGTGGAGTGGAGGCCAGTGATCTTCGGTGCAGTTGGTGCTGGAGGCTGGGGCTACTCGGAGCCCAAAGCACGACTTCGTGGGAGACCCAGAAGAGGATGCACTTGCAAATGCGTTCGGTGTCCAGGGGTCACGGTTCCACATTACCCACAACAGCTACAGGCCTCAGCTTTGCTGGGGACTCAGGGCAGCCTCGGAGAAGTCTGGAAATCTACCTCTGGTGATGCAAAGACTTTGGTGTCCGACGGGAGCTTCGGCGATGCAGACCGGACAATTGCTTCTTTGGTGCCTGCCAAGCAGGGGAGTCACTCCTTGACCCCAAGGGAGATTCTTCAGTCCTCTAATCTTAAAGTAGAGCGTCGAAGGTCCAGGATTCTGTATCAGAGTGTCGTCCTGGTAAATCTAAAATCCTAAGGACTGGGTTCCCTTACTTATACTAAGGTAGGGATGTTGGACATACTCTGTGACCCCACCTATGGGAGGGTCAGGGCAGAGGGGTGGTTACACCCCTTTCCCTTTGTCCAGTTTCGTGCCAGAGCAGGGTGTAGTGTAGCTCCTATTTCCCTTATAGGCTCTGCGCATTGGAATAATATATCCTATAGGTTTGACATAGGACTACGGTCGGTATGTCCCTATCGAGTATATTAAACTTAATTACTTGTGCCAGCTAGCTCAGAGGCCACTAGAAACTTCTTGACGACAAGAAGGGATTAGTTTCTGGCAGCCGCAAAACATGACCACTGTGTTTCCCTTACAGAATCAGGACGTGTCCCAGAGTCGTAGAAACAATAGATAACTATTTCACTCAGCTCAGTTGTGCATGATTTAGATACTCCTCAAAGTTACACAGAAATAACCAGACGGGCGTTTCAATAAAAAGGTTTATTGAACAGTCTTGTTTCTGTTGTAAGTTAGATGTGCTGTTACGATCACAAGACAGTATGCGAGATAAATAATGTACAGGGTGAGCAGTAAAAATAAATAATACTGCGTTAGCATTATCTTTTCAGCATATATGCATTTACATAAAATGACACAGCCTAAAAATGCGAGTACTCATACGATGCGTTTCTATCCTAGTTCTACCCAGTGTGCCTAACCTTTCCTAGGTGTAGGGAGAAGTAGAAGTAGGTGCTGTATTCCTGACTAGAGTATACTAAGAGTAAGTTACGCCTAGTATGCCAAGAGTCTAGTATGCCAAGAGTCCCTCTAGGTTCTAGTCTGCTCCATACCTGAAGAATGAGAGAGGTAGGAATCTCTTTTCCGGACTCAAACTCCAACACCCCGCAAGGGAAGTTAGATCACTGGAAGCTGGACTCTCTGCGTGCAGGAATGACAGCGTCTTCTCAGTGCGTCCGGCCGGGAATCGGGCTCCTCTGAAGTCGAGGTCTCCTCTGATTTACAGGGGTTTGGGAAGGTATATTTATACCTGAAAATGTTAGCATTGACGTGAGTTGGGTAGCGAAAGAAGTCATGAATGAATCCCTTAAGGAATAGAGGTTCATGCATAATGTATGAGTCCTTGAAGAAATCAATAGTCCTGGGCAAGGGAAACTCCCGCAGCCTGAGGGTCTGTTTTTTCATGGACTCGTTGAGACGCTAGGGTGGACGGATGTCGGAATCCATGCCTGTATTTGGTATGCATGGTTTATGCCTAAATAAGGTCTGGGATTTTATGCCTATATAAGGGCAAGTTGGATTGTGCCTATATAAGGTCATGATTCTAGAAAGCCCGTTTATGGACACCCTATGAAGTATACAACACCCACTCCTCTTTTGTGTATACAACAATACTAAAATGCTAAACATTTAAAATGCTAAACATTAAAATGGAGTACCGCATAATAAAACATATCCTAAGAAAGCTTTAAAAGATACATTAAAATGCAAAGGTTTCTGTACATCATTAAGCAATGCTTTACATTTCCTGCATAAAGTGTGAAATAAATGCATTTGGAACGAAATATAAAAGCAATATTTACATATGACGAGAATGAATGATAAGTTTGTTTCAAAATCAAAGTCATTTCCTGTCATGAAATTTAAATGAACTGAGTTAGACACACAAGATGACTAAGTGTCCCTGGAAGTACTGCCAAGTCTGTATTATAAGGCTAGTTCTACTTTAAGCACAGTGGAGTGCCATTTTCGTTCGAAAAAATGGGACAAAAGTTCAAATTTGGTAAAGTTCCAAGGTTTTTGAAAAAATGAAGGCCAAATTGTTGCTGTTGTACTGGAACAGAATATGCCAAACAGAGTCAGTTTTACGGGTCTGGTGTAAACATGAGATCATCTATTTCAATAGACAAAACATCTTCCACTGTCGTTGGTGTAAGTTGGAACACCTCGTGTAGAAGATTGACCGCACAAAGATGGGAAACATCGCTCTCAGCAATGTTCGCGTTCGTTGTTACCTGTGTGCCTGGAGTTGTTTCTCGTACCTCAGCAGCAGCAGGAGGCGACTGTGAGATCTCAATGAATGCTGACATCAGGATTGGAAGCCTCTGGGGACAACACAAAGCATGGGCCGTTATCGGGTCCAGCAAAGTATCGACATCCTTTGGCGCAGCTGATGGATATGTTAGACAAGCGTCCAACACGCATTCTTCACCGCATAGCATGCATCGTAGAACAGGTAAAATGCAATCATGCCAGATTGGTCGGAATGACAGGAACCACGTGGTATTAAGGTCCCGTAGACGAGGCATGCCCAATAGCTGTACTATTCGCTCACGGCACTTTCTTTCAAGGAGAGCTTTCTCCATTTCGCTCGGAGTGATTTCGGCGAATCGGCTGGCCATAGCGCAATAGCAGACAGATGAATAAAATTCCCGCAACAAGTGCTGGAATTAATGGTATGCCACCAAACACCGAATGTGCAAAGTTCGGAATGATTCCAAGTATTGCCTGGAACGGTGCTAAGAGACCGGTGCAAATGCTCTTAAATACATGTACAATTCCTGTTGTATCTGACATGTTAAAGATACGTGATATCATTTCTACGAAATGTATAGGGCAGTTTGTACGTATTAAAGTCTGTATCTCAGCTGAAGTCCTTGCAACTTGTAGATCATAGGTTTCTTTGGCCGAGGTCAAAGGCACTGTTTGTTGTAAAAGCATGGCTTTCATTCTGCTTAAAGTATCAAATCTTATAAAAGAGACGCTTAATGAAGGCCATAAAGGCGACTCCCTGACGGTGTCTATTGGGGAAACAATAGTTGCATACAGCAAGTGACCCTGGAGTTGACCGTTACTAGATATGGGATGCCTGGCAACATTCCACAGCAGCTCTGATCATTCAACATGAGGTAACTCCCATTCGAAAGTTGTCCAAACGTTGGATTAATCACAGCAGCTGGAGAACCGTGCTGATGGCAAGACAGGTTTGCCACAGAACCATTACAAGCTCCATGCAAAATAATGTCCTGACATATGAGTGAACCGGTCAGTGCATGTTTACAGTTAGTACCGCTAAGAAACACTTCACGATCCCCACTCCAACATCTATGTGTATACGGTAAATCCCAAAATATCTTAATGTATTCCTTACCCAACCTTTCATATTTGCCTGCTTGCATCCGTCTGAAGCAATACTGAAACTGAAAAGTTGTCACAGGTAATGTTATTTTGCCATGAATAACCCATTCCGTAGCTGGTTTTTCTGCCACTGTAAATGGTAATTTCTCCATTTTTTCAATGCTCAGCACTGTATACCTCGCTCCTCTTTGTGCCAATTCGATCTGTTTATCAGTTAGATTGTATTCTGCAAACAGAGACGACGTGTTGATGAAACGCCAAGGCACATAGCCCGCTCGCAATGATTGCAGCGTCCATGTCAATAACACTATAGAACGTAATTGGGATTGACCTTGTTGTAACATAGCCAAATCTTGTTCTAGAATGTCGATAGCAGAGGATACAATGCCATCCAATGAATAAATTCTGGAGGACAAAGTTGTTAACCCATTGTCGACTACAGAGAGTGTTTTCTCTAAATTAATACGATCAAGTTCACGTATTCGTTCTGCAGCCTCTATCTGTGACACTTTCCATGCTTCGTTATAAGCAGCATAGATGCCGGCATATATGAAACGTTTTTGATGCGGTTTTCTTGGTCCAAGCAAGAATTCCCTAAGATCTGCGTCATGTGCAAGTAAGGTTAAGTGTTGCTTCACATCCTGTAGTGTAGATTTATGCAGCCAATCGAGGCATAATTTACCTACAGTGTATGTTGTTACTACCCCCGGATGTTGTCTTTGGACATATCTTGGGTCTGGCCTATGAATAGTAAAGCCCTGAGTTTTGTTCAAGAACCTTTCCTGACAGTTGTTTGTGTCTGTGGGCCAGATCAACCATTTTTTCCAATTTGGATGAGTTCTGTTGAGTTGTAGTATATTGTCAACTGTCACCACTGCCTTTGTATTATTATCACTGGCAGGTGTTGGCACAGAAGGTGTTTTCATCTCTTTGATCTTGGCTAATCCAAGACAAGATGTCTGTTGGACGGTGTCATTCAAAAACATTATTTGTTCAGGGATGATACAGGCTCTAAATAAAGCTTCTATACCCTGTACTTGCCAATCTTTACTACCCCAGACAGTTTTTGTCTCAATTGTGTCTTTCCATAAGTCGAAACCCTGTGTAGACAGTTGGGCAATAAATGCTTCAGAGTAAATCTGTTTCGTATTTGTTAACATAATTTTCAGTCCTGTCTTGTTTACATTTCTGTAGTAAAATGTTTCTGGGTCAGATGTATTATAACCTGAAAAATATGGAAATTTACTAGCAAAAGTTTTCGAACTACCTTGTGGTGGTGTAGGACAATGTTCCCATTGATTAAACATAAACACATTTCTTGGATATGCAGTTTTGTGCAAATAATGATGACCATAGTGGTTATAACAATATAATTCTTCGTAACCAGATGAACCCTCTAAAAATTCATTTTTAGAAAATGCAGCAGATTTTTCTAGATCAAACATTATATCTTGAACAGTCTCTAAGTCCCAATCATCTGAATAGGTACTGGACGTAATTAAATCACTTAGTGAAATTTTAAATAAATGTGGAATGTTCAATTGTTCACTTGGACCGAAGATTTCATAATCTGTTTTGTCCCACACTATACCATCCTGTATAGGAACAGCTGTGATGTTCACTGACGACAAGTCTCTTGCTTCACGATGGGAAGATTTATGTGGTTTCAAAAGTACATTCACGTCTTTTCCTTCAATGTTCACATGGATGTATTTTCCACTTATAAGCATGCTCACAGTTGTTACCAAAGCTAGCCAGAGCAGGAAAACAAAAAGTCCAGATGTAATCCAGAGTTCAATCCATGGAGAAACCAGATAAGTCTTTTTCAGAAAGTGAATAAAGTCTTGTACTTGCTGCTTGAATTTTGATGATGCTGGCGTCGTTTCAGGTTCACTTGGATCCTCTGAGAACGTATCAAAGTCAATGAAATAGCCAGAAGCAGTTCTGTCAATTGTTGGAATTGCATCAGGATTCGTTGAAATCACAGGAACCAGTTCTTCACGAGTCACGTTGGTGTAGACAGGTGTCTTTGGACGAACTGTTATTTGGTTGTCAAGAGGGATGAGTTCCATAGCCTGGTTGCTTAGTCCTTCATTTGTTACAGCTGAATTCTCGATCGTGATCAGTCTTTCAGTCTGAACCTCTTGAATAGTAGCGAGAGGAGTGCGTCTGCTACTAGGTCGGAGTCCACGAGGCCTACTGCTTAGTATTGGCCACATACTGTGGTTTGATCAGGTCGATTGACACAAATCTTTTCTCCTTTCTTCCAGCAAGGGGCGGCAGAAGTACTGTCCTTGTTCCTTGAACAGCTAGAACAGGTACCGGTTGTCTGTAAGAAGGTCCAAATTCCTTCTTGTCCGCGATTTTTTCTCTGACTAGATCCCCAACTTTTGGAATCCAGACAGGCCTTGCTGGGACCGTTGATTTTTCCCCAGTGGTGGTTGGCTGTAAGGATACGTTGCTTTGTTTCGTTCTTAACTTGTTAAGTTCCTGTAAAACAGCCAAACGATCTTTGATATCAAATGTTTTCATGTCCACCACTGTGCCTACGTGTTCTAAGTCTGGAACCCACATTCTTGTCCCAAATAGGACCTCATATGGAGTGACCCCCCTAGAGAACTTCTTGGCAAATTATTGATAGCGCGCTGAACGCTAATGAGGTGTTTGACCCACCCATCACCCGAGCCTAATACCCTAGCTGTTATAGACTGCTTTATGTCCCGGTTTTTCCTTTCCACAACAGAATTTCCCTCAGGATGGAATGGAGAGGAGTACCGCAATGCAACGCCCAGACTGGCCATGGCCTCCTTGTAAGCCCTAGAGCTAAACGCAGGACCCTGGTCAGAATGAAACGTGCCTATTGCGTATGTGCCGATAAAGACTCGCAAATCTTTTATAACAGTTCGAGCGTCAGCCGAGCGCTGAGGCCATAACCATAGGAACCTAGAGCAAGAATCCACTGCAACCATGATGTATTTATAATTACCGTCCCTTTGCAAGGGACCGCAGTGGTCCAGGTAAACACAAGCTAATGGTTTATCTGAAATTAATAAGGGTGTCTGCGCAGGACGTTTCACTGTTGAGACTTTCATCTGTTGGCAAATATCACATTCTAAAACATAGTTCTTAGTTTGTTTCCGAATGCCAGGCCACCAATATCTTTGCTTGAGTAAAGATACTGTCTCAGAAACACCTGCATGGGCAGAAGCCATCCCTTCGTGTGCTGCTAGGATAAGTCCTAATCTGCGTTCCTTGTTTGGAATTACCCTATCCCCCACTCCAGGGATTCGAGCAAAAGGAACGTTATTCGCATCAATTACATAAGAGTACTTGAGTGGAAACTTTTTTGGTAACGCTGCACTGCTGCCTTTGCTTGAAGCATTGACAGCTAACATTATCTCACCGTCTATTTTTGTTTTTGAACGAGTGATCGCAGCTACGGAAGCCGTCTGAACAGCCCCCTTCGCGGCTTCGTCAGCCAATGAATTCCCTGCAACATGAACGCCATCACGCTGATGACTCGGTGTGTGAATCACGTGAGCCTTTGGTAGTTCGTTTTTCAACTGAACTACTTGTTCCCAAAGCAATTTGTGCTTTATTGTGCCACCTTTCGCATCTTTGAAACCATTTTCAAGCCAGGTTCGTATATAGTCATTATACGACTGAACACAGTAATAGGAATCGCACACGATTAGTGTGAGGAATTCTCGATCCGTACTCTCAAGTGCCAGTTTGAATGCCTGTAGTTCAGCTCGCTGAGCTGTACAATCACCTAGTGATTGAGTTTTTGTGACCATAGGTCTGAAGATGCCATTTCGCATGCGACCTTTAACGATTGCACACGCTGCACTGTAAGCTTGCTTACTCCCTGTTGCGGGCTGTGCGGATCCGTCAGTGTAAATTACGAATTCATACTGATCGAGAGGCAGAATCTCAGTGGGCAGAGGACATTCTTGTTCATATTGGAGAAATGCCTGTGTTTTTAAATCTGGATCAAAAAACATATTCAACATCAGTTGCAGCAAGAGAATTAACCCACTGTATCCATCTCGGATGTAAAGCTTTAGCATTTGGAATGCTCGCTTTTGTGACCGCTTCTAAAGCCGGTACTGGGGTAACGACAATTATGCGTTTCCCTTGGGCTAAGGCTCTTTCTTTTGCTACAGCTGTTTGAACTGCTGTCAGAATTTTTTCAGTTGAACTGAAGGGCATTTCCGCTTGTGTGTACAAATGTGATTTGTATGCAATTGGTACTTTCTCACCCTCATTAAAGGTTAAGTAAGTGAATCCACATTGACCCGAAATTATTCGAATCACCAAATTTCTTTGACTTACGCGTGTTTGTAAGTGATTTGTTGCTAACATGTTAGCCTGGAGTGAACGCAAAATTTCTGTGTGTTCCTGTGTCCAGTTTTTGATTGTGTAATCAGGTTTGATTAGTGCGTAGAGAGGTTTAACCCTTTCTGCGTAGTTTAGAATGTATGTTCTTCCAAAATTTAGGATCCCAGTATGGATTGTAAGTTTTTTTGTGTTTTTGGAGGTTGGAGCAGCGCAAATTTCTCTAGAAAGTTAGCTGCCAAGCTCTTGCCTTCACTTGAAAGCTCATATCCCAAAAATAGGACATTGAGATGGGCAATTCGAGACTTTTTAAAGTTGAACTTGTAGCCCTCAGAGGCGAATCCCAATATAATGGTGCTCACCCTGTTCAAGTGTTTTTCCAAGTCATCGTCTGTCAGATAGATGTCATCGACATAGGACAATGCCTCGTTGTCATAAATTTGTAGTAACTCCGTTACTCTCGCTGAGAATAAACCTGGGCTGTTCTTGAACCCTTGTGGGAGTCGACAAAAGTGACGCTGGGTCCCCATTATGGAGAATGCCGTTAAGTACCTGCTTTCAGGTGCTATATTTTGACAAAAGAAACCATTTGAGATGTCTAATGTTGTTTTGTATTTTTTACGCACAATGTTATTCATTAATGCTGTGCTGTGTGCATTTTACACTGCAAAAGTTTTAGAACAAGTGTTTAAATGTCTGTAGTCCAAAACTAGACGATATGTATTGTCTGGTTTGGAGACAGGAAACAAAGGATTGTTCATGGAGGAGGTGCATGTTTCAATCACCCCTTGGTATTCAAGTTGATTTAAAATCTCCCTGACCTGTTTTTTAGCTTCTTGCTTAATAGGATACTGCCTCTGAGCAGTAGGTTCATGTTTCAGATTTATTTTATGGTGAGGTGAGTCCTCATCCCATCCTACATGATTTTTATATAATGCTGGAGCCTGGGCCACTGCCCATTTTCTGGCATGTGTATATTTTAAGTGAATTGGTATGTGATTGGAGAAGGCAGGCATAATCATGTCCTCGCCGTGTGGGCACTCCCTGACAAATTGTGGTGGCCAGTCTTTTTCTGCTAGAAGTATGTCATAACCCTTTGATAGTTTTTCCCAAAAAGTGCTTTAACCTGTCTAGGTTTGTCTCCCTCCATCCGGAGTGTTATTTCATATAACCTTTGTGGAGTACTAACCCTGGTGTCTACAGTCTCTACTGTAATGTACTCATTCAAGTCCACTATCTCCAGAAGTTCCATCAGGTTCTGGCGAGCTATTGTGACTTCTGCTGCACTGTCCAGCATTGTCTGAGCCCATTCTCCGTTCCTGAGCTGCGTTCTCAGAATTCTCGGCATGTCTTATTTTTAGACCTGCTACTTTCTTTTTGGAGAATTGAGGTTTAGCTTTAATTTTTGTTGCGTGCTTGTCGTCTTTCGATTTCACGCGTTCTTCTCTATGTTCTGTTTGTCCTCTTCTTTCCGAAGTCTGTGATGAGACCTGAAAGGGACGAGAGGAACGTGTATCATTATCTTGATACCTATCAGGTTTTCTCAAATTATCCCTATTCCTGAGGTTGTACCTCCTTTCAGAGGGCTCCTTTTGAGGAGACCTACCTCGGGATTGAGATCTTTTCTCATTTTAATTTTGTTTAGTAGACTCCCACTTCTTTTTAGAAGATGTAGGAGTTTGTTTAATTGAGTCCTTCTCAGGACTTTCAGATAGTTTTGGTTTAGCTGGTCTCCCACCCAAACTATCTCTGCCTAATTCTGCATAGGATTGTTCTATAATTCTGGGTAGCTCTGTTTGATGTTCTGTAACATCAAATTCCCTTAATTTTTGTCGGATCGCCACTGCTGCTGCCTCCCCTTTAATATTTGATAATATTATTGTTGAGACCTGGTCGAAATTTTTCAGTAATTTCATACCTAAATTTAAAGCAGGCTCTGCCCCGTATTCGTTTTGAGTTTGTTTTAGGACATCTGGTATTACCGCAATTGACGGAATGCCGTGTGTTTTAGTGTAGATGGCAGCAAAGACTGAGCCCCAAGTGGTGCAGTCTTCCAGTTGTGGTGTGATCCCCATTGGTAAACTAATGGTTAGGATTCTGTGTTTCTCATGCGGGCTAGTATTTGGAAATACTGCTTCGATTTGAGTAATTTTTTGAGCTATCCAAAATGGAATTTGCTCCCGCTTAGTGGGCATTTTACCCATGACTGCGTATAGAGTCTGTGGTGTAATTTTTAGTGTACTCCCCTGTGGAGGAGAATGATTTGTAATTGTTAATGGTGGTTGGACTGTGAAAGTCCGCATGACATATTGAACCAATTGTCTGTAGATTTTTATTAACTCTGTGAGTTGATTAAGTATTTCCTCGTCTGACATTATTTCGATGTCTGGATGAGGTGTGTAGCCGGCTAGAATCGGCCATGTCGCTCCTGGTCTACCTAGTGGACCGAGCCTGGTTATATTTTTGTTATGTTTTAGGGCGCCTTTAAACCAGAGCTGATGCTCCTGGTATGTTAATGGAATCTCGATATCCTCGAAAGGAATGTATTCCTCTGGTGGTTCATCTTCTTTGTAGAAGTGAAACAAGTGTGTTACCGGATTGGATTCAGGAAGAATTACCCATGAATAGAATACCTCTGTCTGAAAGGATTCATGTGCCTCAATCACGAAAACTGCTCTACCTCCTCTCGGTGGTAGGCCATGTTTTATAAGTTTTAGAGTAATGGCTCTTCTTAAGTTTGGAGCGATGTCTATGACACCCTCCTCGGTTTCGTTTAAACCGGTGTTGTTAAAAAATGCTGCTTGGGCTGGTTCAGCCGCAGCTACACCGTTTCCGGCGTCATTGTCAGTGCCTGACATTTTTCTGCTTGAAAATATGTAAAGCAAATTTCAAGGAAACAAAGATAAGGTGCACAATATTGTGGAACACTGTATCCTTCAACGTTGAGCAAACCAAACAGCTAATATATAGGGTACTGCCCTATGTAGCCGTGGCGGATACTATCCCTGCCCACTCCAGACGTCTTTTGGAGTATATGGGTAGGGGTCTCTGAGAGAGAAAAGAATATATGCACAGCTGAGTTACTCAGTATCTAACGTTGAATTACTGCCTTACCAAACGTTGGGCGCCATGTAGTGTAGCTCCTATTTCCCTTATAGGCTCTGCGCATTGGAATAATATATCCTATAGGTTTGACATAGGACTAAGGTCGGTATGTCCCTATCGAGTATATTAAACTTAATTACTTGTGCCAGCTAGCTCAGAGGCCACTAGAAACTTCTTGACGACAAGAAGGGATTAGTTTCTGGCAGCCGCAAAACATGACCACTGTGTTTCCCTTACAGAATCAGGACGTGTCCCAGAGTCGTAGAAACAATAGATAACTATTTCACTCAGCTCAGTTGTGCATGATTTAGATACTCCTCAAAGTTACACAGAAATAACCAGACGGGCGTTTCAATAAAAAGGTTTATTGAACAGTCTTGTTTCTGTTGTAAGTTAGATGTGCTGTTACGATCACAAGACAGTATGCGAGATAAATAATGTACAGGGTGAGCAGTAAAAATAAATAATACTGCGTTAGCATTATCTTTTCAGCATATATGCATTTACATAAAATGACACAGCCTAAAAATGCGAGTACTCATACGATGCGTTTCTATCCTAGTTCTACCCAGTGTGCCTAACCTTTCCTAGGTGTAGGGAGAAGTAGAAGTAGGTGCTGTATTCCTGACTAGAGTATACTAAGAGTAAGTTACGCCTAGTATGCCAAGAGTCTAGTATGCCAAGAGTCCCTCTAGGTTCTAGTCTGCTCCATACCTGAAGAATGAGAGAGGTAGGAATCTCTTTTCCGGACTCAAACTCCAACACCCCGCAAGGGAAGTTAGATCACTGGAAGCTGGACTCTCTGCGTGCAGGAATGACAGCGTCTTCTCAGTGCGTCCGGCCGGGAATCGGGCTCCTCTGAAGTCGAGGTCTCCTCTGATTTCCAGGGGTTTGGGAAGGTATATTTATACCTGAAAATGTTAGCATTGATGTGAGTTGGGTAGCGAAAGACGTCATGAATGAATCCCTTAAGGAATAGAGGTTCATGCATAATGTATGAGTCCTTGAAGAAATCAATAGTCCTGGGCAAGGGAAACTCCCGCAGCCTGAGGGTCTGTTTTTTCATGGACTCGTTGAGACACTAGGGTGGACGGATGTCGGAATCCATGCCTGTATTTGGTATGCATGGTGTATGCCTAAATAAGGTCTGGGATTTTATGCCTATATAAGGGCAAGTTGGATTGTGCCTATATAAGGTCATGATTCTAGCAAGCCCGTTTATGGACACCCTATGAAGTATACAACAAGGGGCTGGAAGCCCCTGAGCCGGTTTGAACTGGGGTATGCACAGGGACACCAAGTGTGCCCCCAGTGCAGGACTTCAAAGCACCAGAGAGTGCTCCCGCCCAGCCCCAATACACACTATCCTGTCTGGGGAGGTGGTCACACCTCCCTGGGACAGGAAACCTATTGTCCAGGCCACCCCTGCCAGAGTTTCGGTCAGCAGCACGAGGCCAGACTCGTGTCTGTGGCAGCGGCATCCATTTTGTGATGCCAGGGCTTGGAAAGTAAGTACCGGGCATACCGGTGTGTACATGTCTTTCCCTCTAGAAGGGTGGAATGCTACCCCCGCCGCCAGAACTGGCGGGGGTAGTATTCCAAGATGTTTGACACCAAACACGACATGTTTCCGTGCAGCCATCCCAAGGTTAGCATTTAACGCAAGGTTATAATGCGCTTAAGAGTATATGGTCAGGCTGCACTACAAACAGCATCAGAGAAGGGTCTCCGAACGCTGCAGAGGGGCCCTGCTCATGCAGGGGCACCCTCTCACATAGGAACCACGCACTCTGCCTTCAGGATTGATAAGGCCTGCCATAGGAGTGACTTATAGGTTTATATGTGTGTAGGTATATAGTGATATAGGTAGCCTATATCACAGTAAGGGGTGCATGCACCACCTTACCCAGGCTGCAGTAGCAGACCTGTGGGGTCAGTTTGGATGGCCTTCCAGGGGTGGCACAATACATGCTGCAGCCCCTGGTAGGCCTCTGAGGTACCTATGCTCTGGGTACATAGTATACCATATACTAGGGACTTATAAGGGCACTCCAGACTCCAATCAGAGATGTGCCTAAGGCACATGGAAACCATTTTATAGAGGAAGCAGATAGACTGGGGCCCTGAATAGCAGGATCCCAGTCCAACTAAGTCATAAACCAGCAAAACACCAGGAAACAAGTGGGGGCAACCATATAGTCAGATTCCACCTTCCTACATAACCCCCCAAACGAAAGGAGATAAGGCTAACCTTGGCCAGTTGAGCCTTTATTGACTAAGTGGCCATATAAGGAAGCACCTGCACTAGCATGGTTGCCCCCTATCTTATGGTCCACTAAGCAATCCCTCACCCTAAGGGTATGAGAGGGTCTCCACCATGGGGAATTACTACCTGTGGTGTGCTTTGGTAAAGTACAAGGCTGGTGAGGTGTCTGAGAAGGGAAGTGAGGCCCTAGGAAGGTTGGTCTCAGCTTCCTCAGATCACTGGTCACCATGTATGCCTGACTTTCCATGACTGAGTTGCACTGTGCTCTAAGGGTCAACCTTTGGCTGCCTACAGCTGGGGGTTGGGTCCCTTTGGATGGACCACTGGAGGGACATGGCAGGTTTGGAACCTTTTGGTCCCTGGTTTGCCCTTGCCTAACAGAGTCCTTCTGGGGAGGTCCCTACACAAAGGTATGGGGGATCCCTCAGTGTGTTGAGGAATTTTCACCTGGCTAGGGCTAATAGACTGGGTGCCCCTAATCTGCTGATGGGGGTTCCTCTGGACAGGGGGCCCTGGGGGTCCACTGACCTCCCTGACCTCTGCAGCCCTGGGATGACTGAGGCAGGGTAGAGAGGGGCAGGTTACCTGCTCCAGACTGGGTACCACCTTGGAAGGGTCCTCTGCCATCAGGGGTGTGGCCAGGCCAGGCCTGACTACCTCTGGGGCAGTTCCTTCACTAGGGTTAGGGTCAGTTCCCTGAGGAGGCTGACCCTTACCTACTGCCTGGAGGGAAGAAGACTTTTCTTCAACCCTTGTGCTCTCTTTTGGGGAGAGTGGGCCATTCTTTCAGGCTCCACATCTCCAAAATTTCCTGGGCTGGGGCTGTGGCCATCACAGCCCCACTAACTTTTACAGGGACGCCCAGCATTCTCAGATGGGTTTGGTGTTCAACTTCAGCCCAGGCTGAAATTTCCAGATCATTGCCCATCAGGCAATCTACAGGCAAGGTTGGGGACACTGCCACTCTTTTGGGCCTGTGACCCCTTCCCAGCTGAGATTGACTATGGCCATGGGGTGATCTGTTCTGACACCATCAATGTTGGTCACCTGGTATTTAAACTCAGGTAAATGCTGGTGAGGGGGACTAGGTTCCCTGCCACCATGGTGACACTAGCCCCTGTGTCCCTAAATGCCACAGCTTTCTGACCATTAATTATTGGCTCCAGTCTGTACCTGCCCAATGCATTGGGACCCATGGTAAAGGTGGCAAATCCTACACCACCATCAGAGTCAGAAGAGTCTGTTGAGGGGTCCTGTCTAAACTAGGGCCCACCTCTGTTCCTCTTGCAAAAGCACCTAACTTTTTGGGTACACTACTCCCAACTGGAGGATTACTACTGGTAGTACCAGGAGGGGTGGTAGTAGTTGTTGGAGGAACATTTTCTTTATTGCCAATCCTGGGGCAACTGGGATCAGTTTTCCAGTGTCCAGGCTTTTTACAGACATGGCAATAGGGTTTCTTTTCAGGAGAGGAAGGAGTTTGGGACCCACCCCAGAAGAGGACTTTTGGGGCCCTGTAGTGGATTTATCCTTAGATTTATCCCCACCTTTCTCTTGGGACTTGGTAGAATCTTTCTTCTGGTCACCACCCTGATTCTTAGTCTTTACTCTGGTCCTGACCCATTTGTCTGCCTTCTTTCCCAATTCTTGGGGAGAGGTCAGATCAGAATCCACCAGGTACTGGTGTAAAAGCTGGTTTTGACAATTATTAAGGATCTGCTCCCTCATAATCAAATTGTACAATCCTAAAAAGTCATGCACCTTGTTGCCATGTATCCAACCTTCCAGAGCCTTAGTAGCACAATCTACAAAATCAACCCAGTCTTGAGTCTGAGCCTTTGGGTGTCTCTGAACTTCAACCTATACTGTTCAGTGGTTAGGCCAAACCCATCTATCAGAGCACTCTTCAAGACTTTGTAATTGTCAGCATCCTCCTCTCTAACAGTGAGGAGCTTATCTCTACCTTTGTCTGCAAAGGAGAGCCACAAGATTGCTGCCCACTGCTCCTGAGGGACCCTCTGTACTTTACAGGCCCTCTCTAGAGCAGTTATCCATTTGTGGATATCATCCCCACTCTGGTAGGGAGGGACAATCTTGCTCAGGTTTCTATGGTCATAAGACCTTTCCCTATCTTTGGGGAAACTGCTGCCACCATGGGACTCTAGTCCCAACTTTTGTCCCTCTCTATAGAGATCTAGGGACTCCCTGGCTATAGCCAATTGCTGTTTGCTGAGTTCAAGCTGAGCTTGCTCATATTGAATCAGTCTCTTTCTCCTCTCATGAGAGGATTCCCTCCTATGAGAGGAGACAGAGGTCCCTATTGAGGTGTCAGAGTGGTTAGACTCCTGAGAAGGAGATCTAGACCTTCTGGGCACACTCACAATTCTTCCTGGGGGGACAAAGGGGAGGTCAGTCTGATCCTCTCCCTCCTCCTCCTCCACAGGAGGAATTGGATTCTCCAGGAGAAGGTCATTATCACCTTCCTGGCCAGTTTCAGAGGGGGGGGCCTGGGTTTCTTCACCCCTGGCCCCTTCCTCATCTTCTGCCCCACCCTCCTTGCCTACCCCTTCAGACCCTAGGGGCCTGCTGAGATCATCAGCTAGTAACACCTCCCTGAGGTGTTGGGTGCTGGCACTTTTGCCTGTCTTCAACTTCCTAGTAGTGCATAAGGCTCTCAATTCCAAGAATGGGAGTTTATCATACTTGGAGGGAAGAAGCCCACTGGCTTCTGGCAAGGACTCACTGGGTCCTGGCTTTGAAGACATCACTAGTGAGGTGTGGTGTATGCACTACCTACTCTAGTGTGGCCTACTAAACTCTCTTGAGTTGTAGAAAGGGTGTGCTGTCCCTTAACACACAACTCTAAGTTCAGTAGAAGTTACTGTATTACTAAGCTTGATTATATGTACCTTAGGTACCCTTAGTGGTTTTCAGTTGATCAATTCAATTGAGATTATCTGGTAAAACAATAGCAAGCTGGAATCCCACACGCTGCACACCAATGTGAGAAGTTGGCCTGGCATATGCTGTCCACTAATTATAGTGGGCACCTTGCACCAGTCCAAACAACCCCTTATTGGAGATAGGTTAAAGACAACCTTTATTGAAAGCTATCCTAGTGGTAGCTATGGAGAGCAGCCTTCAGGCTAAGTCTTGAAGGAATGTAAAGCAGCTTGTTTTACCAGTCTATAATCTCTTGAGTGACCAAATGAAAGAGGACCACACTAGGTATATATTCAAAATATATGTATTTATTACTAAACACACCCCTCTAGTCTCTTTATGAGGCTAGAGTTCAAAGTACATACGTTACGAGTTAGTTATCTACAGTAATAGCACAAATAAACGTTTGAGCCCCAGGGGCGTACCAAACCATATACCAATAAAGTGGTATAAGAACCACGACTGAGCTAGACACAAGGCCTAGAGCCTGTAGAAGTGCTTGGACCACAAGGAACCACCCAAGGCAGTGACACAGGGGACCCACGGGGACGCGTGCAGTGTATGAACACAGCCGCGAACCACCGTTAACTTCTACGGGGAAAGTCGCGATTAGAATTGAAAAGAAAAGGGACACTTAGAGGAGGACTTGGAGCAAACCCTTTGAGAACTAGGCTGTTCTAGTGTCAATACCCACGGGAGCACCGGAGTACTCGAGTTACCTCACCCAGGGGAGCCGGGTGAATAGGTGTCTTTCGGGGTCGGGTTTCGTCGTCGCTTTCTATGGTGATCTGCTGCAAAGTGCTGCTGGCGACCAAGTCGAAAGTGTTCGGGTGGATCCAAAGGTGGATCGAAGATCTGAAGAACCTGAAAGCAGAGGGGACAGAGTCTGGGTCACTAGCCAGTGACCAGGAAGGCGATGAGCAGATGCCCACCGATGTCAAGTGCTTCAGGTAGGTTGACGGTTGTCTTGACTCTTCAGCCACGAGGTCCAGGAGGCGTCGACGACAACCAGGAGCTGGATTCGAGCTGCCCACGACGTCTGTCGATTGCAGGGGTGTCGGCGACCAGATTGGACCCAACAAGCCTTGGCAACGGCAAGTCACGTGGAAAGAAAAGAAGGACGGTGTTGCAGACCAGCAAGGTCTGGGGGACTCACCCAGTGAGGATAAGTCAAGGCACACCTGGAGCAACCAGGGAGCCCAAGCAGAAAAGGATTGGCCTTCAGGAGGGCCTACTAGCCAACGGACTAGCGACCGCAAAGGAGCCTCGAGATGGTGCACGTGGAGCTGGCTCACAGGAAACTCGTGGAGTGGAGGCCAGTGATCTTCAGTGCAGTTGGTGCTGGAGGCTGGGGCTACTCGGAGTCCAAAGCACGACTTCGTGGGAGACCCAGAAGAGGATGCACTTGCAAATGCGTTTGGTGTCCAGGGGTCACGGTTCCACGTTACCCACGACAGCTACGGACCTCAGCTTTGCTGGGGACTCAGGGCAGCCTCGGGGAAGTCTGAAAATCTACCTCTGGTGATGCAAAGACTTCGGCGTCCGACGGGAGCTTCGGCGATGCAGAACGGACAATTGCTTCTTTGGTGCCTGCCAAGCAGGGGAGTCACTCCTTGACCCCAAGGGAGATTCTTCAGTCCTCTAATCTTAAAGTAGAGCGTCGAAGGTCCAGGATTCTGTATCAGAGTTTCGTCCTGGTAAATCTAAAATCCTAAGGACTGGGTTCCCTTACTTATACTAAGGTAGGGGGTTGGACATACTCTGTGACCCCACCTATGGGAGGGTCAGGGCAGAGGGGTGGTTACACCCCTTTCCCTTTGTCCAGTTTCGCACCAGAGCAGGGGCTGGAAGCCCCTGAGCCGGTTTGAACTGGGGTATGCACAGGGACACCAAGTGTGCCCCCAGTGCAGGACTTCAAAGCACCAGAGAGTGCTCCCGCCCAGCCCCAATACACACTATCCTGTCTGGGGAGGTGGTCACACCTCCCTGGGACAGGAAACCTATTGTCCAGGCCTCCCCTGCCGGAGTTTCGGTCAGCAGCAGGAGGCCAGACTCGTGTCTGTGGCAGCGGCATCCATTTTGTGATGCCAGGGCTTGGAAAGTCAGTACCGGGCATACCGGTGTGTACATGTCTTTCCCTCTAGAAGGGTGGAATGCTACCCCCGCCGCCAGAACTGGCGGGGGTAGTATTCCAAGATGTTTGACAC
This sequence comes from Calotriton arnoldi, assembly GCA_963921515.1. Classification (NCBI taxonomy): domain Eukaryota; kingdom Metazoa; phylum Chordata; class Amphibia; order Caudata; family Salamandridae; genus Calotriton; species Calotriton arnoldi. Next base: position 170,203 of record CAWUFW010012840.1, on the reverse strand, counting down.
CAAACACGACATGTTTCCGTGCAGCCATCCCAAAGTTAGCATTTAACGCGAGGTTATAATGCGCTTAAGAGTATATGGTCAGGCTGCACTACAAACAGCATCAGAGAAGGGTCTCCGAACGCTGCAGAGGGGCCCTGCTCATGCAGGGGCACCCTCTCACATAGGAACCACGCACTCTGCCTTCAGGTTTGATAAGGCCTGCCATAGGAGTGACTTATAGGTTTATATGTGTGTAGGTATATAGTGATATAGGTAGCCTATATCACAGTAAGGGGTGCATGCACCACCTTACCCAGGCTGCAGTAGCAGACCTGTGGTGTCAGTTTGGATGGCCTTCCAGGGGTGGCACAATACATGCTGCAGCCCCTGGTAGGCCTCTGAGGTACCTATGCCCTGGGTACATAGTATACCATATACTAGGGACTTATAAGGGCACTCCAGACTCCAATCAGAGATGTGCCTAAGGCACATGGAAACCATTTTATAGAGGAAGCAGATAGACTGGGGCCCTGAATAGCAGGATCCCAGTCCAACTAAGTCATAAACCAGCAAAACACCAGGAAAAAAGTGGGGGCAACCATATAGTCAGATTCCACCTTCCTACAAGGGGTGCAGAAAGAAGCAAGTGAGGTGCAGAAAGAGGCAAGAGAGGTGCAGAAAGAGGCAAGAGAGTTACAGAAAGAGACAAGTAAAGTGCAGAAGGAGGCAAGACAACTGCAGAAAGAGGCAACAGAGGTGCAGAAAGAGGCAAGTGAGGTGCAGAAAGAAGCAAGATAAGTGTAGAAAGAAGCAACAGACGTGCAGAAAGAGGGAAGAGGGGTGGAGAGAGGGGCAAGAGCGGTGTAAAAAGAAGCAAAAGAGGTGCAGAAAGAAGCAAGAGAAGTGCATAAAGAAACAACAGAGATGCAAAAAGGGGGAAGTGGGGTGGAGAAAGAGGCAAGAGGGATACAGAAAGAAACAAGAGAGGTGCAGAAAGAAGCAAAAGAGGTGCAGAAAGAGGCAATAGGGGTGCAGAAAAAGGGAAGAGCAGTTAGGAAAGAACCAAGAGATGTGCAGAAAGAGGCAAGAGAGGTGCAGAAAGAGGCATGAGATGTGCAGAAAAAGGGAAGAAAGGTACAGAAAGAGGCAAGTGAAGTGCTGAAAGAGGAAAGAGGGTTGCAGAAAGAGGCAAGAGGGGTACAGAAAGAAGCAAGTGAGGTGCAGAAAGAGGCAAGAGAAGTGAAGAAAGATGCAAGACAGGTGCACAAACAACCAAAAAAAGTGCAGAAAGAGGTAACAGTATTGCTGAAAGAAGCGACAGAAGTGTAGAAAGAAGCAAGAGATGTATAGAAAAAGGTAAGTGTGGTACAGAAAGAGGCAAGAGAGGTGCAAAACGTGACAAGAGAACTGCAGAAAGAGGCAAGAGGTATGCAAAAAGGGAAGAGTGCAGAAAGAAACAAAAGAAGAGCAGAAAGAAGGAACACAGCAGCAAAAAGATGGAAGAGGGGTACAGAAACAGAGAAGAGGGGTGTAGAAAGAAGCAAGAGATATGCACAAGGAAAAAAGGGAGTACACAAAGAAGGAACAGAGGTGCAGAAAGAGGCAATAGGGGTGCAGAAAGAGGCAACAGCGGTGCAGAAAGAGGGAACAGGTGGGCAGACTGAGGCAAGAGAGGTGTAGAAAGAGAGAACAGGGGTGCAGAAAAAGGCAAGAGGGATGCAGAAATTTAGAGCAGAGGTGCAGGAAGAAGCCAGAGCAGTGCAGAAAGAACCAACAGAGGTGCAGAAATAGGCAAGAGGGGTACAGAAAGAGGCAAATGAAATATAGAACGAACCAAAAGAGGTGCACATAGAACCAACAGAGGTGGAAAAAGAGGCAAGAGGGGTGCAGAAAGGGGTAGGAGAGGAGCACAAAGAGAGAAGAGGGGTACAGAAAGATGCAGGAGGGGTGCAGAAAGAAGCAAGAGGGATGCAGAAAGAAGCAAAACAAGAGCAGAAAGAAGGAACAGAGGTGCAGAAAGAGGTAAGAGGAGTACAGAAAGAGGGAAGAGGGGTACAGAAACAGGTATGAGGGATAGAGAAAGAGGCAAGTGAAGTACAGAACGAAGCTAAAGAGGTGCAGAAAGAACCAACAGAGGTGGAAAAAGAGGCAAGAGGGGTGTAGGAAGGGGTAGGAGAGATGCACAAAGAGGCAAGAGGAGTACAGAAAGAGGCAGGAGGGGTGCAAAAAGGAAGAAGAGAACTGCAGATAGAAGCAACAGAGGTGCTGAAAGAGGCACGAAGGGTGCAGAAAGAGACAAGACAGGTGAAGAAAGAAGTAACAGAGGTACAGAAAGAGGCAAGAGTGGTGCAGAAAGAGGAAAGAGAGGTGTTGAAAGAGGCAAGAGAGTTGCACAAAGAGGGAAGAGGGGTACAGAAACAGGCAAAAGGGGTGCAGAAAGAAGCAAGTGAGGTGAAGAAAGAGGCAAGAGAGGCACAGAAAGAGGCAAGAGAGTTACAGAAAGAGGCAAGTGAAGTGCAGAAGGAGGCAAGACAACTGCAGAAAGAGGCAACAGAGGTGCAGAAAGAGGCAAGTGAGGTGCAGAAAGAAGCAAGAGTAGTGCAGAAAGAAGCAGCAGATGTGCAGAAAGAGGGAAGAGGGGTGGAGAGAGGGTGCAAAAGAAGCAAAAGAGGTGCAGAAAGAAGCAAGAGAAGTGCATAAAGAAACAACAGAGATGCAAAAAGGGTGAAGTGGGGTGGAGAACGAGGCAAGAAGATACAGAAAGAAACAAGAGAGGTGCAGAAAGAAGCAAAAGAGGTGCAGAAAGGCAACAGGGGTGCAGAAAAAGGGAAGAGCAGTGAGGAAAGTACCAAGAGATGTGCAGAAAGAGGCAAGAGAGGTGCAGAAAGAGGCATGAGATGTGCAGAAAAAGGGAAGAAAGGTACAGAAAGAGGCAAGTGAAGTGTGAAAGAGGAAAGAGGGTTACAGAAAGAGGCAAGAGGGGTACAGAAAGAAGCAAGTGAGGTGCAGAAAGAGGTAACAGAGGTGAAGAAAGATGCAAGACAGGAGCACAAACAACCCAAAAAAGTGCAGAAAGAGGCAACAGAATTGCCGAAAGAAACAACAGAGGTGTAGAAAGAAGCAAGAGAAGTGCAGAAAAACGTAAGTGTGGTACAGAAAGAGGCAAGAGAGGTGCAAAAAGTGACAAGAGAACTGCAGAAAGAGGCAAGAGGGATGCAAAAAAGTGAAGAAGAGTGCAGAAAGAAACAAAAGAAGTGCAGAAAGAAGGAACACAGCAGCAAAAAGAGGGAAGAGGGGTGCAGAATGAAAGAAGAGGGGTGCAGAAAGAAGCAAGAGATGTGTACAAAGAAAAAAAAGAAGTACACAAAGAAGGAACAGAGGTGCAGAAAGAGGAAATAGGGGTGCAGAAAGAGGCAACAGGGGTGCAGAAAGAGGGAACAGGTGGGCAGACTGAGGTAAGAGAGGTGCAGAAAGAGGGAACAGGGGTGCAGAAAATGGCAAGAGGGATTCAGAAATCTGGAACAGAGGTGCAGGAAGAAGCCAGAGCAGTGCAGAAAGAACCAACAGAGGTGCAGAAATAGGCAAGAGGGGTACAGAAAGAGGCAAATGAAATATAGAACGAACCAAAAGAGGTGCACATAGAACCAAAAGAGGTGGAAAAAGAGGCAAGAGGGGTGCAGAAAGGGGTAGGAGAGGTGCACAAAGAGACAAGAGGGGTACAGAAAGAGGAAGGAGGGGTGCAGAAAGAAGCAAGAGGGATGAGAAAGAAGCAAAAGAAGAGCAGAAAGAAGGAACAGAGGTGCAGAAAGAGGTAAGAGGAGAACAAAAAGAGGGAAGAGGGGTGCAGAAACAGGCCCGAGGGATACAGAAAGAGGCAAGTGAAGTACACAATGAAGCAAAAGAGGTGCAGAAAGAACCAACAGTGGAGGAAAAAGAGGCAAGAGGGGTGTAGGAAGGGTAGGAGAGGAGCACAAAGAGGCAAGAGGAATACAGAAAAAGATAGGAGGGGTGCAAAAAGAGGAAGAGAACTGCAGAAAGAAGCAACAGAGGTGCTGAAAGAGGCACGAAGGGTGCAGAAAGAGACAAGACAGGTGAAGAAAGAAGTAACAGAAGTACAGAAAGAGGCAAGAGTGGTGCAGAAAGAGGAAAGAGGTGTAGAAAGAGGCAAGAGAGTTGCACAAAGAGAGAAGAGGGGTGCAGAAACAGGCAAAAGGAGTGCAGAAAGAAGCAAGTGAGGTGCAGAAAGAGGCAAGAGAGGTGCAGAAAGAGGCAAGAGAGTTACAGAAAGAGGCAAGTGAAGTGCAGAAGGAGGCAAGACAACTGCAGAAAGAGGCAACAGAGGTGCAGAAAGAGGCAAGTGAGGTGCAGAAAGAAGCAAGATAAGTGCAGAAAGAAGCAACAGACGTGCAGAAAGAGGGAAGAGGGGTGGAGAGAGGGGCAAGAGGGGTGTAAAAAGAAGCAAAAGAGGTGCAGAAAGAAGCAAGAGAAGTGCATGAAGAAACAACAGAGATGCAAAAAGGGGGAAGTGGGGTGGAGAAAGAGGCAAGAGGGATACAGAAAGAAACAATAGAGGTGCAGAAAGAAGCAAAAGAGGTGCAGAAAGAGGCAATAGGGGTGCAGAAAAAGGGAAGAGCAGTTAGGAAAGAACCAAGAGATGTGCAGAAAGAGGCAAGGGAGGTGCAGAAAGAGGCATGAGATGTGCAGAAAAAGGGAAGAAAGGTACAGAAAGAGGCAAGTGACATGCTGAAAGAGGAAAGAGGGTTGCTGAAAGAGGAAAGAGGGTTGCAGAAAGAGGCAAGAGGGGTACAGAAAGAAGCAAGTGAGGTGCAGAAAGAGGCAAGAGAGGTGAAGAAAGATGCAAGACAGGTGCACAAACAACCCAAAAAAGTGCAGAAAGAGGTAACAGAATTGCTGAAAGAAGCGACAGAGCTGTAGAAAGAAGCAAGAGAAGTGTAGAAAAAGGTAAGTGTGGTACAGAAAGATGCAAGAGAGGTGCAAAACGTGACAAGAGAACTGCAGAAAGAGGCAAGAGGGATGCAAAAAGGGAAGAAGAGTGCAGAATGAAACAAAAGAAGTGCAGAAAGAAGGAACACAGCAGCAAAAAGAGGGAAGAGGGGTGCAGAAACAGAGAATAGGGGTGTAGAAAGAAGCAAGAGATGTGCACAAGGAAAAAAAGGAGTACACAAAGAAGGAACAGAGGTGCAGAAAGAGGCAATAGGGGTGCAGAAAGAGGCAACAGGGGTGCAGAAAGAGGGAACAGGTGGGCAGATTGAGTGAGGCGAGAGAGGTGTAGAAAGAGAGAACAGGGGTGCAGATACAGGCAAGTGGGATGCAGAAATTTGGAGCAGAGGTGCAGGAAGAAGCCAGAGCAGTGCAGAAAGAACCAACAGAGGTGCAGAAATAGGCAAGAGGGGTACAGAAAGAGGCAAATGAAATATAGAACGAACCAAAAGAGGTGCACATAGAACAAACAGAGGTGGAAAAAGAGGCAAGAGGGGTGCAGAAAGGGGTAGGAGAGGTGCACAAAGAGAGAAGAGGGGTACAGAAAGATGCAGGAGGGGTGCAGAAAGAAGCAAGAGGGATGCAGAAAAAAGCAAAAGAAGAGCAGAAAGAAGGAACAGAGGTGCAGAAAGAGGTAAGAGGAGTACAGAAAGAGGGAAGAGGGGTGCAGAAACAGGTATGAGGGGTAGAGAAAGAGGCAAGTGAAGTACAGAACAAAGCTAAAGAGGTGCAGAAAGAACCAACAGAGGTGGAAAAAGAGGCAAGAGGGGTGTAGGAAGGGGTAGGAGAGGTGCACAAAGAGGCAAGAGGAGTACAGAAAGAGGCAGGAGGGGTGCAAAAAGGAAGAAGAGAACTGCAGATAGAAGCAACAGAGGTGCTGAAAGAGGCACGAAGGGTGCAGAAAGAGACAAGACAGGTGAAGAAAGAAGTAACAGAGGTACAGAAAGAGGCAAGAGTGGTGCAGAAAGAGGAAAGAGAGGTGTTGAAAGAGGCAAGAGAGTTGCACAAAGAGGGAAGAGGGGTACAGAAACAGGCAAAAGGGGTGCAGAAAGAAGCAAGTGAGGTGAAGAAAGAGGCAAGAGAGGTGCAGAAAGAGGCAAGAGAGTTACAGAAAGAGGCAAGTGAAGTGCAGAAGGAGGCAAGACAACTGCAGAAAGAGGCAACAGAGGTGCAGAAAGAGGCAAGTGAGGTGCAGAAAGAAGCAAGATTAGTGCAGAAAGAAGCAACATATGTGCAGAAAGAGGGAAGAGGGGTGGAGAGAGGGGTGCAAAAAGAAGCAAAAGAGGTGCAGAAAGAAGCAAGAGAAGTGCATAAAGAAACAACAGATACAAAAAGGGGGAAGTGGGGTGGAGAAAGAGGCAAGAGGATACATAAAGAAACAAGAGAGGTGCAGAAAGAAGCAAAAGAGGTGCAGAAAGAGGCAAAAGGGGTGCAGAAAAAGGTAAGAGCAGTGAGGAAAGTACCAAGAGATGTGCAGAAAGAGGCAAGAGAGTTGCAGAAAGAGGCATGAGATGTGCAGAAAAAGGGAAGAAAGGTACAGAAAGAGGCAAGTGAAGTGCTGAAAGAGGAAAGAGGGTTACAGAAATAGGCAAGAGGGGCACAGAAAGAAGCAAGTGAGGTGCAGAAAGAGGTAACAGAGGTGAAAAAAGATGCAAGACAGGTGCACAAACAACCAAAAAAAGTGCAGAAAGAGGCAACAGAATTGCCGAAAGAAGCAACAGAGGTGTAGAAAGAAGGAAGAGAAGTGCAGAAAAATGTAAGTGTGGTACAGAAAGAGGCAAGAGAGGTGCGAAAAGTGACAAGAGAACTGCAGAAAGAGGCAAGAGGGATGCAAAAAAGGGAAGAAGAGTGCAGAAAGAAACAAAAGAAGTGCAGAAAGAAGGAACACAGCAGCAAAAAGAGGGAAGAGGGGTGCAGAAACAGAGAAGAGGGGTGCAAAAAGAAGCAAGAGATGTGCACAGGGAAAAAAAGGAGTACACAAAGAAGGAACAGAGGTGCAGAAAGAGGAAATAGGGGTGCAGAAAGAGGCAACAGGGGTGCAGAAAAAGGTAAGAGCAGTGAGGAAAGTACCAAGAGATGTGCAGAAAGAGGCAAGAGAGGTGCAGAAAGAGGCATGAGATGTGCAGAAAAAGGGAATAAAGGTACAGAAAGAGGCAAGTGAAGTGCTGAAAGAGGAAAGAGGGTTACAGAAATAGGCAAGAGGGGCACAGAAAGAAGCAAGTGAGGTGCAGAAAGAGGTAACAGAGGTGAAGAAAGATGCAAGACAGGTGCACAAACAACCCAAAAAAGTGCAGAAAGAGGCAACAGAATTGCTGAAAGAAGCAACAGAGGTGTAGAAGGAAGCAAGAGAAGTGCAGAAAAAGGTAAGTGTGGTACAGAAAGAGGCAAGAGAGGTGCGAAAAGTGACAAGAGAACTGCAGAAAGAGGCAAGAGGGATGCAAAAAAGGGAAGAAGAGTGCGGAAAGAAACAAAAGAAGTGCAGAAAGAAGGAACACAGCAGCAAAAAGAGGGAAGAGGGGTGCAGAAACAAAGAAAAGGGTGCAGAAAGAAGCAAGAGATGTGTACAAAGAAAAAAAAGAAGTACACAAAGAAGGAACAGAGGTGCAGAAAGACAAAATAGGGGTGCAGAAAGAGGCAACAGGGGTGCAGAAAGAGGGAACAGGTGGGCAGAAAGAACCAATACACGTGCAGGAAAATGGAAAAAGGATGGAGAAAGAAGCACGAGGGGTGCAGAAAGAAGAAAAAGAAGTGCAGAAAGAAGCAACAGAGGTGCTGAAAGAGGCAAGAGGGGTGCAAAAAAGCGAAGAAGAGTGCAGAAAGAAACAAAAGAAGTGCACAAAGAAGGAACACAGCAGCAAAAAGAATGAAGAGGGGTTCAGAAACAGAGAAGAGGGGTGCATAAAGAAGCAAGAGATGTGCACAAGGAAAAACAGAGTACACAAAGAAAGAACAGAGGTGCAGAAAGAGGCAATAGGGGTGCAGAAAGAGGCAACAGGGGTGCAGAAAGAGGGAAAAGGTTGGCAGACTGAGGCAAGAGAGGTGCAGAAAGAGAGAACAGGGGTGCAGAAAAAGGCAAGAGGGATACAGAAATTTGAAGCAGAGGTGCAGGAAGAAGCCAGAGCAGTGTAGAAAGAACCAACAGAGGTGCAGAAATAGGCAAGAGGGGTACAGAAAGAGGCAAATGAAATATAGAACAAACCAAAAGAGGTGCACATAGAACCAACAGAGGTAGAAAAAGAGGCTAGAGGGGTGCAGAAAGGGGTAGGAGAGGTGCACAAAGAGAGAAGAGGGGTACAGAAAGAGGCAGGAGGGGTGCAGAAAGAAGCAAGAGGGATGCAGAAAGAAGCAAAAGAAGAGCAGAAAGAAGGAACAAAGGTGCAGAAAGAGGTAAGAGGAGTACAGAAATCGGGAAGAGATGTGCAGAAACAGGTACGAGGGGTACAGAAAGAGGCAAGTGAAGTAAAGAACGAAGCTAAAGAGGTGCAGAAAGAACCAACAGAGGTGGAAAAAGAGGCAAGAGGGGTGTAGGAAGGGGTAGGAGAGGTGCACAAAGAGGCAAGAGGAGTACAGAAAGAGGCAGGAGGGGTGCAAAAAGAAGAGAACTGCAGAAAGAAGCAACAGAGGTGCTGAAAGAGGCACGAAGGGTGCAGAAAGAGACAAGACAGGTGAAGAAAGAAGTAACAGAGGTACAGAAAGCGGCAAGAGTGGTGCAGAAAGAGGAAAGAGGTGTAGAAAGAGGCAAGAGAGTTGCGCAAAGAGGGAAGAGGGGTGCAGAAACAGGCAAAGGGGTGCAGAAAGAAGCAAGTGAGGTGCAGAAAGAGGCAAGAGAGGTACAGAAAGAGGCAAGAGAGTTACAGAAAGAGGCAAGTGAAGTGCAGAAGGAGGCAAGACAACTGCAGAAAAGAGGCAACAGAGGAGCAGAAAGAGGCAAGTGAGGTGCAGAAAGAAGCAAGTTAAGTGCAGAAAGAAGCAACAGATGTGCAGAAAGAGGGAAGAGGGGTGGGAGGGGCAAGAGGGGTGCAAAAAGAAGCAAAAGAGGTGCAGAAAGAAGCAAGAGAAGTGCATAAAGAAACAACAGAGATGCAAAAAGGGGGAAGTGGGGTAGAGAAAGAGGCAAGAGGGATACAGAAAGAAACAAGAGAGGTGCAGAAAGAAACAAAAGAAGTGCAGAAAGAAGGAACAGAGGTGCAGAAAGAGGCAAGAGGGGTGCAGAAAGAGGAAAGAGGGGTGTGAAAGAGACATGAGGGGTGCAGAAAGAATCAAAGGAGGTGTACAAAGAAGCAAGAGGAGTGCAGAAAGAAACAGCAAAGGTACAGAAAGAGGCAAGAGGGGTGCAAAAAGAGAGAAGAGGGGTGCAGAAAGAGGCATGAGGGGTGCAGAAAGAAGCAAGAGATGTGCAGAAAAAAACAAAAGAAGTGGAGAAAGAAGGACCAGAGGTGCAGAAAGAGGCAACAGGGATGGAGAAAGAGGGAAGAGGAGTTCAGAAAGATGCAAAAGGGGTGCAGAAATATGCAAAAGGGGTGCAGAAAGAAGCGGCAGGTGCAGAAAGACACAAGAAAAGTACAGAAAGAAGTAATAGAGGTACAGAGTCCATGGGTACTGCATAAGTAATTGAAAGAGTGCATGGGTAATGCCTGGGTGATTGCATAAGTGCAGGAGTAACGTCTGGGAGATTGGCTGAGTGCATGAGTAAAGTGTGGGTGATTGCATGAGTGTAGGGGTAATGTGTGGGAGGTTGTATGAGTGTAGTGGTAGTGCCTGAGTGATTGGAGGAGTGCATAGATAGTGCCTGGGTGATTTTATAAGTACATGGATACTGGTTAAGTGATTGGAGGAGTGCACACATACTAACAGGGTGATTGGAGGAGTGCAAGGGTAGTACCTGGGTGATTGAACTAGTGTATAGGTAATGTACTGGTGATTGCATGAGTGCAGGGGTAATGTCTGGGGGATTAGAGGAGTACATACGTAATGCTTGGTGATTGCATGAGTGCAGGGGTAATGTCTGGGGGATTACAAGAGTACATAGGAAGTGCCTGAGTGATTTTATAAGAGCATGGGTACTGCCTCGGTGATTCAAGTAGTATTATGGTAGTGCCTCAGTGATTGGAGGAGTGCAACATCCTGAGTAGTAGCAGAATACTGAAATTGCAGCACAAAAGTGAGCTCTATGACATGGTGTACACTTTCGTACTACAGCTTCACAATTCTGTAACTACTCAGGGTGTTGGGCGTAACCAAAATATAGCATCAAACCTACATATGAGTTTGTTATAAATCTCACCATATTCCTAAAAGCATGCATGCATATATACCTTTTGAAATCCTCATCATATATTAAAGAAATAAACAAAATCGACTGCACTTTACATTTAAAAGACACACCTATATTTCTGCAGTGTATTTCAAGTGTACCTTTCTCAGACTCATAGAAAGTAGCTTAATCAGTAATTCCTCTGCCAACATGTCTTAAAACTCACATTTATTCGGCATCTCCACCATTCTACAAATTTGGGCCTAGCCAAACATAAATCAGCAACCTATGACATGTCTCTATCATAACTCTAACCATATTACTAAAAGCATGCATGCTTCTATCTGTACCTATTGCCAAAAGCATAACAGATATCACAATACATGTGCAAGTAGAAATATAACCACACTTACAAGACCATTAAGGACTTAAAACTTGACAGAGTACACTTCATATTTCAAACACACACCTAGATTTATGCAGCAAATTTCAAATGAACTTCTACACAAACTCTTATAAAGTACCGTAATCAATAATTCCTCTACCAACATATCTTAAACATCCCTTTTCTACTACTGCTGCTTCACTATTCTACTACTAATCTGGTATTGAAGATAGGCAAGAGCAAAGCAACCCTTCACTTATCTTTGTAGAAAGTTTCCCCATAATTCTAAAACTATGTATGCATATATCTGTACCTTTTCCTAGTATCAACATATATAAAAGAAACATACAAATAGATCTATACCTGTATTTTATAAATCTAACATCTTCAGATGTATAACACATATGAAAATACATCTGCAAATACAGACATACCACAGTCACAAAACCAAGCAGATCTTAACACTTAAAAAGCTGTGCTTCTCATTTCAAATAGACACCTAAAATAATGTGATATACTTCAACCATACCTTTCAACAGACTCATACAAAATACCCTAATCACTAATTCCTCTGCCAACATGTTTTAGACCACTTTTTTGAGCTGTTGCTTCACCATTCTGCAACTACTTACGCTACTGGACCTACAGAAATATAAACTAGCAACTCTTCACAAGTCTCTGCTGTAAGTACCACAATATTCCTAAAAGCATCCATGCATATGTCTGTATCACAACTAGGGGTGGGCTCCATTTCGTGGGACTCCCAATTAATAAAACAGAAACCTCATATACTTTTGGCAAAATAACAAGTATCTCTGTCTTTACATGCTAAAATGCATATAGTCATTTCACAAAAGTGAAAATGAAAATTTAGCAAGCAGTGAGAGAGGTGATGATTTTGGGATCCTCCCTAACCTAGGGAGAGAACCAAGCAGATGCCTTGAAAACAAAGAGCACATCTTGCTGAACGATTCGGTGGTGGTCCCATCCTCTTAGGACCACCCCAAGCACAGTTATGGGCAAAAATACAATCCCAACCAAAGGCCCTGCAAAGCATTATGGGACGAGATTAGCAGTGGGCAGTGAATATTATAGTATCCAATATCAAAATAATTCTACAAAGAGCTGCAGTTCAACTAGTCGTTACTAGGTGTCCCTCACGAGTCAAATGCAAAAGCATTGAAATTATTACATCAAGCTGCAGTTCCACTAGTCGTTACTAGGTGTCCCTCACGAGTCAAATGCAAAAGCATTGAAACCCTTTCATGAAGCTGCAGTTCCACTACTCATTACTAGGTGTCCCTCATGAGTCAAATGCAAAAGCATTAGTTGAACTGCAGCTTGATGTAATAATTTCAATGCTTTTGCATTTGACTCGTGAGGGACACTTAGTAACGACTAGTTGAACTGCAGCTCTTTGTAGAATTATTTTGATATTGGATACTATAATATTCACTGCCCACTGCTAATCTCATCCCATAATGCTTTGCAGGGCCTTTGATTGGGATTGTATTTTTGCCCATAACTGTGCTTGGGGTGGTCCTAAGAGGATGGGACCACCACTGAATCGTTCAGCATGATATGCTCTTTATGTTCAAGGCATCTGCTTGGTCCTCCCCCTAGGTTAGGGGGGACCCCAAAATCATCACCTCTCTCATTGCCTGTTATTTTTCATTTTCAAAGTTCACTTTTGTGAATTGGTTATATGCTTTTTAGCGTGCAAAGATGCTTTATCAAAGCATTTGTGGGTGCAGTTTAGTAGCTGACTCTGCAAACTCCACGAGCGGAGTTCATTGCCCAGGCCTAATCACAACACTATGCACACTGCAAAAATTCACAGAACAAACTTTGAATTTAAAGCAAACACCAAACATTATGTGGCATATTTCAATTGTACCTCTCTAGAGAGTTATAAAAAGTACCCTAATCACTAATACCTTATCTCAACATATTTTAAACCACACTTTTGTGCTCCATCTTCACCATTCTACTACTACTCACAGTCTTGACCCTTCCACATAAAAAGCACTACTAGGGTAGTGCCTGGATGATTGCATAAGTGCATAGGTAGTACCTGAGTGATTTTATAAGTGCATGGGTACTGGCTAAGTGATTGGAGGAGTGCATAAATCCTGACAGGGTGATTGGAGGAGTGCAAGTGTAGTCCCTGCGTGATTGAATTAGTGTATAGCTAATGCATTAGTGATTGCATGAATGCAGAGGTAATGTCTGGGGGATTACAGAAGTACATAGGAAGTGCTTGGTTGATTTTATAAGTGCATGAGTACTACACAGGAGATTGGAGTAGTATTGTGGTAGTGCCTCAGTGATTGGAGGAGTGTAAAGGTAATGTCTAGGTGATTTTATAAGTGCATGGGCACTGGCTGAGTGGTTACACAATTACAGGGATAGTGCCTGCATGATTGGAAGAGTGCAAAGGTAGTGCCTGGATGATTATATAAGTGCATAGGTAGTGGCTGGATGATTGTAGGACTGCAAGGGTAGTGGCTGGGTGATTGAAAGAGTACAGAGATAGTGCATGGTTGATTACATGAGAAAAAAGGTACTGCCTGGATGATTGGAGCACTACTATGGTAGCGCCTGGGTGATTTTATAAGTGCATGGGCACTGGCTAAGTGATTGGAGGACTACATAGATCCTCTCAGGATGATTGGAGGAGTGCAAGGGTAGTGCCTGGGTGATTGAACTACTGTATAGCTAACGCATTAATGATTGCACGATTGCAGAAGTAATGTCTGGGGGATTACACAAATACATAGGTAATGCCTGGTGATCGCATGAGTGCTAAAGTAATGTCTGGGGGATTTCAGGAGTACATAGAAAGTGCCTGGGTGATTTTATAAGTGCATCCATTAGAATGCAGTCATTACAACGCACTACCTTTACAATGCAGCTGTTGCAACACGACTGCCTTTACATCGCATGCCTTTACAATGCAGCCATTACAACGCATGTCACTACAACGCATACCATTACAACGCATGCCATTACAATGCATTACAAGGTAAGTAATAGAGAATTTTTAGGTTTTAGGGTGGGTATGGGTTTTGGGGTACATGGTTATAGTAATGCATTATAAATGTTTACGTTGTAATGTCATACATTCCAACCTATCACATGTCTACCATAATTCTAACCATATTCCTAAAAGCATGCATGCTTGTATCTGTACCTATTGCCAAAAGCATAACACATATCAGATTAGATATGCAAGTAGAAACATAACCACACTCACAAGACCATGAAGGCCTTAAAACTTCACAGAGTACACTTAACATTTCAAACACACACCTAGATTTATGCGGCATAGTGCAAGTGAAGTTTTACACAGAGTATTATAAAGTACCATAATCACTAATTCCTCTCCCAACATATCTTAAACATCACTTTTCTACTGCTGCTGCTTCACTATTCTACTACTAATCAGGTATTAAGCAGAACTAACAGCAAAACAACCTTTCAATTATCTTTGTTAAAAGTCTCCCCATAATTCCAAAAGCATGTATGCATATGTCTGTACCTTTTGCTAGCAGCATCATAGTAATATACAGATAAATGTATACCTGTATTTTATACATTTATCATCTTCACATACATAACATGTACCATAATACATATGCAAATAGAGACAAACCTCAGTTACAACACCATCCACAGCTTAAAACTTCACAGACTACACTTCAAATTTCAAACACACAGTGAAAATGATGTGGTATAATTGAAATGTACCTTTCCACAAACTCATACAAATTACTCTAATAAGTAATATCTCTACAAACATATCTCAAACCTCACTTTTGTGCTGCTGCTTTACCATTCTACAACTAATTATAATGTTACACCTAGCCAAATACAAAGCAGGAACCCTTCACATGTCTCTGCTATAAGTCTCACCATATTCCTGAAAACATGCATGCATATGTCTGTATCACAACACTATGCACACCTCAAAAATTCACAGAACAACCTTCGAATTTCAAGCAAACAGCAACAATTATGTGACATATTTCAACTGTACCTCTCTAGAGAGTTATAAAAAGTACCCTAGCCATTCTACCACTACTCACAGTCTTGACCCTATCACATAAAAAACAACAACACCTCTTTGTTACATATCATACACCTTCAAATGTATAAGACATATAAAAATACATATACAAGTAGAGACTGGCTGGGTGATTGAAGGACTGCAGGGGTTGTGGCTGAGTAATTGAAAGAATGCAGCAGTAGTGCCTGGGTGAATGCATGAGAACAAGGATAGTGCCTGGCTAATTAGATGAGTGCACACATACAGATTCAGTGCATAGATAAGTGTATAAATAGCACCTGAAGGCACAGATGACTCACTAAGAAGTGCCTAGGTGAATAGATGAGTGCAACTGTAGGGCCTGGGTGATTCTATGACTGCAAGGGTAGTGCCTGGGTTATTACATGAGTGCATAGGTAGAGACTGCATGATTCTATAACTGTAGGGGTAGTACATAACTAGTGCCTGGTTGATTGCATCATTGCAGGGTTAATATCTGGGGGATTACTGGAGTACATAGGAAGTGAGTGGGTTATTTTATAACTGCATGAGTACTGCCTGGGTTATTACAGAAGTACTAAGGTACTGCCTGAGTGATTACACAAGTGCAAATGTAGTGCCTGGGTGATTTCATAAGTGCATGAGTACTGGCTGAGTAATTACATAAGTACAAGAAAAGTGCGTGCGTGATTGAAAGAGTGCAAGGATAGTGCCTAGGTGATTGAAGCAATGTATAGCTAATGCATTGGTGATTGCATGAGTACAGCACTAACATCTGGGGGATTAAAGGAGTACATAGGTAACGCCTGGGTGATTCCATGACTACATGGGTACTTCTTGGGTGATTGCAGGACTACTGAGGTAGTGCCTGAGTGAATAAAGGAGTGCAAAGTTAGTGCCTGGGTGATTTCATAACACCATGACTACTGGCTGAGTGATTACATGAGTACAAGGGTAGTGCCTCCGTGATTGAAGGAGTGTAACTGTAGTGCCTGGGTGATTATATAAGTGCATGAATAGTGGCTACATGATTGAAAGAGTGCATGGGTAATACCTTGGTGATTGCATGCGTGCATAGATAGTGCCTAGATGATTGCATGAGTGCAGCAGTAATGCCTGAGTGATTACAGCAGTGCATATGTAGTGCCTGGATCATTGGAAGACTGCATGGGTAGTACTTGGGTGTTTTTATAACTGCATGAGTGTTGGGTCTAGCCAAATATAAAGCAGCAGACTATTACATGACTCAACTATAAGTCTCTCCATATTGTTAGAAGCATGCATACATATGTCTCTATGTTTTCAAATCATCATGATATCTAAAGAAGCCCCCGCTATATAATAACACATTGCCCCCGGGACCTGGCCCACCCGGGGGCTTAAAAAAAACGAAGTACGGGAGACCGCGCTTTGTTTTTTTTTTTATTTTCTCGGCGGGATTCGCGCACCCAGCGCGGATTCAGCCAAAAAAACAAAAATAAAATGGTTTTTGGGCCCTGGGGCTCCCTGTGGGACCCCCTGAGCAGGCCTAGGGGGTCAGAGTGTTTCTACCCTGCCCCCTTTTCTTGTTTTTTCTTTTTCTTTTACCTTTTTCTTGTGACTCGGTTACCGAGTCACAAGATGGCTGCCAACACTTCCTGGTTTGGAGTGTTGACAGCCAATCAGAGTGAAGCTCGTGCCTGGGAGGGTTCGCAAATCCTCCTCGGTGCTCAGATATCGATATTTTTATTTTTGGAATTTCTCAGGAACTACTGAACAGATTTACACATTTAAAATAAAGGGCGCTTTCTGAACCAAGAGCTACCTGTTTGCCAAATTTGGTGTAATTCCGTTCAGCAGTTCAGTTTGAGATGTCATCAGTGATGTCATCAGTGATGTCACTGACCATGTCATGAGTGATGTAATATGTGACGTCATCAGCAGTGCATTGCGGGGCTCGAGTTATAGTTAGCTGAACTAACTATAACGGGGAATTTCACGGGTTTTGTACGAGTGAAATGTCCAACTAACTATAACTGTCCCTAAAACCTATGGTTTTTTCAGTGAATTTCAAAGGTTTTTTAAATGCTAATTTGTAACTATAACATATCTGAAACCTATGGTTTTTTCAGTGAATTTATATATATATATATATATATATATATATATATATATATATATATATATGTATATATATATTATCTACTGGCGGTCGCCAGTAGATAGTTATAGTTAGGACCTATTTTCCATAGGAAATCTGCAACATTCTATTTGAAATAACGTTGGTGCCGGTTGACGAATCTTCGCGAAAGTTTCCAACTTGTTGGGGCGCTCCGGTCCGCTCCTATCCTGAAAGTCTCGGGTGATTCGTCAAGCGGGGGCCGAGAAAAAGGGGTCCCAAAACGTGTTTTCCCCATTCATTTTTCCATAGGAACCTTTAGTCGCAGCTACAGCCCGAACTGCTGAACGGAATTACACCAAATTTGGCAAAAAGGTAGCCCTTGGTTCAGAGTCGTGCCTTTTGCTTAAATGGTGTAAATCCGTTCAGTAGTTGCTGAGAAAATCACAAGTAAAAACACATATATATCTATGGCTGCGTAGGGTCCGCGTACCCTCCCGATCACGAGCTGTATGCTAATTGGCTGTCAACACTCCAAACCAGGAAGTGTTGGCAGCCATCTTGTCCCTCGGTAGAACCGAGGCACAAGAAAGCAGTGAGAAAAATGCGAATAACGCGAAAAGGGGGCTGAGTAGAAACACCCTGACCCCCTAGGCCTGCTCAGGGGGTCCCACAAGGACCCCAAGGCCCCCCAAATTTTTGTTTTTTAAAAATCGGCAAAAACACGCTGGGTGCGCGGATCCAGCCGATAAAAAATCGAAGCGCGGTCTCCGCGCTCGATGCTATTTGGCCCCCGGGTGGCCCGAGTCCCGGGGGCATGCCTGCTTTTTATTTTTATGTGTAGTGGGGCCTCTAGGCCCCCAAGCCCCGAGGACCGCCACCCCCGAGGCTTTAAAAATAATGGTGCGGGAGGGCTCTCGGCCCTCCCGCAGCCCCGGGGACCGCCACACCCAGGGCTTCTTTAAAAAAAAAAAAATTAACCTGTGGGGGGGGGCTCGTGCCCCCCCACATGCCCCGGGGACCGCCACCTCCCCGGGGCACTAAATATTTCAATATGGACCCCCGAGCCCCGGGGACCACCACCTCCCGGGGCTTTGCCAATGGAGGGAGGGGGGCCGTGCAGCCCCCCTCCTGGAGCCCTTGATGGCCCTGGGACCACCACCCCCCAGGGCCGGCTCCTGCAGTGTCCCGGGGTGCCTACCCCCGGGACACTGTAGCGGCTCCTGTCCTGTCATAGCAAACTGCTTTGAAAAAACCAAAGCAGATTGCTTTTCCACACGGTGAGCTGCATCTTAGCAGCTCCCCATGTGGAAAAGCAATGCCGGCTCCCGAAGGACGCGAGGAGCTGGCGGGACCGTGGGGGATTGGGGACCCCCACGGTCCCCTAACGGAGAGGGCCAGCCCTGGGGGATGGGGTCCCCGGGGCTAGTAGTGGCCCAGGAGTGGGGCCACGCGGCCCCCTCCCCAAATGTTAATTTAAAAAAAAAAAAACAAAGGCCGGCCCGGGGGATGTGGTCCCCGGGGCCATAAGTGGCCTAAGGAGGGGGGCAACACAGCCCCCCTCCATAACCTTTAAAAAAAAAAAGAAGGCCATGCCCCGGGGGATGGGGTCCCCGGGGCCGATTAAGGCCTGGGAGGGGGGCCACGCGGCCCCCTTCCAATTTGTTTTTTTTTTAAAGAAGATATTAGGGGCAGGCCCTGGGGGATGGGGTCCCCAGGGCCAAGAAATTAGAAAAACAAGGGGGGCCACACAGCCCCCTTTCTAAAAATGAAAAAAAAGACCGGCATCGCGCCGGAGGCCACGCCCCTCCTTCCAGCACTCTGCAAACGCGCCCCTGGCGCGTTTGCAGATGGGGAACAAATTCCCCTTGAATACTGGGGGTCCCTGGGGCCAACTAGCCCACCAGGAACCTCCAGTATGTGCCAGGGGCTGCGTTGCAGAGAGGTATACAGAGGCCACGCCCCTTTTTACACCTCTCTGCAAAGCAGCTCTGTGGCGCTTTTTGGAGGTACATGGTGGGTTAGTTGGACTCCAGGGACCCACAGGATTCAAGAGGACTTAATCCCCCAACTTAAAACACGCCACGGGGCGTGTTTGCACAGTGGTGAAGGGCGGGGGCGGGGCTTCAGGTGACATGTGTGCAAACAGGCTCCGTGGCGCGTTTTAAGATGGGGAATTAAATCCCCTTCAATCCTGAGGGTCCCTGGGGCCAACTAGCCCACCAGGTACGTCCAGAAAGCACCACAGAGCTGCGTTGCAGAGAGGTGCAAAAAGGGGCGTGGCCTCTGAACACCTCTCTATAACGCAGCTCCCTGGCACATACTGGAGGTACAGGGTGGGCTAGTTGGACCCCAGGGACCCTCATGATTCAAGGGGACTTAATCCCCCAACTTAAAACGCACCACGGGGCGCGTTTGCACACATGTCACCTCTGGCCCCGCCCCCTCCCTTCACCATTGTGCAAATATTCCTCTAAAATCAGCCGAACTACGAATTCCGATTTACTCACCTGTTATCAGGAGAGACCTCAGTGCTGCATCTTTGAGCCCAGTACTGATCCTGAAAAGTAATTTTAACTGTACTTACCAGTAACTTGAATTTCCTTCCATAGGATATCATTGCCGAAAAAGTTTCTAAGTGTCGATTTTTGAAACTTACAAATATTCCTCTAAAATCAGCAGAACTACAAATTCCGATTTACTCACCTGTTATCAGGAGAGACATCAGTGCTGCATCTTTGAGCCCAGTACTGATCCTAAAAAGTAATTTTAACCGTACTTACCAGTAACTTGAATGTCCTTCCATAGGCTAACATTGACTGGTTTAACTTGGAAATTCTTCTAAGTGTGGAGTTTTGGAACTTTATAATATTCCTCTAAAATCAGCTGAACTACGAATTCCAATTTACTCACCTGTTATCAGGAGATAACCCAGTGCTGCATCTTTTAGCCCAGCACTGACCCTGAAAAGTAATTCTAACTGTACTTACCAGTAACTTGTATTTCCTTCCATAGGAATCCATTGTCTGGTTTTCAGCAGAAAAGTTTCAAAGTGTCGATTTTCACAAACTACAAATATTCCTTAAAAATCGCCTGTATGACTTAAACGCATTCTTTCAACTGTTTACAGGAGATGCACCAGTGCTGGATCCAGGATCCACCACTGAGTAAGAAAAAGTAACGATAACACTACTTACCTGCTAAGTGAATTTCCTCCCATAGGATAACATTGGTGATTCTATGTGAAAAAGTTTCTGTGTCAACTTTTAAAATACAATAATATTCCTTAAAAGTCACTACTGTAACCAAAACGCTTTTACTCAACTGTTTACAGGAGATGTCCCAGGACTGAATCTAGGATCCAGTCCTGTGGTTAGAAAAGTAATCCATAAAGTAACTAATTGCATTTAACTAGAAATTCACATTGAGCTCAATGTTGCAAAGTGTTTGAAATTGTGTTGCCCATTGCAACAACTGTAACTACTGTACTTAAAAGTCTATTGCTTATTTGCAAGTATTTAAACTAAAGTAATTCATTCTGAGAAAGTATATTTTGTAATGTAATGTATAATGTAATTACAATGTAATTTAAAAAATAAAATATCTAAAAATAAATAGTTTAAAAAAATGTAGTAAATCAGTATCAAAAAAATAAATATAACAATTAATACATTTAAAAATTGTCATTTACAAAACCTTTGAAATTCACTGAAAAAAACCATAGGTTTCAGACATGTTATAGTTAGGAATTAGCATTTAAAAACCTTTGAAATTCACTGAAAAAACCATAGGTTTCAGGCACGTTATAGTTAGAAATTAGCATTTAAAAAACCTTACAAATTCACTGAAAAAACCATAGGTTTTAGGGACAGTTATAGTTAGTTGGACATTGCACTCGTACAAAACCCATGAAATTCCCCGTTATAGTTAGTTCAGCTAACTATAACTCGCGCCCGCAATGCACTGCTGATGACGTCACATATTACATCACTCATGACATGGTCAGTGACATCACTGATGACATCACTGATGACATCTCAAATGACATCACTGATGACATCACTGATGACATCATCCACGTGATAATCTGATGCACCTCCTCACACCCTAATATAACCTTTGATACACCCACTCCAAATTACAGACTGCCATTCGCAAAACCATAGACACTCCAACACCAATAACTACATACCCACTCACTGATTCTTAGGTCTACACACACATCCACTCACTCACCCGTACAGTCACACATACTTACGGTCACTCAGTACAGGACTATCATATGCACTCATACTCCTATATAGACACTCAAACACCGCCACTCATCCATAGAGGAACTCACACACCTAGTCAGTCATGCAAATAATTAAACACACTGCCATTTACTCACCTATACAGTTATACACACACCAGCTCACTTACTCATACAAATACTAGCACATTCTTACGCTCTTATACAATCACTGATACAAGCACACACTCATCCATACAGTCACTCTCACAATCACACACTCTCGCTTATAGCTATTTATATACTCCAACACACATATATACTGCCTTTCACATATGTAGTTACTCACACATGTACCACTGGGACATACATTCACTCACTAACACACTCTTACACACACTTACCCACCCATACAGTCTATCACAGATGCACTCTTGAAACCATACACCCAGTGAATCACCCACTCACACATCTATGCACAGAGTCGCACACACCCCGCCCACACAAACACTCAGGCACCCATACAGATACTCAGACAACCAATCAATAACTCATATAGACACTCATGTAGCTATTCACAAACCCATGCAGCCACTTACACAGCAACAGACAGACGGATACAGACATTCACCCAGTTTAGTCACTAACCCATGCATTCAGTAAGATACGTTTAATCACTCACTTATAGAGTTAGTCACGCACCTACTAAATCATCCATACAGACACTTATACACCCACTCATTCTTCGATATGCCTTTCCCTATATATATTAAAAATATTTAAACTTTACAGAAACACACAGTCACTGGATGATGTCATCAGTGATGTCATTTGAGATGTCATCAGTGATGTCATCAGTGATGTCACTGACCATGTCATGAGTGATGTAATATGTGACGTCATCAGTAGTGCATTGTGGGGCGCGAGTTATAGTTAGATGAACTAACTATAACGGGGGAATTTCACGGGTTTTGTACGAGTGCAATGTCCAACTAACTATAACTGTCCCTAAAACCTATGGTTTTTTCAGTGAATATATATATATATATATATATACGCATATGAATGTATGTGTATATATATATACACCCACACACATATATATAATATATCAAAACAATACAGCTGAAGGCATAGAGTGCCACATAATTTTTGCAAAAAATAAGCAGAGAACTCTGGGTAGATCCCAAGTTTGAGTGGAGAGCAGCTTCCTGTATAGAGCCCCCTATAACATCAGCGACACTCTGGATCTGCTCACCTCAAATGTCTGCTTTTCTATCAATGCTTTCAAGCATAGAATTAGCACAGTGCCATCCAAGCTGAGCTAAAAAGGGACAAAGTCTTTTGCCATTTCTACAGCAAAGTCTTTGAGCATAGGATTAGCACAGTGCCATCCATGCCGAGCTGTAAAATGACAAAAGCCCTTTACCACGCCAGGCACAGTATTACAGCCTTGGATTGGTAAACACCATCCAAGGCAACCTGAAATGAATAAAAGCAACCCCTGACATGTGTTTCACTATCATTATAGCTCCTCAGAGAGGTTTATCTTTGTCCAGACATGAGGGAGCACCCAGCATAAGTCAAAACAATACCCTTGCAGGCATAGAGTGCCGCATAAACTATTCAAAAAAGAAGCAGAGAACTCTGAGTAGTTCCCAAGTTTAGGTGGAGAGCAGCTCCTGTATAGAACACCCTACAACACCAGTGACACTCTGAATTTGCTCATTTCAGTGTTGCTGGTGTTGTAGGATGCTCTATACAGGAGCTGCTCTCCACCTAAGCTTGGGACTACCCAGAGTTCTCTGCTTCTTTTTGTGTGTATATATATATATATATATATTCACTGAAAAAACCATAGGTTTTAGGGACAGTTATAGTTAGTTGGACATTTTACTCGTACAAAACCCGTGAAATTCCCCCGTTATAGTTAGTTCAGCTAACTATAACTCGCGCCCCCGCAATGCACTGCTGATGACGTCACATATTACATCACTCATGACATGGTCAGTGACATCACTGATGACATCACTAATGACATCTCAAATGACATCACTGATGACATCATCCAGTGACTGTGTGTTTCTGTAAAGTTTAAATATTTTTAATATATATAGGAAAAGACGTATTGAAGAATGAGTGGGTGTGTAAGTGTCTGTATGGATGATTTAGTAGGTGCGTGACTGACTCTATAAGTGAGTGATTTAACGTATCTTACTGAATGCATGGGTTAGTGACTAAACTGGGTGAATGTCTGTATCCGTCTGTCTGTTGCTGTGTAAGTGGCTGCATGGGTTTGTGAATAGCTACATGAGTGTCTATAAGAGTTATTGATTTGTTGTCTGAGTATCTGTATGGGTGCCTGAGTGTTTGTGTGGATGGGGTGTGTGCGACTGTGCATAGATGTGTGAGTGGGTGATTCACTGGGTGGATGGTTTCAAGAGTGCATCTGTGATAGACTGTATGGGTGGGTAAGTGTGTGTAAGAGTGTGTTAGTGAGTGAATGTATGTCCCAGTGGTACATGTGTGAGTAACTACATATGTGAAAGGCAGTATATATGTGTGTTGGAGTATATAAATAGCTATAAGCGAGAGTGAGTGATTGTGATAGTGGCTGTATGGATGAGTGTGTGCTTGTATCAGTGATTATATAAGAGCGTAACAATGTGCTAGTATTTGTATGATTAAGTGAGCTGGTGTGTGTATAACTGTATAGGTGAGTAAATGGCAGTGTGTTTAATTATTTGCATGACTGACTAGGTGTGTGAGTACCTCTATGGATGAGTGGCGGTGTTTGAGTATCTATATAGGAGTAAGAGTGCATATGATAGTCCTGTACTGAGTGACCATAAGTATGAGTGACTGTACGGGTGAGTGAGTGGATGTGTGTGTGTAGACCTAAGAATCAGTGAGTGGGTATGTAGTTATTGGTGTTGGAGTGTCTATGGTTTTGCGAATGGCAGTCTGTAATTTAGATTGGGTGTATCAAAGGTTATATTAGGGTGTGAAGAGCTGCATCAGATTATCACGTGGATGATGTCATCAGTGATGTCATTTGAGATGTCATCAGTGATGTCATCAGTGATGTCACTGACCATGTCATGAGTGATGTAATATGTGACGTCATCAGCAGTGCATTGCGTGGGCGCGAGTTATAGTTAGCTGAACTAACTATAACGGGGGAATTTCACGGGTTTTGTAACGAGTAAAATGTCCAACTAACTATAACTGTCCCTAAAACCTATGGTTTTTTCAGTGAATTTCAAAGGTTTTTTAAATGCTAATTTCTAACTATAACATATCTGAAACCTATGGTTTTTTCAGTGAGTTTCAAAGGTTTTTTAAATGCTAATTCCTAACTATAACATGTCTGAAACCTACGGTTTTTTCAGTGAATTTCAAAGGTTTTGTAAATGACAATTTTTAAATGTATTAATTGTTATATTAATTTTTTTCATACTGATTTACTACATTTTTAGAAACAATTTCTTTTTACATATTTTATTTTTTAAATTACAATGTAATTACATTATACATTACATTACAAAAAATACTTTCTCAGAATGAATTACTTTAGTTTAAATACTTTGCACATAGGCAATAGACTTTTAAGTACAGTAGTTACAGTTGTTGCAATGGGCAACACATTTTCAAACACAATGCAACATTCAGCTCAATGTGAATTTCTAGTTAAATGCAATTAGTTACTTTATGGATTACTTTTTCTAACCACAGGACTGGATCCTAGATTCAGTCCTGGTACATCTCCTGTAAACAGTTGAGTAAAAGCGTTTTGGTTACAGTCGTGATTTTTAAGGAATATTATTGTATTTTAAAAGTTGACACTTAGAAACTTTTTCTCATAGAATCACCAATGTTATCCTATGGAAGGAAATTTACTTAGCAGGTAAAAACTGTTATCGTTACTTTTTCTTACTCAGTGTTGGATCCTGGATCCAGCACTGGTGCATCTCCTGTAAACAGTTGAAAGAATGCGTTTAAGTCATACAGGCGATTTTTAAGGAATATTTGTAGTTTGTGAAAATCGACACTTTGAAACTTTTCTGCTGAAAACCAGACAATGGATTCCTATGGAAGAAAATATAAGTTACTGGTAAGTACGGTTAACATTACTTTTCAGGGTCAGTGCTGGGCTAAAAGATGCAGCACTGGGTTCTCTCCTGATAACAGGTGAGTAAATTGGAATTCGTACTTTGGTTGATTTTAGAGGAATATTATAAAGTTCCAAAACTCCACACTTAGAAGAATTTCCAAGTGAAACCAGTCAATGTTAGCCTATGAAGGAAATTCAAGTTACCGGTAAGTAAGGTTAAAATTACTTTTCAGGACCAGTACTGGGCTGAAAGATGCAGCACTGAGGTCTCTCCTGATAACAGGTGAGTAAATCAGAATTCGGATTTCGGCTGATTTTAGAGGAATATTTGTATGTTTCAAAAGTCAACACTTAGAAACTTTTTCAGCAAAAAGCAGGCAATGATATCCTATGGAAGGAAATTCAAGTTACTGGTAAGTACGGTTAAAATTACTTTTGAGGATCAGTACTGGGCTGAAAGATGCAGCACTGAGGTCTCTCCTGATAAGAGGTGAGTAAATCGGAATTCGTATTTCGGCTGATTTTAGAGGAATATTTTAAAGTTCCAAAACTCCACACTTAGAAGAATTTCCAAGTGAAACCAATCAATGTTAGCCTATGAAGGAAATTCAAGTTACCGGTAAGTACGGTTAAAATTACTTTTCAGGACCAGTACTGGGCTGAAAGATGCAGCACTGAGGTCTCTCCTGATAACAGGTGAGTAAATCGGAATTCGTAGTAAGGCAGATTTTAGAGGAATATTTGCACAATGGTGAAGGGAGGGGGCGGGGCCTGAGGTGACATCTGTGCAAACGCGCCCCGTGGCGCGTTTTAAGTTGGGGGATTAAGTCCCCTTGAATCATGAGGTTCCCTAGGGGCCAACTAGCCCACCATGAACCTCCAGTATGCGCCAGGGGCTGCGTTGCAGAGACGTGTAGAGAGGCCACACCCCTTTTACACCTCTCTGCAACGCAGCTCTGTGGCGCTTTCTGGATGTACCTGTTGGGCTAGTTGGCCCCCAGGGACCCTCAGGATTGAAGGGGATTTAATCCCCATCTTAAAACGCGCCACGGGGCCTGTTTGCACACATGTCACATGAAGCCCCGCCCCTCCCTTCACCACTGTGCAAACGCGCCCTGTGGCGCGTTTTAAGTTGGGGGATTAAGTCCCTTGAATCCTGAGGGTCCCTGGAGTCCAACTAGCCCACCATATACCTCCAAAGCGCCACAGAGCTGCGTTGCAGAGAGGTGTAAAAGGGGCGTGGCCTATGTACACATCTCTGCAAGGCAGCCCCTGGCGCATACTGGAGGTTCCTGGTGGGCTAGTTGGCTCTCAGGGACCCCCAGTATTCAAGGGAATTCGTCTCTCTCTGCAAACGCGCCAGGGGGCGCGTTTGCAGAGTACTGCAGGGAGGGGGCGGGGCCTCTGGCACGATGCCGGTCGTGGTGTTTTTTTTTTTTTTTTTAATGGGAGGGGGCTGCGTGGCCCCCTTCCCTTGCCCACTTTTGGCCCCGGGGACCCCATCCCCCGGGGCCTGAGAATTATTATTTTTTTTAATTTAAAAAACGGGAAGGGGGCCGCGTGGCCCCCTTCCCTGGGCCTGTATTGGCCCCGGGACCCCATCCCCGGGGCATGGCCTCGATTTTTTATTTTTTTTCTTTGGAGGGGGGCTGCGTGGCCCCCCTCCTCAGGCCATTTAAGGCCCCGGGGACCCCATCCCCCGGGGCCGGCCTTTCCCTTATTTTTTTTTTATAAAAATTGAACTTTGGGAGGGGGCTGCGTGGCCCCCTCCCGGGCCACTTATGGCCCCGGGAACCCCATCCCCCGGGGCCTGGCCTCACGTTGGAGACTGTGGGGGTCCCCAATCCCCCACAGTCCCAGCCGGCTCCCCGCCTCCTGCGGAAGCCGGCATTGCTTTTCCACATGGGGAGCAGCTAACATGCTGCTCCTCATGTGGAAAAGCATTGGTTTGCATTTTGAAAGAGAGAGCAGGTTTCCTTGCTCTCTCTTTCAAAATGCAAACTAAGTTTGCTATGACAGGACGGGAGCCGCGAGGCTCCCGTCCTGTCATAGCAAACAGCAGTGTCCCGGGGTAGGCACCCTGGGACACTGCAGGAGCCGGCCCTGGGGGTGGCGGTCCCCAGGGCCATCAAGGGCTCCAGTAGGGGGCCGCGCGGCCCCCTCCCATTCAGTGCACAGCCCCGGGAGGTGGTGGTCCTCGGGCTTGGGGTCCGTAACGGACCCCATATTTAAATGTTTAGTGCCCCGGGGAGGTGGCGGTCCCCGGGGCATGTGGGGGCTGGAGCCCCCACACAGGTTTTAAAAAAAGAAGCCCCGGGAGGTGGCGGTCCTCGGGCTGTGGGAGGGCTCAGAGCCCTCCCGCCATCATTTTTAAATAAAGCCCCGGGGGTGGCGGTCCTCGGGCTTGGGGCCTTAGAGGCCCCCCTACATAAATTAAAACCCCTCACCATGCCCCCGGGACTTGGGCCACCCGGGGGCCAATTAACATCGAAGCGCGGAGACCGCGCTTCGATTTTGCTGGCAGGATCCGCGCTCCCTGAGCGCATCCTGCCGATTTAAAAAAAAAAAAAAAATGTTTGCCCAGGGGTCCTTGTGGGACCCCTGAGCAGACCTAAAGGGGTCAGGTGTTTCTACCCTGCCCCCTTTGTGCGTTTTGCGCACTTGTTTCTGTCCCTCGGTTCTACCGAGGGATAAATGGCTGCCAACACTTCCTGATTTGGAGTGTTGACAGCCAATTAGCATGCAGCTCGTGATCGGGAGGGTGCGCGAATCCGACGCGGCCATAGATATATATGTACTTTTACTTTTGATTTTCTCAGCAACTACTGAACGGATTTACACCATTTAACAAAAGGGTTCTTTCTGAACCAAGAACTACCTCTTTGCCAAATTTGGTGTAATTCCGTTCAGCAGTTCGGGCTGTAGCCGTGTCTAAAGTTTCCTATGGAAAAATGAATAGGGAAAACGCGTTTTGGGACCCCCCTTTTTTCTCGGCCACCGCTTGACGAATCACCCCGAGACTTTCAGGGTAGGAGCGGACCGGAGCGCCCCACAAAGTTTGAAAATTTTGCGAAGATACGTCAACCGGCAAGAGAGTTATTTCAAATAGAATGTCGCGGATTTCCTATGGAAAATAGGTTCTAACTATAACTATCTACTGGCGACCGCCAGTAGATAATATACACAGGTATATATATACATATACATGTATATATATATATATATATATACCGTCCTTATCTCTGCACGAATGGTGAAATAAAATATTGAAAAAAGGAATAATTGTCCAGACCTGATTGTCTTCATGGTGCCGTGGTTGCCTTGCTGCGAAAAGCGCTGCGAAAAGTGAAAGCACCGGCGATTTGAAGATATATATATATATATATATATATATATATAGTTAGAACTGGGGGTCTCTAATTGGCAGAGGCAGGTACCTTTGTTCAAGTAGGGCCCCTTGCTTTTTGTCAGGGTAAGTGGGATACACACTTTAGATATCCCCTATTCACCCCCTTGGTAGCTTGGCACTAGCTGAAAGGTTTATCCCAAAGGCAATGTGTAAAGCATTTGTACTCAAAACACACAGTAACACAGTGATAACTAAGCCCGGGCGGCGTACTGCGCTCCGCCAGCAGAGTTTGCGGAGTTTTACCAACTCCGCGCTCCGCTGGGAACGCGAAGATGAGGCAAAACTCCGACTCCGTGGCGGAGCGGAGTACATCCCTCAGCCCTTGCGCCATGGCCCCAAAAAGGGTCAAAATACCAACTTACCTTCTCTCTGTTGTCTGTGGGCCGCCCTCCTCCTCGCTGCAGTGTCTCCTCGTTGCCACCGTCCTCCTCCTCGCGTTGCCGGTCACAACCCCCTACGTTTTAAGTCTTGCTTGGACTGCGCATATGGCTATCACAGGGGAGGAGAGGCGTCATGTCCACAAGGAGGCGACGTGTCGAATCCAAAAAAGGGGAAGGCAATTGCGTCGGTTCCAGTGAGGTGATGCGAAGTCGGCGAGTTTATAGAGGCACACTCGGCGGTTATCGGTGCCGCGATAATAGGATGCAGGCACTGGCGATGACAGAGTCAGTGCGAGCACTGGTTTCAAGAATGCCGATAACTGCAGGCATTGGCAGGAGTCAAAGAGCATCAGAGCTGCAGTGCAGGCCGGGCAGTGCGTCGTGCACTTCACAAGCAGTGCCCCTCGTCTCCGTGCAGGACGCGGCGGCAATGCTGACGGCATTGGAGATTGTTTTTCTTGCTTCTCTTAGGTTTCTTCCAGCTCCAACCTCCAGAGGCCTAAAACTTGAACAGGCACCGCCTGGCAGGTCAGAACTCTCAGCAGTAGAGTTCAGGAGAGCTGGGGATGAAGTTTTTGTGTCCCTTAGATTTCAGAACAGGAGGCCAGTACACAGAAGCCCTTGGAGATTCTTCTTCAAGCAGGTTTCTCAGCAAAGTTCCAGTTTTTGTCCTTTCCTAGGCAGAAGCAGCAACTGCAGGCCAACCCAAACACAGCACACAGCAAAGGGGCAGTACTCCTCATCACAGCTCTCCAGCTCTTCTCCTTGGCCAAGAATCCTCTTGAGTCCAGGAGTGATCTAAAGTTTTGGGGTTTTAAGATGCACTATTTATACCCCAATTTGTCTTTGTTCTTCTTTATGCAATAGTCTCTGAGCCCAGTCCAAACCAATTCTGTCCTCACTGGTGCAGTATGACCACAGGGGGTGGAGACAGCATTGTGCAAGGGAGACAGGCCCTACTCAGGTGCAAGGAAAACTCCTCCCACTACTATAAATGCAGCCAGGTCTATTCAGCTTAGCTCTGAGTCATCCAGGAAGGGCCAGGCACACCTCAACCCACACAGTGGCTGTCTACAGTGAATGCACATCCCCAGTCCCTGCCACTCCAAAACCAGACAGTCAATCCACAAACATGCAGAGGCACACAGAATGCTTAAACAAGAAAATACCTACTTTCTAAAAGTGGCATTTTCTAACACACAATATAAAAACCATCTTTACTAAAAGATGTGTTATTTAATTCTGAGTTCAGAGATGCTAAACTTTATTCCTCTATCTTGTCCCACTGGAAAGTTAAGCCTGTAAGATGTTACAAAGTATCTCCCATGCTATCCTATGGGAGAGATAGCCTTTCAATAGTGAAAAACGAAATTGGCAGTATTTCACTATCAGGACATGTCACACACACCAGTACATGCCCTACATTTCACATACACTGCACCCTGCCCATGGGGGTACCTTGGGCCTACCTGAGGGGTGTCTTTCATGTGAGAAAAGGGAAGGTAGGGCCTGGCAATTGGGTGCACTTGCCAGGCCAACGTGGCAGTTTAAAACTGCACTCAGACACTGCAGTTGCAGGTCTGAGATAACTTTTCAGTCTACTTATGTGGGTGGCACAATCAGTGCCGCAGGCTCACTAGTAGCATTTGATCTACAGGCCCTGGCAAACTCTACTAGGGACTTACCAGTAAATCAAATATGCTAATCAGGGAGAACCAATTGTAATAACAATTTACACAGGAAGCACTTGCACTTTAACACTGATCAGCAGTGACAAAGTACCCAAAGCATCTAAGCCAGCAAAAATGAAATCCAGCACAGTATCAAAAATAGAGGAGGTAGAGGCAAAAATGCTCTTGCTTCCATGAAGCGAAGCAGAATTGCTTTTGAGCAGAGGGAGCTGCATGTTTGCAGCTCCCTCTGTCCAAAAGCTATACCAGCTCCCTCAGGAGGCTGGGAGCCGGGAGGGACCATGGGGGCCTTGAGGCTCCCCCCTACGGTCCCCAACGACCTGGCCAAACCTCAGGGGATGGGGTCCCCGGGGCCAAAAATGGCCTGGGGAGGGGGGCCACCTCCCTTTTTTTTTTACTTTAAAAAAATGGCTGGGGGACGGGGTCCCCGGGGCCGAAATCAGCCTTGGGAGGGGGGACCCCTCCCTTAAAATAAATAAATAAAATCGGCTGGTCTCGGGGGATGGGGTCCCTGGGGCCGAAATTGGCCTGGGAAGGGGGGCCGCACAGCCCCCTCCCCTTTTCAATTAAAATATAAACATAGGCCTAGGCCCGGCAGATGGGGTCCTAAGGGCCGAAATCAGTCTTGGGAGGGGGGCCACCTCCCTTTTTAATTTAATAAAATATAAAAAAAAATTGGTCAGACCCCGGGGCCCATAAGGGTGAAATGGAAGGGGGGCCACACAGCCCCTTTCCTAAAATACAAAAAAGAAAGGAAGCCGGCAACTCGCCGGAGCCCCTGCCCCTTTCTCCACTACTCTGCAAATGCGCCTCCTGGCACGCTCTTGGTTGGGGGATGAAGTCCGCTTTGCTCCTGAGGGTCCTTAGAAGCCAACTAGGCCACCTGTTACCTCCAGTAAGCCCCACACAGTGGGATTGTTGAGAGGTGGTCGGAGGCCACGCCCCTTTTCCACCACTCTGCAAATGCACCTTGGCTCACTGCTGGTGGGGCGATGAGGTCCCCTTGCATCCTGAGGGCCTCAGGACTAAAGTGGACTTCAGCCCCCCAACCAAATGATGGCACTGACCATGTCATGAGTGATGTAATATGTGATGTAATATGTGAGGTTATAAGCAGTGCATTACGGGGGTGTGAGTTTTAGGTAACTCAGGTAACTATAACTGCCGAATTTCGCTGTTTTTGTATGCGTGAAATGTGAGCCTATATATAACGTCCCTGTAACCGCTGTTTTTTTCAGTGAATTTCTATTGATTTTTAAATTCTATTTCCTAACTATAATGCCTCTGTAACCTTTGTTTTTTGTGTGAATATATATATATATATATATCCTTTCCGCAAAGTCCACCTTTACTGACTGCTGGGCGCTCTGTGGTGGTGCGTGTCGAGTACGGCAGGACCAAGCCGTTACAAATATCGCCACGATATCCCTTTGAACAGGGATTTCCTCACGCACTCACAGCTCTTTTAAAGTTGGAAATAAGTATGAATCATCACATCATACCATCGCTGGTTCCAGGGTGTTTTTATTTTCAAAAAACGCTGCCAACACACAACCCCTGTGTGTTGGCAGCGTTTTTTGAAAATAAAAACACCCTGGAACCAGCGATGGTATGATGTGATGATTCATACTTATTTCCAACTTTAAAAGAGCTGTGAGTGCGGTGAGGAAATCCCTGTTCAAAGGGATATCGTGGCGATATTATATATATATATATATATATATATATATATGTTGGAGAGGCAACAGCAATCACTGATGGGCAGAAGAGTCTCTGGTAATAGACCTAATAGACTTCCTAGGGCGCTGGGTAGTCACCATGTGTTCCTTGGTATGCACCACTTGAAAAGGTTCTGCATCAAACGAAGCATTAGATTTGGCGTGCGAGCACTCGATCTCCTCTTTTGAAAACAATGTTCTTCTCATGTTGTCTTTTGTCAGCATACGCTTTCATCTTTTATTTATGATCCAAGTCCTTTTCATGAATTGTTCCTTGTCTTTCTTTCTCTGATTGGTCCATTGAGCGATCTTGGTTGTCATTGCTCTTCTGAACATCAGTGTCGCAGGACTTTTACCTGTGGTTGAGTGAGGTGTTGAACGATTAGCTCTTAATGTAGAATTTAGCACAGTTTTTAAATTGAACTTTTCAATAGTAGCACACTGAACGGCTTTCTTTAGCATACCAATAAAGCGCTCAACAAATCTGTTGGCCTGCGGCCAAAGAGGTGTTTTCTTCTGGTGCTTTATATTCAGATGCTCTAAGAAATCTTTGAACACACAACTGTTAAATGGCGGGCCATTGTCAGATTTCAGTATGGCCAGAACACCCCATGTCACAAAGACTCCATCTAGTCTCTCAATGACTCGGTCTTGAGTAGTAGATGAGAGATCCTCAATTAAAGGAAATTGTGAGTATTCATCCACAACCACCATCAGGTGATGTAAATTGTCAAGTGGACCTAAAAAGTCAATGACTACTCTCTCCCAGGCATACTTCTGGAGTTTTGATATGGTCAAGGTGTGTGGAGCAATTTTAGTAGAAAGGCAGTTGCTCAGATGGCAGGCCTTTAACTCCTATTCAACCCGCTCATCTAGATACTGAAACCAAACTCAGTCTTGGAGAGCTCATTTTGTGGTAATGATTCCACAATGTCCTTGTGGGCCACTTCAGCCATTCATCTATGTCTTTGAGCAACACGTCCTCATCAATATGCAGCTTTACTTTCATAGTCTTAAGCTTTCCTAAAACATGCAATAATGAAAGTAATTGACTTACTATTGAGCCTGGGCGGAGTTCGCGTGGTGGCACTTTGCGGAACTCCGCGAAGCTGTAAAAAAACTCTGCAGCGCTACGCTGAGTTCCGCAACCAGGCGGAGTTGCTTGTTCCACCCATTTCAGACATTTCTTATGTTCGGCAACACGGATTGCGTGTTCCGGGGGGAAATATTGTGCGAACTTCACCAAGCAGTCGCACAAGGGCGCGGCCGTCTTGTTTTTCTTGTCTGTTAAGGTTCTGGGCCTGTTTTTTGAATCCTCCCTAAATGTTTGCAATCCTTTGTTGCTAAAACTTTTTTTCTGATCTTTTTTATTTATTATCTATCCCTCTCTCTTCTTAAGTGTATAATTTGCAGTTTTTTCAACTTTTAGTGTGTTTTTGTACTGTTTTTCTATTACTTGCCTTTTATTTTTTTTACTTCCTTTCTTTTTCTCCTCACTTAATTTTTTACTTTCTACATTTTCTTTTCTGCCCCCTGCCCCCCAGAATCATGGCTTAGAAGACTCAGAGTGCGAGTGTGAACCAGGGAAAGAGGAGCCGCCTTCCTTGCGGAAGGGGTCGCCCGGAAGAGGCTTTGTTTTCGGAGGTTGAGGTGGCTGCGCTTGTTTTTTTTGTGCACCGCCACCGCCCCTCCACCCTGCCAGCAAGCGGCAGGCTTGGGTCTGGGTACGGGATCCGGTAGCGTCACTAGCAGTGGGCGAGGGTGCGCCAGTCAGTGTCACTGCTCTAAGGTCCGGCGCACCCATAACCAACTGATGCACCGGTGGTCCGATATCCTGGACCGAGAGCAGGACCTGCTGGACCTACTAGGTCTTGAGGTTGTGGGGCTTGGTGAGTAGCTAATTATTACTATTGTGTGTTCTGTTCTATGTTATTGCGAATATTATTTTTTTCCCAAATAGCAAGAATGCTGCTGCTTACATGCCGGTAAGTTACGTTTAAAAATCTTATGGTATGTGATTTTTATTCTTCTAGACAGGTTCTAGGCGCTACTAATCGTACTCGTTTGCAACTTTGCGCTCACTTGGGCTGATTATGTAAGAGAGGTTAGAGAACTTAAGTTAGGTAATGCAGACTAGAGAGACTCCTTTCCTTTGTCCTGTCACTAAGATAGTGGTAGTTAGTTAGTTAGTTAGTTACTTACTTAGAATTAGTTAGTAATTTACCAGCCCGCGTGACGTGTCCTCTCACGGGACTTCAGTCCTTGACTCCTTAGTAGAACCTTTTGTAGTTCGTATAGTGAGTGAATAGCAACCAACCAATTTGGTGTATGCAATATGCATGCATCCATCTATGCATTTAAGAAGACTAAATGCAGACTTAGTGAATTGGCCCGTCAAAGGGGGTTGAGAATTGAGATGATTGCGAATAAGATCGGAATTCGGAACTTAGAAGCAAATATAATTTTTTTGTAATTCCTTCCAAAGTCTTTGGAATAGGTGGGCTAGGTAGGCTTAGGATTCAGGAATCGGAATGGAACTGTGGAATAATAAAGATAGGATGGTCCGCAACCGCGATACTAGTCTATAACTAGTCGATCTGATTTAGGAAAGGTCAATGTTATTGCAATTGCCGCTTCCTGTCAAAAAATCTTTTTTAGAGAGATTATTTAATATTCATTTATCACCAATCATTTTTGGTCTCTTTAATTATGTCTTACATGATCAACATCCAGGGGCAAGAAGAAGAGGGGGTCTTCCGAGGGGGGTGCGGGAGCTAGAGGTGCTTCCTAGCAGGAACAACGCTCCTCTGCAGATGACTCTGCTTGCACCAGTAAGTCCTCTTGTTGTTAATATTAATATATATTTCCCTAACTTTTACCGCTCCTTATTTTGAACTATTTCCATTTCCTAATTTTATTTTTTCCCAAATCCTCTTCAATCTATCTGTTTCTAAATTCTTGTTATCCCTGCATTACCTACCAATTTAGTTATTTATATTTCTAGTGTCTGTTTTTGTTTTTTACATCAAATCAAACTGCCTCTGACTCTGTATTAGCCTGTCTGTAGCTTGCTGTCTTCTGGTTTTTCAGTCAGCTTTCCCTCTCCCCTCATATATTTTGTGGACTGCCTAGTGGTGGTACTGTAAGACTCAGAGAATCCATTGGTCCTTACTACTACTAGTATTA
Source organism: Calotriton arnoldi (assembly GCA_963921515.1). NCBI lineage: Eukaryota > Metazoa > Chordata > Amphibia > Caudata > Salamandridae > Calotriton > Calotriton arnoldi. Next base: position 134,709 of record CAWUFW010012840.1, on the reverse strand, counting down.
GTACTACCACTCTGCTGTGCAGTTTGCATGCCCCAGTAAGGTTTTCTAATTATGTTTGTTAAGATGGGAAGGATTTCTTTTCTTTTGCTTTCTCATGCTCAATCAGTAAATGATGGTCACATTGGACACCCCAAAGTTGTGTATTTTATCTTTTCTCGTCTAGGCCTAGTACTAATATTATTAGCAGCAGTGGATGGTGAACAACTGATTACCATGCACCATGGCTGGAAGGAAGTATGAGGAGGAGGAGGAGGAGGATGGCACCATTATATTTTCCAACCAGGAGACCTCATGTTCAATTGTCCGCCCAGTTGGCCACTCTTTTTCTTTTCAAAAACTCAGATTCACCAAGAGCTCTAGCCACTGAGTCCAGTCCTTTGGGCTGTCCTCTTCTTGAGAGGCTTTTCAAAAATTGCCACCCACAAAATGCCCAACCTATATTTTATTATTTTTAATAAGACATACTGTCTAGTCTACTGTATTACCCAAATTGTAGTGATGTGTGTGGTGTATGTCTTGTTTTTTCGAACTTGCAAGTGAAAAAAATAAATAGGGGGAGGAGTATATGGCATCTAAAAAATGTGAAATGTTTTTTCTAGACGTACCGCCCATCAGTGCCGGGGCCAGCGGCGAAGGCGACGTCAGCCAAGTGGGAGCTGATGTAGCAGCTGCAGGGGGTGAGCCAGCAGCAGTGGTGGGCGGTGGTAAGTCATATTCCTTCCTTAATAATGACAATACAATCGCTGCAAGGGTGTACACTGTACTGTTGAGACTAAGTTGTTGTGAACAGTTGAAGAAGACATCCTTTACTTAGCATTAGCGGGAGTTGAGTAACTAATGGCCTCTTCTATCTTCAACTAAGCAGAGAATGTTTCATGAAGAAGACTAAGAGTTAGACGACCTTGATGGGTTGATGGAAAAGGGAAAGAAGGATGGAAGGAGGAAGGACGGGTGACATGTATTATGACTGGCAGAGAAGGATACGTGGGTGAACGAAGGGTGCCCGGGATGCATATAGGTGGCTGATAGGATGCATGGGTGGTTGAAGGATGGGTGAAAGGTGAAAGAAAGTATGCCTGCCTGGGTGGGTGGGTGAAACTGTATGGGTGAAAGGAATCCTCCGGGGGGTTTGATGGGTCAAACTCAAAGGCAAGCAAGGGCGCATGGGTGGTTAAATGACAAATGTATATTGTTGGTGAAAGGTTTGTTGAGAATGATAGCCATGTTTGGATGGATGGATGCCTGGATGGTATCATAGGTGAAGACTGGATGAAGAGAATGTAAAAGAAAATTAAACCGTGCCAGAGTAGGAAAGCCAAGGGTGAAGAATAAAAATAATTCTAGAAGAGCAATGCAATGATAAATGGAAAAATCCCTGGGAAGAAGAATAAACAAAGACTGTGTATTTTTTTCAAGGTTTTTGATTCAAATGTTTGATGTTGTATTTCAGAATACTCCCTTGACTCACAGTACTTTGCAAGCACAGCATATATATTGTGTAAGTACTCACCGATCATTAATCGCCTTCCACCGACTCCGAGGCCCACTCCCGCTCCCTACCCATGTCATTCCGAACGTGTCAGCCATGGATGGCCTATCGGCTGCATGGTTACAAGCAAACAGTAGTAGTACCTCACGTCACGTGACGTTGTGACGTATAGCATCATTCATATTAGTAATCATATCATCTGCCTTGTTGTAGTAGTCAGGGTGAAAGTGAAATTGAGCATTTGCCATTGATTTAACAGAGTATGGCCATAATAGAAAAATAGATAATTGTGTAGTACAGCTGCCCCACCTGCAGACAGCAGTAAAGTAACATGAGTCTGCGACACAAGTATGTCTGTCTGGGGCGCAAGCTGACTGAGCTGGCATGCCTACAAAATTAATTTAGCTAAACAAGAGAGATAAGAAGAATACTTGTCTACTCCATAGTGCCTACTAATGCCTGAAACTCTAATCACATCCAAATCTTAGGGGCCGAGGAAGTGAGGATACCACAAATGTTATGTACTGCTAGTGCTACTGTGCCGCTATACTTTTATGTGTATAATTTTGTGTTACTGTTTTGCTGAGTATTGGTTACAATTGTCCTTTTCCTTTCTTGATATAGCTACTCCTTCCCAACCCAACAGGCAGGAGTTAGCAGCCAAAATCCGGCAATTGAAGCTGGAGGCCATCAGGGATGAATATCGGTGGCTGGTGGCTTTGGTAGAGGAGGGGGAGGAGGCATCAGCTGCAGCCTCCAATGCCCCAGGCCCCAGCAGGCCCCACCAGTGCATCCTGTGGTACGGTGCCATGGTGTGGCAGCCACCCTCCGCAGGTCAACCACTGCTGCCCACCCCTGTTGTTCCTGTAAAAACTTTCAGCACTGCATGCTCCTCTGGATGGTGGGCCTAGAGGGCAGGATCGAGGAGCGCTTCCACCTTCTTGAGCGCAAGATCCGGCTAGCCCACTGCTAGACCTCAGTCTCTTGACTCTTTTTAATCTTTTTTTGGGTGGGTGGGACTTGTTTGGGAGAGGGTGGGAATGTGGGAGTTGGGAAAAACTTGGGTGTTCTTTTTTTAGGACTTGTTTTACTGGACATTGATTGGGGTTAGGGAGAGGGGTGGGTCAGGTTTTGTGGGTTTCTTTCTTTCTAGTTTATGTTTGTTAGGGGAATAAATTATTTATAGCTTTACATATGATGTAATATTTTTTTGGGGGGGTTACTCTTTTACTTCACACTGTTTCCTTTGCTGCAGGGCCGCAGCACGTTTTTGAAACCAACAGATAGATGTGGTACCCTCACTTGTCCTACTACTGTCAGTCTCTCCTCCTAGTCTATTCAGTCTGCAACTAAACCCCCTATGGACTCGGAAGGGTGTGGGTGTGTGAAATTATTAATTTCCATAGTATATACTTTATTGCATCCCCCACACTTCTTCTCTTACCTGTGATTGATGATTAGGCGAAGCGATGGCTGCATGGTGATGGTTTTGTTTCCCAAGAAGCCATGGGGGTGGTAGTAGTAGTAGACAGTAGCATTTGCAAAAAAAGAAATTGAGACAGTCACCTAAGGAAGACTAGGGAACGACTAGTAGAAGTACAGTACACAAGACGAAGACTGCCATCACGAAACCATGATGATAAGCAATCCTAAAGTAAAATAAAACAGATTGGTGGGCTAGCCTAGTACAAGTTATTACAAACTGAAGTTGACTCGAGCTATGAAGTGGACAAGCGTAACCTTTAGTTCTGGAAGGATGATGATGCTGGCAATTAATTATGATGGATTATGTTCCTCTGGAAAAAATTTGAATATTGAATACTGTGCATGGTTGGGCAATCTAATCTATATATTGCTAGTGTGGGATATATATACTTAGAGCAGAAGAAGATCCTCGCCCTGCCTTGAGTTAGTGTTGCTTTCACCACATCTGCCCCAGCAAGTGTGTGATCAATTATTGGTGCAAATTTAATTTAGTCACACCTCAATAAATTACACAGCCTGGGGGCAGAGGGTTAGGGTTTGATGACTGGTTGGGAAGAGCGATTTGAGGGAAACTTTTCACAAAGACAAACACTACACAGGGACAACACATTCATCTTGGCAGCCGACCATCATAAATCTGTTAAGGGAGAAAAAGGAAATGCATGCATGATGATGAGTAGTACTAGACTAGTACAGGGCAGTATATCAATAATGCAATTGTCGGTCTGCCCCCAGAGAGACCCAAGTTACATACAATATGTTCTGTTGTACCGGGCTTCCTTTGAAAGATAACAAATAAAATTAAAATATCTGTAAGAGTCAAATATAAGCAAACATAAACAACACAAAGAGTCGTAATGATTGAAGAGAAAAAAATAATGATACTGTATTATTGCCAAATTGGGAGTTGCATCTCCGTATTCCTCTTGGTCCTTCCTTGGACTATCCGTCCGTCAATTTTGGGTGCCTGGTGGATGCGGTTTGGTAAGGTAAGTGTGAGTTGTTTTTCCAGTATGGCACAGGGTAAAGGGCCTGTAGATGGAAAAACAAAAAGGATATTGAAAAATCAAGGAGAAAAGTTAAACTGCATAATTATGGAGGAGTGCAACAAGAAGACTTTCAGAGGTGGCATGGCTAAATCATGTTTGTTTCCGGAAGTTACCTCCAACAACAGGAACAAGCCCCCCCGCCCAACCTCCATTTAGCTTCGAATTTGAGTCAGACTGCACAGTGAGCACAAACACACACTCAGCAACATAGCATTTTTCAAATTAAGTAAAAAATCAATGCACCGCTGTCAGTTACACCACATTCGCCACCACCACTACACAGACATGCAGGTCTGGTGTTGTTGTTTACCATTAGGCCACTTCACGCCCTGAGTTATTCCATCAATCATCTCTGATCCTCCTGACACTGACTGCGAGTATGGTATGGTGTCCAACTCCGTACCAACAGTGTCCCGAGTGAGTCCATACTCATCCCAACTAAAAAATGCAATGGATCAGCCTCCAGTAGTACAATTTTGTTATTGAACAACAAGAAGGGAACGATTGACTTGAGTCACTTTTTTTGTATGTAGAATAGTAGACATCATTCACAACAAACAACAATCACTCAGCGTGCAATGCATGCCATCATTTACCTGTTCTTCGGTGGCAGTCCCTATAGGCTAGGAAAAGATAGTTATGTACTCAGGCCCCAGGTTTGGAGGCAGGCACACATTTCACGTTTGTTGTATTCGCCATCCAATGTCTGGCTTGAGGGAAATGGCTTTAGGGCGAGTCAGGAGGAGTGGACTTACTTCTCCACTGACTGCACACAGTTACAACTGCAAACAGGCAATAATAGAGTAAGACGGTGGGGATGGATTTGTGAAGCAGAAAGACAGTGACACACACAAATAATAAAGTAAATAATGTTCCTTAGCTATATCTTTTTTTGGGGGGTTTTTTGGGCGTCAAAAGAAGAAAGAAAGCAACTTGAAAGCCTAGTTGTCAGGGAAGTAGAGCTCATCCCCAAACACTGGTGGTTCACCCAGAAGTAGATCACCTAACACACTACTTCCATGACCTGAGTTGCCGTCATCATCTTCCTTCTGTGGTACTTCAGGTATGGTGCAATCCGGTGGTATAAAGTGCTGATTCATTTTGATCATGGTTAACCTCTCCACATTTTGGGGCGAGAGACTGGTCCTTCTCACTGTCAGAATGTCACCAGCAGCACTGAAAACACGCTCAGCAGAGACACTTGGCACTGGGCAAGCCAGATAGTTTATCGCCAGCCTGCTGAGCACTGGCCATTGGCGCCTTTTCCCATACCAATACAGCAATGGGTTTTGATTAAAGTAGACCTCTGTTGGGTCATCCAGATAGGCCTGGACCATCCGCTCAATGGTGATGGGTGCTCCGCTTTGCTTGGCCTCTTTTGACTTTGCCTCAGCACTGGACGTAAGCCCTGCCTGTAGAAACCATTTCTGTGCTGATTTTGGGGATGATGCTCCTGTTCTTGTTGTTGTTGTTCTTGATGTTGTTGGTGGTTTTGGCTGCTGTAAGCCAACCGAACTGCCCTCAGGCTCTGAAGTTGAACTTGCAGTACTTGTTGCAGTACTTGTTGTGCCCTGAAGGAGCGGGCCTCTAGTTCCCTGCCGTTCTTTTTCTAGCTGACTGGCTTGCACAGCTATCCAAGTTTTATAGCTGGCAACATCCCCATCTGAATAAGGAATGAAAGTGTCCAGTAATGGTTTGTACCGTGGATCAAGAACTGTGGCACAAATGTAATGGTTGGATGACACAATGCCTCTTTGCACCCTTGTATTTTCAGATAAGAAAAGGGTTAAGCTCTCCACCAACTCATATGCTTCTTTTTTTTCCTCCACACCTGTGTACAATGCAGACACCTCCTTTAGCTGTTCCTGTAGCATGTGCAACAATGGGACAGCTTGGCCCATGGTACAGTCCTCCTTGCTGACTTCACATGTGAAGACCTCAAAAGGAAGCAGCATCTCTGTCAGGCATTTAACTAGGCCCCATTGGTCCATCTCAATGATCATGCCTTTCACAGTAGCATCCCCTCTTTGCATGACATATTCATTGATTGGTCTGTACTGCTCAAACAGACGTTCAAGCATATAATAAGGTGAGTTCCAACGTATTGGCACCTCCTGGATGAGTGCTTTAACTGGTATTCTATTATCACGTTAAATGATCCTCAGCTGCTTCCAGGCTTTAAAAAAATTGCTGAAATGTGTGAATATTCTTCTGCAGGTGGTCAGTAAGTTGCTGACTCTGTCTTTTTTTCCAGAAAATCTTGAAAACTGATGTTAATGCAGTGCGCCAAACACAGGACCCTGAAATAGCCACCATCGGCCATGGCCTTAACTATATTACTGCCATTGTCCGTGGCAACAAAACCAACGTTAAGCCTTCTTGGTCGCATCCATTCAAAGACCTTCAATCAATCAATAAATCAGAGGCTTTTAAAGCACGCTACTCATCCGTGAGGGTCTCAATGCGCTGGGGGGGGGGAGGGATACAGCTCCGGGTCAGCCAAAAAGCCAGGTCTTGAAGGTGTGCAGAGAGGGGGAGCGTCTGATGTTGACTAGTGTTAAAGTCTTCCAAAATGTTTGCAGCAGTATGGGATTTCTCCATGGCAAACATGGCTACTGTAGCATGCTTCCGAGCGCCATTAAAAATGTCAACAGTGTCAACACCTGCAGATATCTTTTCTCTAACCCCCACAAAAGAGATCCAGTGTGCAGTGATGCACATGTAATCAGTGGCTTGGCAACTGGTCCACATATCTGTTGTCAGGTGGATAGTGTGAACAGCACTCTGCTGCAAAGCTAGTCCAAGCAATTCCAGCACGTCCTGATGTAGTGATGTAACAGCAACTCTGGCGAAATAGGACCGGCTGGGAAACCTTCAATTTCGGGCAGATGGCTGCCACAAATTCAAGAAAACCCACCCCTTCCACAAAAGAAAAAGGGAGGAGGTCCATCGTGAACATTTTAGCCAGCTTCGCATTGTACAAACGTGCCGTTGGGTGGTTGCATTCGTACTGCCCCATCGACCTACACATACTGAGAATGGTAGCCTGGATTATTTCTTTTCTGGTGCCACTGATCCAGGTGACTTCTTGACACCAGATGTTAGGCTCAATGCGCGTTTTTTCATTGTGGTACTCTCTTGCCTTGGACCCCCTTGGTGTCTCGGCCTGACTCTTGTGCCATTGCGATGTTGCTGATGATGATGTGACCAGTACCACTGCACTGCTGGGGACAGGGCTGCTTTGTGTACCAGAGAAAATGTCTCCCTCTTGATCACCTTCCACTGTGATCAGATCTTCTTCATCCCCTTCACCAACAACACTTGCAGTTTTTTGGCCGCTAAGGTGCGCCTCCCACTGGATCAAGTGGTGTTTTCTCAGATGGGTTGTTTGGCCTCCGGTACCATAGTTTGTACCAAGCTTACCCCGACTAACACCTACTCCACAAATGGAGCATATAGCAATGTTCACCTCCTTCCTGTTAACCGAAAAGAAGTCCCAAACTGGGGAGGTCAATTTTCTGATGCTGCTGGTGCCACTTGCAATGTCGGATGAACTGGTAGGTGGGGTGACGTTTTTCTCTCTGCATTACATACTTCTACTGAGGTGGTTGTGGTGGATGTAGGTCGCTGCCAGGATTTTGTAAATATGGCAGCTGGAGGTGGTATTGGTGGTATCTGTGTTGGTGGTATCCGTGCCACATCCCTCACAGCAATTTGGGATGGGGTAATGTCGGTCTCCACTGGCGCAGGGCTAATGTCCATGATGACTGGCTCGTCATCATCCTCCTCTTCTACATCTACCTCCATAACTCTACGGCTTTCTGGAACCTTCCTTTTTCCTAGCCTAGTCTCGTGGCGTGTCTCTCTCTCAGACTGAGGTGGGATCCAAGTGGCATCTAGATTATCAGAAGGGGGCTTGCATAAGATGTTGATGGACTAACCCTCCTTTTCCTTGCTGGGGATCTGGAAGACAATGGATCTTCTGAAAGAGTGGCTTGCTCTTCTTCTTCCTCAGCAGGAAGCTCGATCTCCTGAACTTCCCCTACTTCAGGAGGAACAACTACTATTTAGAGTGGTTGCTGCTGTTTTTGCCCACTAATCTGAGTTTCCTGCATTGATTGGATACTACTTTGCGTTAACGATAAGTCAATTTCAACATTACTGCTCGTTGGTGTTGTTGTGATTAGACTGGCTGCTTCTGCGACAGACATGGGCTTGGGCCTAGGTTGGTGGGTCCACTGATGCGGGGTGCAGCTCTCAGCTTGTTCCCCGGACACCGCTGCTGCAGGTGCAATTTTTGGTTTCCCAAAAAGGTATTGGGTGAAATACCGGTGGTGGTAAGTGGCAGTGCCTTCTTCTTCTAACTGGCAACTTTCTTGGTACTGGAGATGGTACCTTTCTTTGGGGTCATCTTGAAGATGTCAGTTAGCACGCAGTGGCACAAGTTGAAGAGATGTCTGTGATCACACGTCACGTGACGCCGTGCGCAGGCCTTCTGTCTGGCAGTACAATGGGTGATGTTATCTCCTCCTCTTTTGTGCACCTAAAAGCAAAGAAGCAAGAAGAACATCAGTGAAACGTGGCATTGTTGTGGTTCAATTACTAGTACAAACCAATATAATATAATTTAGTGTGTGGTCACACTTGTTAGTGGTATTAATATTACTATTACCTTAAAACAATTAACAATACAGTGTAGCCATTTGTGAGACTTTGACAACAACAAGGGCTTTCATGGTGTACTGTACAGTATACTCAGGAAAGACAGGAAAGAAGAAGAAGAACAACAAAAATACAAATGTAATGGTTTGGCATTGTGCATCATGTGGGATGCAGCATTCAGGGAGCTGCAGCTGACAAATGACAATGGATGAAAGCATTAAGCCAAGGGGAACAAAGGGAAGACAGACATGCAGGCCTATGGCAAAAGCACACTAACTGCCTCTACTGGCCGCCAGCCACATGGTCACAACAACAAGCAGAAGGCCTAGAAAACAATGAACTCAAGCAGGCCTATATGGACACAGACTTTACAAAATGGCCCCTAGCCATATGGGGGGGCTCAGCCAAGGAAAATGCCGGTCCACTATTACAAACACACTCACATACTGGTCCGATAAAGGAGGCATGCTAAACAACACATCTTTAAGGTCACAATGCCAAAAACAAAAATCCACAGGGCTAAAAAGGTTTGCAAGTTACAACCATACACATATCCAACAAAGGCATTTAATTTAACACAGATGGAAAAAAATTTGAAATACCACAAAAAACACATTTTGTATTTTTAATCCAATGCCATCCATGGCCAAAATGATGTAAATTCAACAGACACCACAGAAACAGTTGTTTCATACACCCATGAGTAGCTCTAGGCCTATTGGTTGGAAAACCCATTGGCAGGATAGGCCACATAGTGAATCAATTCGAATCAATATTGCAAATTTATTAAAAACATGGAGAAAATGTAGTGAACTGTGCTACATTTGTGTTGAATAAAAGAAGAAATAAATGCATGCAAAACAGCAACCAGCAAGAAGACATGGCCACCACAAAGAAGGCATGAAGGCCTATGGCAGAAGCACACTGGCTGCCTTCACAAAATGGCCACCAGCCACATGGCCAGGCCACAACAACAAGCAATAAGCCTACAAAGGTAAGACAATGAAGGCCTATGGCAAAAGCACACTGTGCAATGGGTTTCCTTTATAAAAGCAGAAAAATTACATACAAAAAAACAACTAGGCCCTACTGAAACTACAGGTCACCCACCACAATAATTTTTTTATAAAACAATAAAAAGTACAAATAAATCTAGGTGCATGGTCCCAATCAAACATACAACACCAATTTTTCAACTTACTTGTGAAATCTCAAATTCAAAGTCCTCAAATCCAATGATATATGATGCAGCAGACAGAAAGAGTGATCCTTCCAGCTCCAAATCCAAATGAAAAGTGACCAGGAGATGGACAGAGCACTGGGAGGAGCCTGCTGGACAGGAACAGGAAGTTGGAGACTCTAGGGCACTTCCTTCCTATTTAAAAAAAAGAAAAAGGACTCCTCGCACAAAAATGTATAGCCAAATGTCAATTTGAGGAGTTTTTTTACTCCAAACCGTCATTTCAAGAAGGTTTTGATGCTGCTCGGGGAGAGAACCTTCTCCAGATTGTAGTCGCGGTCGATCCTGCGTGTTCGGGATCGCGATCTTCGATAAAAAAACACCGGAACTCCGGTGGCATACTAGAATGATGTGCCTGCAATCACAAACTCTTGCGGAACCATGCGGCCGCCTAGCAAATCTCATGGCACTCACGAACAGTTCGGGAAATCTCGGCGGCAATCGCAGGCACCCGGTAAGTCGCTCCTGCGAGCGCGAAAACGGACTTCAGGCATGTGAACACAACAAAAACTCCACTCCGTTGCGGAGTTTTTCGGCAACTCCACATTCTACGCAGAACGCGGAGTTGCCAAAACTCCGCAAACTCCGTGAGCAGAGCAGAGTTTTACGCCCAGGGTTACTTACTATTTCGTGGTGAGCATTCATGCTGTATTTTATGGAAATCATTCCCATATCAGCAGCTCTGCTGAAACCTAGTAGACAGGCCCTTGATGGTGTGCTTTGGATGGGAGCTTGCACCTTCGTTTTCTTGTGTTACATAGTTGCTACAAATGAACCTTGGCTTTACAAGGGTGTCGATGCAGCCCATGTATACACTTTGGTTTTCAATGACGTCAGTCGTGATAATGGAGACAGTTCATTATATTTCTCTTCAGGTATAATGTTTAACGATGCACCACTGTTGATGATGAAAGTTATCGAACAACCTTTAACTTTTATTGTAATCTTTGGACAAGGTTTGAATGACTTTGGTGCATGTTGACCTTCTTTGACTGGCATTTGTCTTCACATGCGGCCAGTTCTGGTGAAATACATGTTAGAAGAAATGTGAACCAATTAACCTGTTCTGGTGAAATTAATACGATCCAGTGAGAAGCTTTACAAATGATTCATAGAATTTAGAATGAAACATATAACAATATAACATGCTTATAGAGGCCTCATTAGTGGTGTGACACACTGACATATTAAATGTATTTTGAATGTTTCTTAGGCTAATGATGTGGATGAAATAAGTGTACCAATGTAGGTTAGTGAGAGTTTCTATTGAACATGCTAATGGTTCATGGAAATATTAACGTAAATAACATGGTGTATTTATTATTTTAGCATAAGTTGTCGGCCTGAATCCACAGTACATTTTGAAATGTTCTCATTTTTTTAAAGTAACACTTAGATTATCATGCCAGTCTTGTAGAATGTTATTTGTTTCCATGTTTTGCATTGCAGGTGGACAAAAGCTTGTTAGTGAGGAGTAAGAGTATTGTTTCTATTAGATAGTTGAGGAATGATGGAGTTACAGTTAGCTTGGCCTGGTGAAGATAAAGTGGAGGGAGGTGCTTTCAAACGAGAGAAGGAGAAAAGAACAAGGACGAACTGTTGCAGAGGGGCGTACATGGATAAGGCCATGAAAGGAATCGACTTCATGGAAGATTTCGTGGCTGAGTCTGCTGTAGAGTATGTTTTGAGAAAAGCATTATGGGGATATTTGCTGAATACAACTTTGAGTATATGATGCATTGTAGAGAGAGACAGATACCCCATTCCTTTTTGCCTCCTGTCCTGTTTGTGGCTTCATGCTGCTGACCCATCTTATGGTGGAGTGACTTCTTAGGAAGGCTCTAACCACTGACAACTTTTTCTCTTTTAATCTCTTGCCTAAATGCTAATTTACGGATGCCACGTCTGGAGTTAGAGTAGGGATAGATAGAATTAAATGCTTTACACTAACGAAGTGCCGATGCAGGGGAACCTTAACTTTTGCTTCCTGATGTCATACATAATAGTAATTGAACTTGTAGTCATGCTGCATCGAGTAACTCTTTTCAGGAGATTTGGATTTCTCCTGTTTCTTCTGTATTTTTATACTCTCATGCTAAGATTCGTATATGTCCAACTATTTCTGAATTTGTAATGAATTCTGACTAACCTTCATTTGGTTGTTGACCTGGATTATTGTGTAGCCATTTATTGAGTTACACTATATACTAAATTGATTTCTGAAACTTTGCTCTCCTTTACACTTTCATGCTGCTAAAAAGAACCATTGAAGCATCGGCGTTGAAGAAGAATTGAACAAATCGGCCCAGGCCCTTTCAGTTGGTAGCAGAGGATGGTTTGCACATGAAGTAATTGGATAATCTGGAATCCAATTTAAAACAGTCTGGTGTTTTGACCCAAAAGTCCCCAGGTACAGCCACAATGATTGAGAACTGGAGAGGTGATGCGCAGCAAGAACACCTGTGAGAGGAGGAGTGAGCATTAGTAGGATGAGTGTTTGGAATGTGTTAGATTGCGGTGATGATTTGATTGTGCATGTCTTGTGGAGTTGTCGCGAGTTCTGAGTGAATGTGGTTGTCGGGTCTGACGTGGCCCAAGGAGTTGATATACGTTTTTTGGGCCCTGAAGTGGCCTAAGATACCAGGATATTTTGAAGGTGTAGAAGACACTGAGATAGTGATTGTCTGCTGAAGAGTTGAGGGGATTTTTTGAGACGCCGTTGATGCCTCCACCTAAGACAGGGAACTTTGTGTGAATGGGACAATTGAGAATCGTGTAGTAGACCTTCTGCGCAAAGGGTAAACTGTACTGATTTGGGTGAATCCCCGCTGGTCGAGGTTTCGCTGCTAATGTGTATTCTGTAAAGTGTGTCTCTATCTTCTTTTAGAAAGGCAGACAATTAAAGATTATAAGATGATTGTGTGTGTGAATGTGTACGGAGAGATTGTGAACCGCCATTAGGGGTAAGGTGATGTCAGATTGCGCTGGGATAGTTCAGTTGGTGTAAAATTGCACTGAGATTAGTTGACGATAGTCTGTTACATCCTGTGGGTGCTCAAGATAGTAGCACCATCGGTTGGAGTTAACTTTGTTTGGATTGTTGAAATTATATAAATAATCAAAATCATGCAGTGCTTTAAAGTGCTGCAAGACATGTTCCGAGGGGATGAGGGTATTACAACTAGGGTGGGCAAAGAAGCACCACCGGAGGATACACCGGCTGATTATATGGCGACAAACGTGGGACTTCATACTATTATTTGGCTTCAAAATTGGCCCAAGATCAATGAGAAAGAGGGTGCATTGTCATTTCCACTCTATGGCACTTTCAAGTTGGAGATACTTAATCAGATGAGCAGAGTGATGTTTGATATGAAACCTTTACCTAGACCTACACAGTTTGAGGCGCTAGATGCATGGATGCATGCAGCTCATGCTAACCAGAGGGATCGCTATCAGAAAAAGATGAAGAAATCGATGCAAGTGAATGAAGAGGCAACATGGGGTTGAAGAGAAAGAGAGTAGACATGATTGAGGGAGAGAGATTATATCCTGCACAGATAAGGGATAAGGACGCGAAAGACAGGGACAAGAAAATGAGGCAGATGGAAACGATGACAGTGACACTGATGACAGCTTGCTAAATGGGTTGTTGGCTGATCGTCCACCCCCTTATAGTCGACAACAGGACGGAAGTTAGAGAACTCTCGATGATACTGTTAACACTGAAAGGGAGTCAGCACCAGTAGCCCTAGATCCTGGTTTTGTGGGAGTCATATCAACAGTAGCGAGGTTAATAGAAAAGAGAGAGAAGAGGTCGGAACAGGTACGAGAGGGGGATCAGATGAGTATAACCTTAATGCTGCTTCGAGACTACCAGAAGCTCTTACAGTATTCGTCACGATTGGGCCTATTGTTACCATATATGACCCGAACTCGACAGGGAACAAAAATCAATGACAAAACATGAGTACTGAAGGGACACTGCAGGGCAGATCAGCAAATATTAGTCGGGGTTTTGTTCCACTGACTCCTGTGAACTCAAGTACTCCATATGTAGTGACAGCAGACCCCTTTGTAGTACAGAATAGCTCTCATACTGGGAGACACCTACCTGCAAAAAGCGCTGATTCGGACCTAACAGGGTGGAGAACAATCCCCAGGGTACACAGTAGAACACCTCGAGAGACAGGGGTGATGCAGGGAACACCCGACAGTCAACACATTTTTGATATCTCAGATTTAGAGTCATGGCTTAGGGACCACAGTAATACTAAGGAGAATCAGAATATGCAAGTGAGTCAGGGTACGATAAAATCTGTAGTGAAGGTGAAATTGGTGGATGTGCTGAAGATGAGAGCTGAGTTGGATGAGATAATCAGTGGAAATCTAGCTATTGATCAGATAGAGGCGTAAGAACCTGATGAATTACTGTTTATGGAGAAAGATGTTACTAGGAGAGTAAGACAGGCACTTGAGAAGCTAACGGAATTGGCTCAGAAATATGATGTAGACCTGACTCAAACAATGATGTTGCAAGGGAATCATAGACTTGCTTACTGTGACTAGGAAACAGAAGACAAGAGAGTACCTGGATTTAAAACACACATATTCAGAAATTGGTGATAGGAATAAGAGCATGGAGTATGTTAGATAAATGGGAAGAAAGGTGGTAAAAAAAGAAAAGTGCAAAGCAGGGTACAGGGAGCTGCCTCCTACCGGAGGGGAGCAGGAGTAGAGACTAATCTGTTATGGGAAGTGCCTACTGGGGTATATGTATAAATTAATTTCTGAAGTTGAGGGTAAAGCCTGCTGAGTAGAATAAACAGGTCGATCGATGTGTGAAGATTTCAAAGGTTTTGTGGATTGATTTGAATACGTGGATTGATTTGAATACGTTGATTGAAATTGTGGTCCCTTGTCATTTGTGGTCTGCATGCAAGATAGCCATAGAATGCCTGAGAAGAAACCAGAGAGGAAACCAGTGACCCACAGTCCATTGCCGATGGTAAACAAAAAATATGATCAGGTGATTACATGGTTGAAATCCAAAATAGCCCCACAAGATATTGATTGGGTCAAAATTGATATAACAACCCAAGAGCCCAAAGAAACTATTCATGCTTACTATGAAAGGCTGTTACAAGCCTTCAAACAGTACAGTGGATTAGATCCCCTCGACCCCTGAGACATGGGACAGTTCATGTCGAAGTTTGTAACAGGATTGAGGCCCGAGAATAGGATCATGATACAACAGCATTTGATTTGTTGGCAGAACAAGACCATTGATGAAATCCTGCGTTAAGCCAGGTATTGTAGCGAGAGCTACCCAAAAGGGAGGGCAGGTACAGGCACCTGCTGGAAATGTTGCTCATGCACAGGCAACTCACCCCGCGGGAGTTCAGACACAGACTAATGGAGGATTACAAGGAAGAGGTAGAGGTATCCCCATAGATCCAAAGACAGGAATAGATGTTGCTATGCTGAAGAAGTCCACAATGTGTCATTTCTGTAACAAGGTGGAGAATTGGAAGTGTGAATGTCATCTTAACTCTGCAAATCAAGAGCAAGGTGGAGGATTTAGCCAGGGACAGAGAGATGTGGTATAGATACAGACTGTGATGAGGCAGAGATCACAGAATATGGGGGGCTCAGGGGCACGTAATGCCAGTACCACAACCTCCAATTATATTACAGGGAAATCGAACGAACCACCAAATACCCCTGATGGAATCTTTTGATGAGTTTGGTCTAGATATGTCCTTATGGCGGTGCTTGAGAGGGGAGGAAGACTGTACACTTGGCTCAGTCTTACAGGTAGACCGGAAAGGACCCTACATTGATGCAGATGTTGATGGTCACCCAATTACATTCTTGATACTGTGAGAATGGCAGAAGCCCCAAGCCTACCCCTCTCAGGAAGATCGATCAAAGCTGTAGGAGTTGCTAACAAAAGACTGTCAAATCCTCTGAGGAGATACCTGTCAAGATTGGGTCCTTTGTGGACCGTCATCAGTTTGTGGTTTGCGACTCAGATCCTGTGTGTCTGTTGGGTTGCAACTTGTTGTGTAAACTGAATTGCACCATATATTGCACACTGTTTCCTCTTCTGACGGTGGAGGATATGCCTTTAGACCTTAGAGATACAGTCTCCATAGTAGTGTGGGACTTCACAGGGAAAGAAATTGGACTCATAAAAGGAGTTGAACCAGTCCACATACAGGTCAAGCCAAACTCTGAATTTCTGAGAAAACCTCAGTACAATTTGACACCTGAAACTGTGGTGGGTATCACACCTGTGATCATGGAAAAGAGTGAGAGTGATCTTACGTTTTTAGTTCATAGTCCTTGGAGGGTGTTTTTAGACTACACTGCACATAATACAAATTGTATGGTACTTTCTACTTAGATGTATTGTTTCCCACAATATACCACATGGAGGATTTGGAAGCTCCTGGGCAACAAGAGAAAGCCAGACAGAAACATGGTGCGAGTGCTGGAGAAATGGTAGAGGACATTTTTGGAGCTATGATACCAAGCTTAGGGGTAGTGCTGAATGACATCAAGATTAGGTAGGTGTCTACCATAGGTGATAAGCTTTCTACCAATACTTCTAGATCCCTATTGCTTATAGATGGTAAAATGGTTTTGATCAGGGCTATGGTGATGCAGAATTGACTTGCTTTAGATGTTTTACTCGCAAAAGAGGGCAGAGTCTGTCGGATGTTGAAAGTACAACAGTGTTGTACTTATATCCCTGACAAGAGTAAAGATTTACAGAAACATATTAGTAACATTACTGAGTTACATCAGGAGTTGAGCGATTTAGCTACTGAAGGTGTTTGGGATAAAGTTGGACAAGGATTTGGTGCAATTGGAAGGTTGTTTGCAAACTTAGGAAGTGGATTGTTCGGTTATATTGATCGACCAATATTGGTCTTCTGTATCATTGTCTTGATCAGCATGGTAAGGGGATGTAAGTGGCACAAGGCAAGTAAAAGAGATCAGAGGGGAAAATTCAGGAAGATAGAGAGGCTTCAAGACAACTACTACAATAATCTGAAGCGTATGGAGGAGTTTAGACAAAGAAGAATGGCGACAACATCTGTTTAGATCGGTTCAATTGATTAAGATTACTTAGAAGATCATCTAATAGGTTTATCTGATGAGATAGGATAATTATTGTGATGACTTTACGTCATCAGAGGGGGGTAAGTATCCAGTATTCAGTACCTGGTAGGAGTACAATGTAATTGCTTGTAGTATGCACTCACATATTATTCAATGTTTGGTGAAACTAGAGGTTAGAAGAAATGTGAACCAATTAACCTGTTCTGGTGAAATTACTAAGATCCAGTGTGAAGCTTAACAAAAGATTAATAGAATTTGTGCTGAAACGTATAACGATGTAACATGCTTATATAGGCCTCATTAGTGGTGTCACATACTGACATATTAAATGTATTTAGAATTTTTCTTAAGCTAATGATGTGGATGAAATAAGCGTACTAATGTTGGTTAGTGAGCGTTTCTATTGAACATGCTAATGGTTCATGGACATATTAACATAAATAACATGATGCATCTATTATTTTAGCATACGTTGTAGGCTTGAATCCACAGTACATTTTGAAATGTTCTCATTTCTTAAATTAATGCTTAGATTCTCATGCGAGTCTTGTGGAATGTTATTTGTTCAGATGTTTTGCATTGCAGGTAGACAAACGCTTGTTATTGAAGAGTAAGGGTATTGTTTCTATTAGATATTTGAGAAATGAAGGTGTTACAGTCAACTTAGCCTGGCGAAGATAAGGTGGAGGGAGGTGCTTTCTCACGGGAGGAGAAAAGACCAACGATGAACTGTTGCAGAGGGGTGTACATGGAAAAGGCCGTGAAAGGAATCAACGTCATGGAAGATTTCATGGCTGAGTCTGCTGTAGAGTACGTGTGAGGAAAGCGTTATGGGACATTTTCTGAATACAACTTTTTGAGTATATGATGCATTGTAGAGAGGGACAGATACCCCATTCCCTTTTGCCTTCTTGACAGAGAGCTCCTTTCCTGTTTGTGGCATCATGCTGCTGACCCATATTATGGTGGAGTGACTTTGCAGGAAGGCTCTAACCACTGACACCTTTTCTCTTTTAATCTGTTACCTAAATGCTAATTTAGGGTTGCCACGTCTAGAGTTAGAGTAGGGATAGGTGGAATTAAATGCTTTACACTAAAGTAGTGCCGATGCAGGGGAACCTTAATGTTTGCTTCCTGATTTCATGCATAATAGCCATTGAACTTGTAGTTCTTTTCATGCTGCATCGAGTAAATCTTTTCAGGAGGTTTGGATTTCTCCTGTTCCCTCTGAATTTTTATACTCTCATGCTAAGATTCGTGTATGTCCAACAATTTCTGAATTCGTAATAAATTCTGACTAACGTTCATTTGGTTGTCAACCTGGATTTTTGTGTAGCCATTTATTGAGATACACAGTATACTACATTGAATTATGAAACGTTGCTTCCCTTTACACTTTCATGCTGCTAAAAAGAGCCATTGAAGGATCGGCATTGAAGAAGAACTGAACAAATGGGTCCAGGCCCTTTCAACAGTATTATTTTATAATTCTGATTATCAAAGGCGTCTCTTTGAAAACCCGGTTGTATTCGCCTTAAGTGTTAACACTTTGTATAACATATAACTTTATGTGGCGTGGCAGCGCAGTACCTTTATGTATGGCCTGACCAGCAGGTTCTCGGCCAATGACGTGTAGATTCTGCAATTCTGTTGTTGTTGTCAACTGCTTCACAACAGCTGGAGCTGCGCTTTGACTCCACTTGTATTAAGCATCGATTTCGTGCTTCGACGATGGCACACAGGGCACGTACAAGCAGTTTGGTTGGACCACTGCAAACTCTCTGGAAGAGCACTGTTGCTCTTCGGTTTACTTATTACCTATCACATTGCCATTTGTAGCGTCTTCCCCAGTCTGGATACCCTCCAATGACTACGCCACACACTGAGCTTATTATTACACATCTTCTGCGTGTAACTGCAAACTCAACCTTCTAAATCAGCCTTCATTGCATTCCACTCTAACACTTTTGTCACAGCTCTACAGAGTCCATCAGGAGCCAAAAGGGTTTGGTCATTGTTAACTCGCAAGACACTACATCTACCAATATTGGAACACAGATAACAGATATAACACATACAATCCAAAAGTGAATGATGGATAAATGTCATGCTTACTAGCAGTGGGCAACAGATACACTAATATTCCAATATGGTTCCATGACAATAAATTGACCTAAAGATTTTTTGAGACCCAAAAATATTATGTCAAAAAATATTGTTAATATTAATATTTTTTTCTTATATATCATCAAAAACAAGGCAACAATATTGATTTTTTTAAATAAATTCATACTGTAAAACAATATTTTTAAAATATTGAGCTTATTATAGTTAAAAATAATACAATGTAAACTGCATAGTTGTAATCAATAATATCTATCTATCTACATGTATATATGGCGTTATCTGTTGTTGCAGTATTAAAGTGCTTGTTTGAAACTACGCTGGTCTGGAGTGGCTCATTCCTTCACTTGGATTAAAGGTGACGGTGGTCTTTGCAATATATATATATATATATATATATTCATATATATATATATATATATATATATATATATATATATATATATATATATATATATATATATATCACTTTTCCTCGTGATACATCCTGCTGCTAGCGGAACAAAGACAAGTGCAGACCTCCAATGGTGCAAGTATTTTTTATTTTCAGTCTTCTTCCATAACGCGTTTCGGCCGTGCAAGCGGCCTTGATCACATGACGGCGCCCAGCAAGACATCCCGCAATTTAAAGTGCCAGTGCTTAATTCATTCATGAAAATAGACAAAATACTCGGATCGCTCCGAAAGTACCCGCTTAAATGCTTTCAATTCATGTTAAATGACATTTCTGACATCTATTACACTTTTAACATATGGTATGTTCACTGTTATAAAAATATAAATATTATTTGAAAACATATAGTCCAATGCTGTCAAACATCAAAATAACGGCTTGAATGCCTATTGATCCGTATTGTAAATTTCATGAATTAATATGCTACGTGAAAAATACACAAACTTAAAGTGCCCCCTTGACGTGGAAATGAACATATAACACCAAATCTTCTCGATACAAATAAAGAAAGGTGAATAATATATATATATATAACAGATCCCAAATACCTCTGCTCGGTATGCCACATTGTATTCATCTGTTAGTATTGAGAGTAAGGTTCACCTTAGGCCTTTACTGAATGAGACCGATCCACTGCTGTGCATCATTCTTTCATAGCATTAATGCCTTTTATACACTTCAGTAGATCATTTAAGATCTGTATCAACTTATTTCAATGAATAAATAAAGTGACATTGTGCAACAGTACTTCGAATAAAGTAACTTATGCCATTAAGGTGCAACTATAGAGAAATCAGGAATTCAAGTTTTTACAGGTGTGCAAACAATCACAGTGCATTATTAGATCCATTTGGCCAAGATAGTATCTCAAAATTGATCAATCAGATTTCTTGGAAGTTACTAAAAAGTGACCTAAGAGACAGTATTGGTAGAAAATACCATAAAAACCCTGTTTAAAATGACCAGAAATAAGACACAATGATAAAACTACCCTATGTCTAAAACCACTCCTTAAAAACAAGGCTAGTTCTAAAACGATGGATAGTTCAACCATTGTCTCCTAACCAGGGAAGAGAGGGAAACTATGTATGAGCCCCTCTTTAAAAATTACATAAAAACAATTTCATTACTTTAAATTCATCTTCATAGAGGTTGACGGATCTGCGGTTATATGCTAAGAAGACCAAAATATTAATCATAGAAAAGTGTGAAGATCTTCTGTAATGTTGAGCCCGCCCGGAGACTTGGAGTCGAACTCCAATATATAGCTAGTCTCCAAGCGTCTCAATTTTGCTTCTCTATCACCCACTCTTTTTGTAATGGGGATGGCTTCAATGGCAAAATAACGCAGATATTGTGGGTTGCTATCATGTACAGATTGAAAATGCCTCGCAACAGGGTAATTCTGATCCTTGTTGATTATTGCCCTATTATGTTGCAGAATGCGTTTATGGACTGCCAATTTGGTACTACCTATATATTTCAAATGACAGTCACATTCCAAGACATAAACACAGTATTCTATCTTACATGTTAGATGTTGCTTAATTTCCCTGACTGTTTCAGAAAAGGCAGTTGTATAAGTTTTCACATTGATTCCAAATTGGCAGGCCTTACAAGATAGACATTTAAAAAAACCTTTCCTTATTGTCAACCACATATCTTTGCGGCAACTCTCCTGACTGTTTTTGACTAACATGTTCCCCATACTCATTGATTTTCTAAAGGAGATCGAGGGATTGGAGGGCATCTGGTCACCTATCACAGGATCATCCTGGATAAAGTGCCAATTATGTCTTATGATGCTCCTCAGTTGTTTCTCCTGTTTAGAGTAGGTTAAAATAAGCCTTACAGGTTGTATACTCTGTTCTACAGCCATCTGGGATGATTTAGAATTATAGACGAGGAGATCCCCCTGGCCCTCGCTTGAGATTTTCTCATAGCGGCATCCACTATTTCAGTGCTGTAGCCCCTGGCTAGAAATCTGGCACGACTTTCCATTTGCTTCATCCTCGCATCCTCTGGATTGCTACAGATGCGACGGATGCAGAGCATCTCCCCATAGGGAATGCTCTTGATTAAATGTGAAGGATGTGCACTCGATGCATGTAAAAGTGTATTACCTGCCGTCGGTTTTCTAAAAAGGGTAGTGGTTAAGACATTATTTTCTGCTAAAATTTGAACATCTAAAAAGGTCACTGAGTGCCTGCTGATGGTAAAAGTGAATTTAAGATTAAAATCATTTTGATTGATCTCATCTATGAATTTTATGGCACTTTCTTCACTTCCTCGCCACACAATAAAAAGATCGTCAATAAAACGCATCCAAGAGACAATGTTAGTGGTGTATACTTGTTCATACTTTCGCATGAGGACCAGTTCCTCCCACCAGCCCATAAACAAACAGGCATAGCTGGGGGAGAAACTGGCCCCCATTGCTACACCCTGAATTTGTTGGTAAAACTGGCCATTAAAAAGGAATAGATTGTTTTCCAAGCTAAAAAGCAACATATCTAACAACATGCGTGTGTGTTGTGCATACATCATAGGTCTTGCGCTAAGGAAATGCTCCACAGCTCTCAGGCCATCCTGGTTTCTGATGCAGGTATAAAGAGAACATACATCCAGTGTTACAAGCAATAAATCAGAGTCCCATGGCACATCTTTGATTTTGTTTAAAAAGTCACTTGTATCCTGGATATATGATTTTAACTGTTTCATATGTACCTGCAGAAAATAATCAATGTACCTGGAGAGATTTTGCAGTGGCCCATCACACGCTGCAATGATCGGCCTGCCTGGCGGGTTCTCCATGCTTTTGTGGACTTTTGGTATAAAATAAATATATGGCACCAACGGGTGTTCTTTTTTAATAAATTTATATTCATCCCAACTCAAAAGTCCTAAACTCTTCCAGGCCAACAGATTCTTAAACAAGGAGTCCTGAGTGCTCGTGTACTTGAGTGGAGTACTTTTTCTATAGCATTGAGGGTCATTTAATTGACTGTATGCTTCCTTCAAATAGTCTCTCATAGGCCAAAGGATGATATTTCCGCCCTTGTCAGAGGTTCGTATCACCACATCTTCCTTCTGTAGTTTTAAAATCAGTTGATTGTATTTTCTTTCTCTATTGGTGTATGTTTTTTTCGATCTGTTGGTGGCGTAGGTTAATTTCTTGATCTGACTTACAACATGGTCACTGAAGGCATCGAGTCCATCGCGTGCTGCCATGGGGACAAACTTTAATTTCATTTTAAATGGTGTTTCTGGCCTGGCCTGTCCACACAAAGAAGGAATATCTTGGCTGTTCAATTGCTCCCCACTTTCCAGTTGGCACAAATCCCGGTATAAATCAATGTCCGAGACCAATAGCCCCGGAAAGTCCTTGTTCGGTGTAGTTTTGGTGGTTGTGGCCATTAAATCAGGTGACGACCTTTGTAAATGAAATTTTTTGAGTTTTAATTTTCGTATAAACTGATAAACATCAGCTCTTGTTCTGGTGTACTGGAAGTTTGACTCCGGGCAGAAGGATAATCCCAGGGAGAGTAACTGGGTTTCCGCTACTGACAGATTAATGTTGGCAAGGTTCACGATTGTATTCGCCTCCTGTTTTTCAAATTCTCCGTCAGAGCTTTGCTGTTCTCCGTTTGAATTAGCTAATTTTGCCTGGCTCGGCCCCGGCCCCGCTTCTTGGGCTTTCCATTTCCTGCGGGCCTGGCGTCTCCCCCTTCTCCTTTGGGATTTTGTTTTGTGACCATTCCTTGTTTGCGTGGTCGCTGGGTATCCCTTCTGCCCTGCTTTAAAATGTCTAATTCTTCCCCCAATGTGAGCTTGATTCCATGCTCTACATTTTTTCTGCCACCTTCATTATCCGATTCACTCTCGTGTACTGAGCTTGTCTCCGACAGTGAAGATAATTCAACACGCTGTTTGTTTATTCCATTGTCCCCCTGCATCCGTTTATTTGCTGTGGCTGCCTTTAATGAATCATAGCGCCGTGCAAAAGTAAAAATTTGACCGTTAGCATAGTCGTCACGGTCTCTTTTAAATTTATACGCCTTGCGTACCTTTATTTTTTCTTCCTCTTTTGCCAGTCTGTTCGTCATTTCTTCTCTCATTTTTTGTCCTAGCCGGGAATCGCCTTCTTGCTGTTTGATACTCTCCTCAAGGGCTTCAATCTTGATTTGTAGATCAGCCCTATCAATTTCTGTGTATTTTACCAGTATCTGTACCAGTCTTCTTGATGATTTGAGGTTACATTCACCCCACTCCGCCATCATCAGGGGGTTAGGCGCCTCATAACTGGGGGCAATCATGATACGCAACCCCCTAGGGACTCTCCCTACATCAAGATATCTCTTTAATGTGCGCGCCTCCCACCACTTAGACTGTTCCTGGCGTTTGTATTTCTCCAGCAGCTTAAAGTTCTCTTTAAGACCATTAGTTCTGGCATTAGAGACCTCTGATCCCTCTGTGTTGACTTCGGTTTGATTCTCTATAGAATCTGAAAACATTTCCTCAGCGGCGAGCTCGCGGTTCCTGAGCGCGTCGGCAGACATTTGACTTGATTTTGCATAAAATAATAGCTCCTGAAATCAATCCCAATGACGATGCAGAGCAATGCCCAAACACTGTCCTAGGTTGCAAGGAGACAAACACACCTCCCAACCCTTGCAGCACTGAAGTATACGGAGTACCTTTGAGTTTGTAAGCGCTCAGTGTCCGGAAACAACCCCCGTCTTGTACCTGCTCAGCCGAGCGATATCCCCTGACGTGTGGCGGCTTCCTTACTTCACGCTACCTCGTATCTCCGATTCCGCTGATCAAAATTTTCGTGCTGCAACTGGGGTTCTCCGTCCGTTTCACTCCAAACTCTCTTGTGTGCCCCAGGGGTCCCCGCCGTAGCACTGCCACAAGCCCGCGGCACTGCAAGCAGGAAACCTTGATGGGGCAGATGGACTGCCTGCTACGGAGCCTTCTTCCTGGGAGGGGGTCTGCAGACCGGCAACAGTCCAGTGCCGGTAAATATCACTTTTCCTTGTGATACATCCTGCTGCTAGCGGAACAAAGACGAGTGCAGACCTCCAATGGTGCAAGTATTTTTTATTTTCAGTCTTCTGCCATAAAGCGTTTTGGCCGTGCAAGCGGCCTTGATCACATGACGGCGCCCAGCAAGACATCCCACAATTTAAAGTGCCAGTGCTTAATTCATTCATGAAAATAGACAAAATACTCGGATCGCTCCGAAAGTACCCGCTTAAATGCTTTCAATTCATGTTAAATGACATTTCTGACATCTATTACACTTTTAACATATGGTATGTTCATGGTTATAAAAATATAAATATTATTTGAAAACATATAGTCCAATGCTGTCAAACATCAAAATAACGGCTTGAATGCCTATTGACCCGTATTGTAAATTTCATGAATTAATATGCTACGTGAAAAATACACAAACTTAAAGTGCCCCCTTGACGTGGAAATGAACATATAACAACAAATCTTCTCGATACAAATAAAGAAAGGTGAATAATATATATATATAACAGATCCCAAATACCTCTGCTTGGTATGCCACATAGTATTCATCTGTTAGTATTGAGAGTATATATATATTGGTGGGAGGAGCTGGTCCTCCTACGAGACCATATACCCCAGGTAACTAACAATGTAAAGGTCTGGTGGAGGTACATTGATGACCTCTTTGTAATTTGGGATGGGTCAGCTATCGAAGCAGAGCATTTTATTGAGGGGCTCAATAGCAATCAACTAAACCTGCATTTCACAGCTTCCATAAGCAATATAAGTGTCAATTTCTTAGATGTAGAGGTTTTCATAAAGGATGGCAAACTAGAGACCAAATTGCATAGAAAACCTACAGCCGGAAACGCAGTTCTGCATGCTGGCAGCGCGCACCCTAAGCATCTCATCCACAGCATTCCCTATGGGGAGATGCTTAGACTCAGACGGAATTGCAGCTGCCAGGAAGATCTAAACATTGCTCAAAATAGCAGCAAATTAAGATTCCTAGAAAGGGGATATACAATCAAATGCATTGATGCAGCAATACACAAAAGCAGGTTGAAATCCAGGGAAACACTACTCAAAAAAGGAAAAGAAAAAGACAAAGAACCAGATAAAGAGGGAGGACCGGACCTAACTGTAAACACTGGTAGATCCGAGGAAGTTGACATTTTCAGATTTATCCTCCAATATAATAAACAGGAAAAACAGGTTAGAAAGATCATAACCAAAAATTGGCCCCTGGTTCTCAGCGACCCCACAATTGGTCATCTGTTTTCTAACAAGCCAGCAATCACTTATAGTAGGGCTACATCCATGAGAGACATTGTGGTTCACAATGACCCGGGTGCCCCAAACAAAAGTACGTGGTTGACGCAAAGAAAGGGGTTCTTCAAATGTAAAACATGTAAGGCCTGCCAATATGGCAGTAACAAAACGACATACAGAGCCCCTTTTAATGATAAGGATATACCTATCAACAAATTTCTCAGCTGCAAGTCTGACTATGTCATCTATGTGCTGGAGTGCCCTTGTAGGCTACGCTATATTGGTAGCACTATATTACAAGGTCATAAAAGGGTACTCCAGCACATTAGAGCCATAAAAAACAGAGACCAGGCCTATCCTGTTGCCAGACACTTCGGTGAGATACACAATGCAGACCCAAAAGGCTTGAGCTATTATTTAATAGACTCTATCCCTCTCAACAAGAGAGGGGGGGACAGAGAAAAAATGCTCAGACATCTGGAGTCTAATTACATAATCAATCTTGATACCAAACAGCCTAATGGTCTGAACGCCACTGAAGAATTATATACTTGTCTGTAATCTCAGGATCAATTAAAGAGTCACAGTTACGACATATTGTCCTAAATAACATCGGTATTGCATTTCATCGCACAACTGTCATTACGACAATAAAGTTGTTTTATTAAATTTTTATTGCCACCGCATATCACAATGTTTTTACACATAAGGTTAGGTAGTTTTTTCTTTTTCCTTTTTTCCCCGTTCTTTTTTTACTAATAGTTATAAGGTTTTAATCATCAAATCATGGTATTGCACTGGTATCAAGCACTTTAATAGTAATAGGTTTACATGAATTGTTTACATTATATGTACTGTATTTGCGTATTTTGCACTTTTCTGATTAGTCATTAATAATGTATAATAACAGCAAAAAAATTTAGACAATGATGCTTCAAATGTTATGAAAGAGGCCACATTAGTACATTATTTTTATGTATTTTAGTATCAGTTTTAAGTGCTTTTACAAATTTTCAGTACTATTTCAAGACGGATATTTTAGCATATTTTAAATGGCTATTTTGATGACGCAACCCGTTGAGGTATTATACCTGGATGTTAATTATCTATTCAGACAAATTGAGAGAGTGCGTCTCAAAACCTACAATCTAAATTTAAACTCATATCTAAAGTCTGTTGTTCATTTCTATGTATTTTAACTTATAGGCACTTGTCACTTTAAGAGAACACATGGTTAAGCATTAAGAAAAAAACGTTATAAAAGTACTACCCACCTGACAGAGCGTGTCATGTGATCAAGGCCCTTGACGGGCTGAAACGCGTCATGGCTGTAGAGGTCGGAGAGCACTAATAAACTGTTCTGCACCAATTTGTGGTCCGTGCTCCGTTTGTGGTGAGGATTCCCAGGTGGTTGACGGAGTTGTTGTGGATATATATATATATATATATATATATATATATATATATATATATATATATATATATATATATATATATATTCCTCTTCACGATCCACCATTGTGGGTGTCATGGCGGTCTTCAGTGGTGCATCCTCAATCGCGGCAGGAACACGCAGCTGACTATTTTATCTCCACACATACTGTTTTCCTCAGTACAAAACGAGTCGCACTCCCACGTTGTAATTCCAATATTGCTTTATTGCTTATGTCATCAACTTGGTTAGGTTGTCAAAGTAATCCACCTTCATTATGTGGCTCACAAACCATAAACCACTATCCATCCTGACACTCGGATCCAGACCACGCAAACACTCATAGAGCACATGCTTGTCAAGCACCCTTAACCTCATTCACATCCCACTCACTAGTATATATACACCATCCAAACAAAACACCTTTCTCTTCATGCTGATCAGTGCACATTCTGAAGTTCTCTATACCCCTGCTTTGCAGACATCATCACACATCACATCAACTGGATGCACATATCACAGAAGAACTCACACCCACATACATCTTATCCATGCCAAATTCTCACACTAGACATGTGGAAGACTTTCAGGCATCTACAAGTGCACATGGCATTGCATCTTTAGCCATTTGAGATCCTCATATGACACTTTCCCATGCCAACATCCAAGAAAACTACATTCAACCTGTTTCACAGACTCCCTGGACCCAAAATATCCGCCTCCCTGTAGGTCAGCCATCCTATATTTCTTAGAGAGTTCAACCTTTCCAGAGAGTCAACCGCCAAGACAATGATTGAATCACTTTACATCCTCCTCAAAACGCTGGACATTAAGCACCAGGCCTACAAACTCCAGTGAAACACCATTGATTTATCCAAAACTGCCTCTCTCTCTCAATCCAACACAGGTCTTTGATGAGTAGAAGAACAATTAAAAGAGACCCCTGTACTCTAATACACCAGCAGGACCAGGGGAAAATGACACTAGAAAGAAAAATAGTTCCTGCCTGGTGGAATTATTGCAAAAACTCATACTTTAGAGAGCGCAATGAGTCGCATCATAGCCCATGCACACAAATATGGGAAACAAATCCTTAGTATAATTCTTCTCAACACAAAAAGTTTCAAATTTTATTAATTTCTTTTTTCTTCATGTTTTATAAATATCACATAACAATATATAAATTCTTGAGATAAATACTGTAAGACAATAGACAATACACAATGTTCATAGATGAAAAGCACAAAATGATATAAAGAACATGTCCCCAATGCCAAAAGTTCACAGTGCATCAGAGAGCTTCCCCCAAACACACATCTCAAACAAACTCATATATACTCATATATACTCAAACCAAACATACCAAACCATACCCACCCTTCAATCATTTAGACAAAGGAAACATTTCTTAGTAAAAGCAACTCCAGATCATTCTCAGTAGACCAGAACAGAAAAAATAGATTGATCCTATATCTTTGTATGGAAGAATAACTCTGTCTCATTCATAGTTAGTAGCTGTAGAATAGCCCAGAGTTTGTGCATTCACAGGGACTCAATTTCAGTAACGGTCCTGGTCTGACTGATCTCAATATAAGCGCTGAATTTACCTCACTATGCCCATCCCCACCCATCAAACACATCAATGCACCAAAGTCAACTTAAAAGAGAAAAACAAACACTGCTCTTTCAAGGACTTCACTATATACCCTTGCCAAGATGAACTTGTCTGTTTCTCCCTCTCCATCCAACCTATATCAGATGTCAACACACTCAAACCACTATCTTTCAACCCTAATTCATGAGCACCATAGCATTCTCAAGCCCTTTCACAGAGCACACTATCTGGATTACCAAAGCCCAAGTCAACTCCCACCAAACTTAAAACACTCCAATGCACATACAGATCCCTCATCACATCAGCAAAAGCCTCTATCTACAAGACAACCATTACCTAGGCAAGCAAAAGAAGTAAAGCATAGATAACAACTTGGTTAACCTTTTCCCTAACCTACCTATTCAACTATAAATTGACAAGTGATGTCATTAATATTTTGTGAAGATATATCAAATCAACACCCACAGTGAAAATATCAGGCAGGCAACCATATTCCCACTAAACACCACTTCTATACCACCAAATTATTCACCTTCATCCTCCTCTCACAGACTGAACTCACTGACATTCTTAACTCTCTCAAGGTCACACCTCTGAAGACAAAAATTCTATCATCATCAAATGGCTCCATAGGAAGCCCCCATTCCCTTCCTCAATATTGTCGACCCCTACATCAACCAAAAGCCAGGACATTGGCAAAATGAGAATCAGAAAACTCCAAAAGAGAGAAAATCAGAAGACAACCTTTCTCCATCTATATTCTTATGATCTGGATCAACATAACCAGCAGAATCAGAGCATTCACAATACTACTGCATTTATACCCATCTCTTCAGAGAACACTATGTGGTATATTTATTAACATTTTGCTTGCTGTAGCATGGGTGTAATGTTATACTCGTCTTGCAAGCTAATGTGTCTAGTGACTGCAGTTTGGCCAGCAATACAGGGGAAATGATGAAAGGCACTTGAATGGAGATCCGAGACTTGGTTTAGTGCTGTGGAGAGTTGGGGAAGCCAGGCACCCATAGATTGGCAAGGTTGCCTGCTTATATTTAAATGTCTCTGTAGGCATTCTGCTACCTTTTATTGGCCCCACCAAGCCATATAGTGACCTTGGATAAAAGCAAGTGAATTAGCAAGACTTTTATATCACCAAGAGCCTGGAGTAGGATTTGAAAACATGAGTGCTGCCTTTATTTGTAATGGTGAACTGGCACTATGAGATACAAACATTTTGGTGAAAATGAAATGTCCCACTATTCACTAATGTAGCAAATAACTTGGTTGTGAGTAACTGTTATGTTAAGTTATGTTATGTTATGCTATGTTATGTAGATTTGTAAAGTGCAGTATCACCTGTTTGGGTTTCCTGGTGCTGAGGAGGTGTGAGTCTAGCCACACCTAGGCTCTAGTTGGACAACTCAAAAACCCAGGTCTTCAGCTTCTTGCAGAATTCAAGAAGTGAGGAGGAGGAGGCTCTTTAGTATAGCGCCAGGCAGATTCCACACTTTAGTAGTGATGCAGGAGAAGCCTCGACCACCGGATCTGGTTTTCCATATGCATGGGATTTGTGCAATTAGGAGTCTGGACTAGCGAAGGTGTCTGGAAGGTTTGTGAAAGCATAAGCGAATGTTGAGGTATGCTGTACCAGTGTTATGTAGTGCCTTGAAAATGTGGGTGAGGAGTTTGAATTGTGCTCGTTTGTGAATGGGCAACCAGTGGAGCTCCTTCAGGTGTTGTGTGATATGAATGTAACGTGGGAGGTTGATAGTGATTCTGTCTAAAGGGTATTTTTTATGTCTGTAAAAATACTTGTATTTTGGGTTGTTGTCTCTGTTTGGGTTATGAGTTTATGTATTTCGATTTCAATTTATTTATTTCATGTTCGATTAATTAAAAGCATTACATGTGGGTGCTTGAGTGGAGGCGGTTACCCATAAGTTTAAATTAGCAACAGTTGTTTAGCAGCAAGTGGTCACATGAATGTATATCTACATTTTTTGTTTAAAAAGAGTACATCGCCATATAGAAAAAACCCAGAGATTTTAAAAAGATAAAATTACAAAAGTGAGTCCGCAAGATATTGCAAGCAGGTACATTTAAGTGCTTCTTTAGGGCTGAGAGAACGTGAAAGGGAGGTGCAAAAGTTTTTTTCTCCTGAAGTGTCACAGTTGCGGTTCGTTTTCTACCCGCTGAGCTGTGGTGTATATGTCCGGATCGTGCTCTCGACTAACTTGGTGTCTTATTTCCACTAACGGTCTTACTTCCATTCTCGTGGCTAGTTAGTTGCAGCTTAGGTGTTCTACCTCTGGAGTTTGGCCATTCCTTTCCTTATTCTGTGTACTAAGGTCGACTGTGTGCAGCACGGCTCGAATGTTTTAGATGAATTTTCCTAGTCTTGCAAGAGTTTGTGCGGTGTTGCTGGTAAGGCACAGGTTCGATACATCCCTGCAGCGTCTGAGGTCATTGCCTTGGCAGAGTAGGATTAGGAGGCGACGTCGATCATTAGAGAGGTGAGGACAGCAACATTACAGATGTAGCCAAGACTCTAGGTGGTAGTCGCAGAGCCTACAAGATAAGTTCCCATCCCACCGGGCCCAAAGCGGATTGAAATCGGCAATTGGAAAGACCAGCATTTTCATGTGGGTGATTTTATTACAGAAATGGGGGCGCAGGGGATGTTTGAAATAAGGTTGGGCTTTCCCCTTTATATAGGACTTGTCCAAGGCTGTGAAGAGAGGCTTGTGTTGAAGCCTTTCAATGTCCCTTTCGAATGAAACTTGAGTGATTTGTGTATTTATTGCCCTTTTCCATGTGGGCTGGGAGATAATTCCATTGGCCAGATTAGTTGTATCGATCTTCAAGGTACCCATGGCTTGTAAGAGTAGCAAGTGCCATGGAGAGGGAACATTCGCAAATATGGTATGTAGTTGGGCTTTCAAGGGCAGAGCTGGAGCACGCAGAGTGCAGATGTAATATTTTTATTAAATCTCCTTGACAATGGAGATCTGGGCTTGCCAGGTCCAGCTCCAGCCTCAATCTAGCGCGTCTTGCTTGCCAGGGGTAAGCAAATATTTTTTGTATACCTGTATTTGATAGATCGTGAGCCACAGGCCTAGTTTCTCCGGGAAGGCTTGATGACCATATGCATATGACTGAGCAGGCACCAGCTTGGCTCGTAGGACGTTTAGCATTGGCTCGGCCATTGGACTGTGTAGTTGGTTTTTTAAAGCTCTCAGGTTATATGTGACCCCAGCACCCTTTGACCTTAAATGTTTAAGGTGGGTCCCTGGGGTTGCCATTTCGTTAAACCAGACTCACAGTTTGTAACTGGTACAGGCGGATATTTGCAGTTCACCTTTTTGCCATAGCGCACATTTCTTTCTGGGATGCTTGCCGAAAATCAGTACCTTGGTTTTGGACTGGTGCACCTGGAGTTTATTCACCATGTTATACGTATTGAGGGGCATTGAGGGCTCTCTCTAGGCCTGCTTTTGTGTGATCCATAATGATTATATCATCTGCATATTGTAGTGTTTGTAGGCATAAGCTTCCTAGTCTTGGAGTGATTAGACTTGCGGCTTCCAGATGTTTTGGCAAATCGGCGGTATAAAGATTGAAAAGTAGTGGGGCTAACACACAGCCTTGTTTTAAGCCATTGGGTGAAAAAGATTTCTTCAGTCCCTGTCATGGCGCTGGTTTTCACCCTGACCCATGTGCCATGATGCAATGACATTATGGCTGTAAGTTGGGTGGGTATCCCCCAGGAGCTCAATTTGTACCATAGAATTCCCCGGTTTACTCTTTCAAAAGCGGCGCTATAGTCCACGAAACAGCAGAACAGTGGTGGTTGTTTATCCCATGCGGATCTCCTTGATAGGTAGGCCAACGCCAGTATATTGTCTGTGGTTGAACAGTCTGATCTGAAGCCTGACTGGGTGCAGGGGAGAATGCTGTTTTCGGCTACCCATGTTTCCAGTTCACTCAGTAGGATGCGGGCATAGGCTTTGGCTTCGGCGTCCAATAGGGCTATCAGCCGATAGTTGGCTGGGTTTGTTCGATCACCCTTTTTGTGGATTGGAAATAGGATAGATCCTTGTCATGTTTGAGGGATTGCTGCTCTGTGGAAGGCATAATTAAAGAGCGGCATGAGGAGCCCTTCCCAAAATGTTTGGGCTGATTTAAACAATCCTTTTGGTATTCTGTTCGGTCCCGGCGCTCCGTCGTTACGCATTTGTTTAATAATTTTGACTACCGCAGCTTCTGGGATTTCAAAGGCTTGCATGCCCGGGAGATTACGTGTCAACGTGAGACCCTTTGCTTGTGTTTTATGAGTTTATGTAGAAGAGAAAGGATATTTCACTTTTGTGAGGATGAGGTGTCTGCTGTTTCAGTGCTAATGACCTAGCCTTTTCATTGCTGCAAGGGGGTATCACGTGTGAATCCATATGCAAATGCGCAAGAGGTGGAGAGGTGGAGAGGTGTGGTGCAGCGGCCAGGGCAGCTGACTTCGGAGCACAGGGTTCACCGTTCGATCCCCGGCGGCAGCTCAGCTCAGCACCATGTGACTCTGGGCAATAGCTCACTTAATTTCCACTCCGGCCCGCAGCGCCTTGAGACCCGTAAGGGTGAGTAGCTGCGCTATATAAAAACGGACTTGCAAGAGGAGCCATGTTTTGGCCAGTAATGGGCAGCTCTTTTAATACTATGTAGTGCTTCACTTCACCGCCTGCTGCCAATGCTGGCAAGGGGCACCACTGTGGTGATTTGTGCTGAACACCACTCGATTCCTTACAGCGTAAATTGTAATTGTGTTTCCAGTTTGCACATTATGCGCTGGTTAGCATTTCTTTTCAGGTTACCTCGGAGTAGGGGAAGGGGCAACGGAGCAGGTATGCTTAGCCAGGGATGAAGAACACATTGATAACTGTGATTAAAATAAAAATGAGTAATGAGAGAGATGCATAGCTATTTATGTGGCTTCTGGGGGTGGGTAATTAATATAGCAACAAATCGTTTACTGAACCACTCAATAACACTTTTAAATCAAAAAGGATATATATTTTTTAAAACAATCCTAGAGAGGAAAATTAACAATAATTCTCACTTGCTTGCATAACTTAACTCAGTAATTCAAAATATTACATTGAGTAGCAATTCGACATTTGCATAAATTACAGCACCATTTATTAGAAAGTCTCCCACATACCTCAATACGATATAGCTACCTATATATCTAATATTATGTTAAGGTATTGGGTTAGGTACATGCGGTGCAGCATAAATATGGTAATCTGAAAGCCGACAACATATTATTAGCACATGGGAGCAAGTTATTTCCATCGCTGTATGCTGCTCTCGTATCTCCTAATCACGTTCAATTTGTTGAAGCTGTCAATTTTGCACCTAGCATCGCAATTTGGGCAGTTCCTGTAATCCCGCGAGGTCAGGGAACTGTCAGCCAATGCAAGTAGATGAAAAAGATTGATGACCTGGACCTCTGGGTTCCCCTCCCCCCCCCCCCAGCCCACTGACTCTCTGACTCCCTCTTAATTCATTGTGTGTGGAGCGCGAGCTGTTTAGGGCTTCGCCACTTAATTAATAGCAAGTCCTTTCCGATCAATGAGGTGCACAATCTTTAATTCATTGACATCCCCTGAACATTATCGCCACTCAAAAAACACTTAGGGGCTATTAGTCTAAACTTCCAATCAAACACTGTCACGCACAAATCATAGCAGTGCAAACCACACAACTCCGCAAACGTTATAGAGAATGTGTGTGTTAAAATGCATTTCACCTTCTTCGACATATATTAAGGAACACAATAAACTATAAGCAGATAAAGTGCCAGACTGGGAGCAGAGCAAAAGAACGGGTAACATTTTGGGTTTATCTCGTCTCCAGGGCTTATTATTAAAAGGCCCTGTGCCGAAGGGGTACTTAAGTTCCTTGTTATGTTATGCTTGCTTAAATCCCTAAGCAAGGCGGTTAGTACTACTTACAAACACCCCATGTTTGCGTGTTTAGTCCCTGAGTAAATACATAATCTCGTTTGCAGTACACATTTTCCAATGGTAGAGGTGCACAGAGAACAAGTAATATGTAGAGAATGAAAGACAAATTGCCTGCATATAAATGCCTCTAAGGCAGAGTAAATGAGCAGATAATGTTTGCAATGCTAGAGTGGTAACTCCGGCATGAGAGGGCAAAATGGTTGATTTAAATGCTCACTGCTGACATCTGTCCCCATAGCCTGCATTAAAGCTTCAGGAAATCAAGTCAGTAAATTGAGAAATGGTAGCAGCTGTAACTTGTAGGGCTTAGAAATGCCAGAAAGCACTATGAAGCACATTATTTCATTATTAATAGCGTCAGAGAGAATATAG
This sequence comes from Calotriton arnoldi, assembly GCA_963921515.1. NCBI lineage: Eukaryota > Metazoa > Chordata > Amphibia > Caudata > Salamandridae > Calotriton > Calotriton arnoldi. The sequence continues at coordinate 99,342 of CAWUFW010012840.1, read as the reverse complement.
ATGTAAGTGTAAAGAAATGAGTAAACATTAATTGAAATATGATAATGAAGAAATAGTAGCGGCACAAATTGTGCACCATAGTTGTCGTAATGCCGTTTGTATGAGAGACAATCATTGCTGGCAGCTGATGTCTACATGCTCACTGAAGCTACATGAACAAGCTTCACGCATACACACTTCAAGCATACATACGATTCTATCAAGCGGGAGCAATAGAGGAACGGGGGAAGTCAATCGATTGAAGTGGTAGGAGAAAGGCAGTGTCTAGAGGATGTAGAATCGCTGGGACCCCAAGGAACAACTCAAGATGAGTAAGTAGGGACCCCACGGAGGACGGGTGCAGTGTGGGAACACGACTGCGTGTTCCGTACAATTCTATGGGAGAATCGCGGTTGCAGTTTTAAAGTTTAAGGATCCTTCCCAGTGGATTACAAGGAAGCCCTTTGGATCATAGGAGATTGAAGAGCCACCCCACCCGTGGATACCGTAGTACCAGAGTTACCTATCCCAGGGAAGCCGGGTGCATAGGGCTGAATTGGTGTCAATCTCAATGGAGGACTTCAAGGAAGAGCCACTGCTGGGAAGAAGAGAAGTGTCCGTTGGAATCCAAAGGTGGATTCGGGATGAAGAGTACCTGAACGCAGAGGGGACAGAGTCTGGGTCACTCAGGAGTGACCAGGGGCTCGGTAGACGAATACCCACCGATGTCGGGTGCTTCAGGGGCGAACAGGGGGTTCTTGACTCTGCAGCCACAGGGCCCAGGAGATGTCGAGGACAACCAGGAGCCGGTTACGAGATGTCCCAAGTAGAATGTCGAGTGCTGAGGGGTCAGTGTCCGGCTGGAGCACCAACAAGCCTTGGCAGCGGCAACACACGAAGATGAAGAAAGGTTACGGTTCAGACCAGCAAGGCCCAGTAGAGTCACCAAACACAGGGGAGTCAGGGCAAGCCTGGAGCAATTAGGGGAGCCCAAGAAAAGCAGTGTTGACCCTCAAGAGGACCCACAGGCCGGAAGCACAGGAGTCGCGAGGGGACCTCAAGCAGATTCACAAAGCAGCAGCCCACGGAGCACTCAGTGCAAGGAGGGCGGAGTTCTTTGTAGGAAATGGTGCCAGAGGTTAGGGTTACTCGGAGCCCAGTGCACTTGTTTTGGTAACGCCAACAAGCATATGCACTTGCAAAAGTACGTGGTGCACAGGGGTACAGGTATTGCAGCCCCCACGAGGTATTTTGACCTCAAACTTGGTGAGAGGGCAGCTCGTACTTCAAGGGACTTGGAAACCCACCTCCTGCATTGCTGGAGCCTTCGGAGTCCGTAGGAGCTCAGGAGCAGCAGACCGGTACGTCGTGATGTGGTGCCTGCGGTTGCAGGGGAGTTTTAGAGTTGGTCATTACGCGGTGGCGTAATGCCACTCTATACGTTGTAACTGGCTGATACACTGACAACCCGGGAGAATGGACTCCGTAGGCTGCAGGGGTGTCCTGCTCATGCAGGGGCACCCTCTCACTTAGAACCAAGCACCCTGCCTTCAGTATTGTTAAGGCCTGCTATAGGGGTGACTTATAGGTTTTAAGTGCAGTGACCCTTAGATATAGGAAACCTATATCTAAAGTAAGAGGTGCATGCACCATCTTACATAGGCTGCAATGGCAGGCCTGTAGTTCAATTTTGCATGACCTCTCATGGGTGGCATAATATATGCTTCAGCCCATGGGAGGCTGGGTACCTATGCCCTGGGTACATGGGTACCATATACTAGGGACTGACAAGGGTACCCCAGTATCCAATCTGGAGTGTACCTAAGTACAAGACATAACAGTTTAGGGAGAAAGCAGATAGCCTGGGGTCCTGATTAGCAGGATCCCTGTCAGACTAGTCAAAAACCAGCTTAGCACCAGGCAAAAAGTGGTTGGTACACAATGCAGAAAGATCCTACCTTCCTACATTGACCACCATCAGCTTGTTTGAAATCTGGAATAACATCAGCCTGCTAGAAATTTCGAATGCCATTGGCATTAGTGCAGCAGGTGCAGTGCCCTCATGGTGACCTATGCTAGCTATTGGGCGTTCAATTGGCGCTGGAACAAACATAGGGTCATACTGCCTAATTTCACCTGAAGTGATGTGAACGCGGTCCTCCCAAAGCCTGTTCTAAGGGCTTATCCCAGCCATCACTTACCATACTAAGAAATGTGCACGTTTCCTTAAACATATCACATTTCCGTGGAGGCACCAAATAAGGGTCGTTTATGACTAAAATGCAGTTGTGTGCTTGAACTATATGATTTTAAAAATCCCTCGATTTTATAAATATTTAAACAATTATATCTAATTATAAGTAACGCGTCAAGGCTGATTGTACTACTGAATATCAACACCAACAATAACGTGGCACATTATTGTCGAGGACAGAATATCGAGGGAGAAAATGTAGAAAGTAAGTGCACTTAGGGAAGTATATTCCTACCTCCACATCTATGTACCTTGAAGATATTTGTACCACGCGGGTACTTATATCTGAAGTTAGGTATAGAAAATCTATACTTACTTTAATTTTTTAAAACATATTTTTATTGCCATGTATCATAATCATACTGAATTAGTTACAATCCTTACCAATTTTTGATTATCCATTATGTTATGGAACATTACATTTGTAATATATCCAGTGCCAACTCGCCATATGCGGTCTCATCAACAACTGTACCTAGCTAAGGATAACGACTTCCATATCATAAACAGTTATATACAACTTTCTAGGTTGCTGAACATTATAAAGACTTCCATCCGCTACAATACCTTCTCCAAACTGCAGGCACCTATAAATGGTTTATGGTCTGACCCATCTCAAGTAGGAGCTCCAACGGGGAGGAATCCCTGATAATGCCTCTCAAACGTAACTATCAACGAACGTATGCTGGGTGGTATGCTATCTCCCAGGATCTAGGAAAAACCATTCTAGATATGTGCAACGGTAGCTGGGTGGGGAATCGGGGGAATAATCCAACCAACAGACTACTACCCCAACTAGACTTACTTACCTGTCAATATTTTATTTTCAATATTCTGCCCTCAATATTCTTTTCATCGATATTGTTGATTCAGTATTCAGGAGGCACACTTTCAACGCTTTATCTTTTTACAGAAATGCATATGGTTTGCCTCAATCTAGGCCGTGCATTCGATTATTACTTTTAGTACAAACAGGATCAGCTATTTGACAGTATCCTGTGAATGTGCTTCCGATCTGTAATGCCAGTCTTATGTTGTTCAATTGCATATTCAGGATGTACATGCATGGTTCAATAGTTCTCTGAAACGTAGTAAACCCGGTGTCGTGCTAATTATGCTCCTAGATAGCGAGGATAGAATATTATGGTATGGAAATATTTAGGGCAAAATATCGAAATCAAAATATCAAAAGGTAAGTGTAGGACTTGGCCTTTTTGGCTAAAGTTCCCTAAACTTTTTGCTTTCCCCCTAGACCGTTTTCCTGACATAGAGTTGCCAATTTAGATGCTTTGGGTACTTTGCCACTGCTGATCAGTGTCAAAGTACAAGTGTTCCCTGTGTAAAGTGTAATGGTTATTGGTTGGCCATGATTGGTATGTTTGCCTTACTAGTAAAGTCCCTAGTGATGTGCACTCTGTGTGCCAGGGCTAGTAATGCAAAGGTGCGCAGAGAAGGGAACTCAGGCCTGCAGTGTAGGGCCTGCGCGCAGTTTGCTAAGTTAGCATGTTGTCCTGACAAGTGCAACCACTTGTCAGGCCTTACTTTCCCTTTTGCGTACACAGTGGGCACCCCTGTGGTAGGTCCCAGGTAACCCCTGGGCAGGGTGCCGTGTAAGTAAAAGGCAGGACATATACTGAGGTGTGTGTTATGTCCTGACAGTGAAAAACACTCCATTTCGTTTTTCATTGGTGAAAGGCCATCCTGCCCATAGGACAGAATGGGGAAGGCTGGGTATTGTGTTTGTTAGCCTAGTTTCCCATAAGTTTAAAATGGAGAGGTGAAGTTTAGTATGTATGAACTCACAGTGTCATAACACATCTTTCTATGAAAGTGGTTTTGTCACTGTGTGTTCAGAAACCACTCTTTTAGAAAGTGGCTGAGTTTTGTGCTTTAAGCATTTCTGTGTGTCTCTGCTGAATGTGGATTGACTGTCTGGATCTGAGAAGGGAGGGGGTGAGATGGCACCAGGCTGACCTGCATCTGGAGAGTATGCAAGGAGAAACCCCGGGAGGTGAAGAGGCCTGGGTTGCGGCTATAAAACAATTGACCCATCTCCTGCTGAGTGATTAAGGATCCAGACCCCCAGTATCAAAGGGAGAAATGTGACACTGGGAGGGAGACACCCAGAACTGATTTAGGCAGGGGTCAGGGACCCCTGAGCACAACAAACTTCAAAGACATTTAGGGGTATAACTATGAGAGCTGAAGCCCCTGAACGTTGGAATAGAAATGGATTGAGACTGAAAAGGCTTGGACCCATTTCGTGGTCAAGAGGAACCTCTGCTAAGGAAGGAACAACTGAAGAGACTGCTGGGAAGGACCGACCCTTGCTTCGTGATCTGGGGCTGGTCTGCAGTTTGCTGTTCTAACCAAGGAAGAGGCTGTTGGGACTGTGCTGTGTGCGCTGGGTCCCCCTGCTTGAAGAAGACTGTGCTTTGTGCTGTGTCTTGTTACCCCAAGGGCCCGAGGTGAGCTGGCTCCCTGTTTGGAAACACAGGAACATAAAAGTTTCCGGAGAAGTTTCAAGCGACGCGGTGGGCGCGTGTTGTGGCAGCTTGAGACCCTCGGAAGGTGTGCCCTGTGATCTTGGACACACGAAGGAGAAGTGAGACTCGTACGCGCTGGGTGCATGTCGTGGTGCACAGGAGGCTTTGGTGAAGAGCGCCTGGTCAACGTGTGCACCGAAGGTGAAGTGAGTCTCGGACGCGCTGGGTGCGTGTCGTGGTGCACCACAGGTGTTGGTGAAGAGCATCTGGTCAGCGTGTGCATCGGAGGTGAAGTGAGACTCGGACGCGCAGGGTGCGTGTCGTGGTGCACCGCAGGTGCTGGTGAAGAGCGCCTGGTCAGCGGGTGCATCAGAGGTGAAGGGAGTCTCGGACACGCAGGGTGCGTGTTGTGGTGCACAGAAGGCGTTAGCGAGGAGCGCCTGGTCAACGTGTGCATCGGAAGTGGAGTGAGTCTCGGACGCGCAGGGTGCGTCTCGGGGTGCACCGGAGGCGCTGGTGAAGAGCGCCTGGTCATCGAGTGCACCGGAGAAGTGATGCTCGGACACGGTGAGCGTGTCGGGGTGCGGCCGAAGGCGTTGGTGAAGAGCGCCTGGATATCGGGGCACCGGAGTTGGAGTAAGTCTCAGTGAAGCAGTGTGCATGCTTTGGTGCAATCTGGGACTGTGGAGGTGATCGGCTGATCATCATGTGCACCGGAAGAAAGTGAGTCTCTGCAGCGTGGTGTGCGTGTATTGGTGCCAATTGAGACCGCAGGAAGGAGTGCCTGGTGAACGTGACCGGCAGCCCCGGAGGAGCTGAGCTGCGAGGCCGAGCCGCTGAGGCCCATTGAGAAAGTTCTGCACGGAAAGCCTAGTTCATTGAAGGAGGAGAGGAGAGTGGGGTCGCGCCCCCAGGTAACGTGGATCACTGCCTGGGCGGGGTGCGGGCTCTGAGGGACACTCTCTCGGCCTCTCAGTCCTTCTCGTGACGTGAGCCTTTGCTTCGTCTCAGATTGGGGCCTGTACTGGCCAAAGGAGTGGCAATACTGGGGCCAGAGTGAGAAGCTGTACTTTATGTCATCGTTGATACGTGTGGGGGACAACTGTTATCGAAGAGGCTGACTGTCGTAATACACATTGCCAATATTGCTGCTAACGAACTGCCGGACTGTCTTATGACGCCTGACATTATTTCTGCATAACGAAGTACACGATTGTATCGCTACGCATTGCGTTATTTCTCCCTTGCAAAGTATAGGATTGTAGCGGCCCGCATTGCATTATTTCTTCATTGTAAAGTACATGATTGTAGCTACGCATTGCATTATTCCTTAATTGCAAAGTACATGATTGTAGCGGTGCACATTGCATTATTTCTTCATTGCAAAGTACGGGATTGGGGTGTGACGCATTGCATTATTCCTTCATTGCGCAGTACATGATTGTAGCGGTACACATTGCATTATGTCTCCCATTGCAGGTACCGGGGTGTATCATTACGCATTGTATTATTTCTCCTGTGCCCAGCACAGGATTGTATCGTTACGCAGCGCACTATTGTTTGTCCATTGCAACGTGTGTGATTCTAGCATTGCGACCAGCATAGCATTTTGAAAGCGGTGGTTGGCATTTTAACCTACCAGCCAGCCGGAATGAATATTACCCTTTATTATATGTTGGCTTTTGTATCGTGAGGTCTGATCATATATCTTTCTATATAAAGCTTGTTAGACATGGCATCTTTTGGCGTGTTTCCCCTGACTTTTTGCTTTCTGACCTCCTGTTTTTGACTCTGTTTTTGCTGTTGTAATGATTCTGCGCACTTTCCTCACTGCTGTCCAGTGGGAAAGTGCAAGTGCTCCTGTAGAAAATGTGTTATGGATTGGTGTTTCCATGATTGGCCTATTTGACTTATGTGTCAGTCCCTAGTAAAGTGCACTGCAAGTGCCAGGGCCTATAAATCAAATGCTGTTGGTGGGCTGCAGCACTGGATTGTGCCACCCACGCAAACAGCCCGTAAAGTAGAACTCTGGCCTGCCATTGCAGAGACTGTGTGCAGCCTGGGGCTGCCATGTCGACTTGGCAAGTGCACACACTTGCCAGTCCCTAAACCTTCCCTTTTCTACATGTTAGTCACCCCTAAGGTAGGCCCAAGGTACCCCTGTGGGCAGGGTGCATTGTATGTGAAAGGTAGGACATGCCCTGGTGTGTGTGGCATGTCCTGATAGTGAAATACAGCCTACTTCGTTTTCACTATTGCAAGGCTACCTGTTCCCCATAGGCCAGAATGGGCAGTTTTAATTATTACATCCTATGATCCTAACTGACCCAGGGAACATGGTAGAAATTCGAGTTTAGTATGCCTGAACTCAGAATGATAAAATGCATCTTTTAGTGAAGTTGGTTTTAACATTCTGTGTTTGAAAATACCACTTTTAGAAAGTAGGTATTTTCTTGTCTAACCATCCAACCCTGCCTCTGCTAGGTTGTGTATTCCTTGTCTGGAGTGTGAGTGACAGGGGCTGGGGGATTCCAGGAGACAGGGTGAGTCAGCACAGGGCTGAATAGCAAGATCTACATGTAGATGGGTGGGAGGAGATGCACCTGGGACCTGAATAGGGCTGTGCCTTCCCTCCACAATGCTGGCTCCACCTCCTGTGGTGTGTCTGATGTCCCTGGCCTACACTGCAAAAGGAAAGAAGGAGTCTTGTCAACAAAGTCCTCCAGGAGTGACCAGAACTGGCTTGGACTAGGCAAAGGCCTCTCTGCCTTCAGAGAACAAAGAGAAATTGAGGATAAAAAGGGGGACCCAAACCCCAGAACTTTAGAACTCTTTTGGACCAAGAAGACTGCCAAGAAGAAGAGCTGGAGAAGCTGTGAGGAGGAACCACCACTTTGCTGTGTGCTTTGCTGTGTTGGCCTGCAGTGGCTGCTTCTGTCTTGGGCAGTGAAAGGACTGGACTGAACTTTCTGCAATCTACTTTGTGAGTTTCTCCAAGGGCTTGAGGTAGAGCTTGCCCCCTGTTCAAGAAGTCTCAGGAACAGCAAAGACTTCAAGCCCGACGCCGTCTACGCCGCCGCCGCTGACTCCATGTCCTGAAGGCAACGCAGAGGGCACAGCCGCACCGCGACCCTGGTCTCACTGACGACGCCGCTACTGAGCCGCTGCTCGCACCATGACCTGTGAGCACCGCACTCCGCACCGCCTCGCTTCACGACGACGCCTTGGTATCCCCGACGACGACGCTCGACGCCGGACTCGATGCCGCTGCTTGCACCGTGGTTCAAGGGCACCGCTCGTACAGTTACACGATGCACCGCCCTCATCCCGCACCGCAGCCTTGGCCTACAGACGCCGGTGCCATCGACTCCAGTTCGTCAGCCGACGACAGCGCTTCAGCAACGACGACGCCGCTGCTGCACCGTGACCTGCCAGCACCGTGACGAGCACCGCCTTCATCTCGCCCCGCGACCCTGGTCTCACCGACGACGCCATCCGACGCCGCCACCGAGCCGCTGCTCGCACCGCGACCTGAGGGCACCGCACTCTACACCGCTGCACTTCGCACCGCAGCACCCGACGCCTGCCGACGCCAGCGCTCCTGACTTCAACAAAGAGGAGATCGATCTGCAACGCGTGTGACTTCAAGGGCCCCGACGGCACCTGCACCGACCTCCGGAACCAACGCCTGCAGACACCGTGTTTTCGGAAGCTCACCGCGAGGTCATCAACGCCCTGCATTTCTGAAAGGTACTGTTTGCGGGTCTTCCCGACACCGTAGCTGACCCGCGACGCCGCGGTCAGCCAGAACTGTTTGGATTTGTTTGTTCACGACGCCGTGATAGCCCCGGACAGAGCTATCGACATCAAGGAACTGTTTTTAAGGATACTGTGATAACTGAAGAAGTACTGTACTGTGGATTTTTATCGTATTGGTCTTGTTTTAAGTATATAAAAATATTGGATATTTTTCTAAACTGGTGTGGTGTCCTTTTGTAGTGCTTACACTGTATTACTGTTGGTTATGTACAAATGCTTTACACACTGACTCTAAGATAAGCCTGACTGCTCGTGCCAAGCTACGAATGGGGTGAGCAGGGGTTATTTTAGGAGTGTAACTCCCTTATCCTGACTAGGAAGAAGGGTCCCTACTTGGACAAAGGTGCAAGCCCTTACCAACTAGAGACCCCCATTTCTAACATTGGTTGTCAGCGGTGAGGATAGGACGTGTGTTTGCACTTGACTTACAGTGATTGGTGTGCACTACTACCATATTGCAGACCATTACGTACCACATACAGGTCCTTTTTCTTTTTTGGCCTATTTTTGATCTTGCCAGTTTGAACTTGCTACTTCAACATGCCTGAATCTATAGTATCATCAAATGCATCAGTAGAAATTGCCTTTGAGGAGGATCGATTGGAAGCCTACAATGTAAAGGAGTTAAAATCGATTTGCAAGAACCTGAAAGTCCAGGACAGAGGCCTCACCAGGAAGTAGGAGCTACAAAAGGCGCTGAGGGCCTGGGTAGCAGCCAGACATGCCAGTGGGCAATCTGGTGACCTCAGTAGAGAGGTGGAGGAGCCTGTTCCTAGGGTGGATGTGTTTTTGGGAGGAGGAGAGCCCTCCAGGCCAGGCAGCAGTAGCTTGTCCCCAGAGGAGCTGGAGGACAGGTGGGAAGCAAGGAAGTTTGAATTAGAGAAACTCAGAATAGAAAGTGAGAGGGAAGACAAGAGAATAGCCATGGAGGAAAGGAAAATGATGTTAGATCATGAGAGAATTATCAAGGAGCTGGATCTAAAGAGTAGAACCGGCTCAGATGGTGGCAGCAACGCTTCAGCACACACAGACAGGATTGTACACATCCCCAAGAACGTAGGTAAAGAGTAAAAAAAGGGTGACAACATACAAAGGTGGTTTCAAGGATACGAGTTGTCTATTCATATGAATTGGGTCCCTGAAAGGAACTGGGGGGCAGGTTTGTGGCCTCTCTTTCCAGAAGAAGCTAGGGATACCCTGATAGCTTTGGGTAAGGGGCAGGACCTCACCTATGCTGACATGAAAGACGCTCTCCTCACTAGGTATGGACTCACTCCTGAGAAGTACAGGGATCAGTTTAGGTCCAGTAAAAAGTCTGAGGCCAACACTTGGTTGGAATGTGTGGATATGTTCTGTAGGTCACTGGATGGTTGGGTGAAGGGCAGTAATGTAACAGATTTTCAGGGGCTCTACAATTTGATTGCATGGGAGCACTTGTCTAGTCTATGTTTTGCAGATCTGCGCCAGCACCTAGTTGATAGTAAGCTAACTGACCCCAGGAAGCTTACTATGGAGGCGGACCGCTGGGTGAGTACCAGGGTCCACAAGAAAGCGTTTGGGGGAGACTCAGCCAAAGGTGGGCAGGGTCACCAGCAGAAAAGTGGGGGGGACAAGGGTAAAACACAGGATTTCTCTAAAGGGCCCCAAACTAGTACCCAGGGTAAAGGTTCCCATCCCTCAGGTGATAAGAAGAAAGGGGTCCCTACAGGGAAGCCTGTTGAGACCGGCCCCCACAAGTGTTTTGCATGTGACCAGGTGGGTCACTTGAAGAGGGACCCCAGGTGCCCAAAGGGGACACAGCCACCCACCGGTGGACAGACCAAGATATTGGCTAGTGTAGCGCTTGGGGAGGAGGGGTGCCCACAGGAGGGTGGGGATCCCGCAGAAATGACCCTCGTCTCACTAGGGGACAGTGAGATGGTCCCAGGAAACCAGGTGCCCCCTAACACAAAGAAATATAGCACCTGGGTGACCATCAATGGGAACAGGGTAGAGGCTCTCAGAGATACTGAAGCCAGGGTGACCTCAGTCCGGTATTACCTGGTCTCTGACAAGCAGGTAGTCCCAGGGGCATTCCACCAAGTAGTTGCTGTAGACAACTCTGAGCGCCAGTGTATGGTGGCGCAGGTTCCCTTTGAATGGGGGGGTCTCAGGTCCCTTGAGGGTGGTTGTGAGCCCTACCATGCCTGTAGATTGTCTGCTAGGTAACGACCTGGAGCAGTCCTTATGGAAGGATGTTGAGCTCAGGTCTTACTTGGAGATGCTTGGGTTGCCAGAGTGGGCATGCGTGTCTACTTGGTTGATGGCAGCCAGGAAGGGTGATCAAGAGGACTTGGAGCCTGGAACAATGGCCCAAGTCCCTGCCAAGAGGAAGGGCAGGGGGCGCGGGAAACCGGCCCCCGAAGTTCCCACGGACCGGGAGGAGGCGGACCTTGAGGGAGACGCCCCGGTGCCTACAGGGGAGCAGGTAGCCGAACTGGGAGACATCTCTGAGCTGACCCATTGGCAGCAAGAAGGGGGTCCCACCAGGGAGGAGTTCTGCAGGGAGCAGAACGAGTGCCCTACTCTGGAGGGTCTGCGGCGGCAGGCTGCAGACCAGGCAGCTGGTAATCAGTCCGGGTCACATCTGATCTACTTGGAGAATGGTCTCCTATACAGTGAGCCTAATGTTGCTGAGCCTGGGTCAGCCCGTGTGCTGGTGGTACCCCAGCGCTTCAGAACCTTCCTACTGGGTCTGGCTCATGACGTGCCTTTGGCAGGACATTTGGGGCAGGACAAGACCTTTGACAGGCTTGTCACCCACTTCTTTTGGCCCCAAATGCGAAGGCAGTCAGATGCACACTGTAGGTCTTGCCAAACTTGCCAGGCAAGTGGTAAGAGTGGGAGGAAGGTCAAAGTTCCTCTCCAACCTTTTCCTGTTGTTGGAACACCCTTTGAAAGGGTGGGGATGGATATTGTGGGGCCACTGGATCCCAAGACAGCCATGGGCAACAGGTACATCCTGGTCTTGGTGGACCATGCCACCCGGTACCCGGAGGCAATCCCTCTCAACGACGGCGCCAGTGGTGGGCCGGGCGTTAATGGGGATCTTTTACCATGTGGGCTTCCCCAGAGAGGTGGTTTCTGACAGGGGGACCAATTTCATATCCAAGTATATGACATCCCTGTGGAAGGAGTGTGGTGTAACCTACAAGTTCACCACTCCTTATCACCCACAAGGAAACGGTCTGGTGGTGAGATTCAACCAGACCTTGAAAGGCATGATCAAGGGTCTAACAGAACCCATGAGGTGTAAGTGGGACGTCCTCTTGCCATGCCTGCTCTTTGCATACAGGGAGGTGCCTCAGAAGTCTCTAGGGTACAGCCCCTTTGAGCTCCTGTATGGCCACCCTGTTAGAGGACCTCTGAGTTTGGTAAAGGAAGGCTGGGAGGCAGCTTCCAGGAAAACTCCCCAGGATGTGTTTAGTTACATGCTGGCCTTTAGAAACCAAACTGCCCGCTTCAGGAAACTCGCTCAGGCAAACCTAGAAGCAAGCCAGGAAGAAATGAAGAGGTGGTATGACCAGAATGCCACTCTGGCCGAGTTTCAACCTGGGCAAAAAGTGTGGGTCATGGCCCCAGTGGAACCTTGTGCCTTGCAGGACAAGTGGACTGGGCCATATGAGGTGGTGGAGCGCAAAAGTAACGTCACCTACCTGGTGGATTTGCAGACTCCAAGGAACCCTTTTGAGGGTCTTTCACGTGAACCGCCTCAAGCCCCACTTCGAGAGGTCCGAAGTGAGTATGCTCTTGGCGACAGATGATGGGGTGGAAGAGGAGAGTGAGCCTCTCCCTGACCTCCTGTCTACCAAGGAGCATGATGGGTCAGTGGAGGGTGTGATCCTCTCCCCTACACTGACTCAAGAGCAGCAGGGGGACTGTCGCCAGTTGCTGGGACAGTTCGCCCCACTGTTCTCTCTGACCCCCGGTGTTACTCACTGGTGTACCCATGACGTGGACACTGGTGACAGCCCTCCTGTAAAGCACAAAATTTACAGGTTGACTGACCGGGTCAGGGCCAGCATCAAGGAGGAGGTCTCTAAGATGTTGGCGTTAGGGGTGATTGAGCCCTCCAACAGTCCTTGGGCCAGCCCAGTGGTCTAGGTCCCAAAGGCTGCTGCGCCCGGTGCCACACCAGAACTACCGTGGGCTCAATGCCGTCACCAGGACTGACGCGCACCCCATCCCCAGAGCTGATGAGCTCATTGATCGGTTGGGAGCTGCCCGGTTCCTCAGCACGTTTGATTTAACGTCGGGGTACTGGCAGATTGCCTTAACCGATGAGGCCAAGGAAAGGTCAGCATTCTCAACCCCAGAAGGTCATTACCAATTTCGGGTGATGCCCTTTGGGTTGAAGAATGCCCCTGCCACCTTTCAGAGGTTGGTCAATCAGGTGTTGTCTGGACTGGAGGATTTCAGTGCTGCCTACCTGGATGACATTGCTGTGTTCAGTTCCAGCTGGGAAGAACATTTACAGCACCTTGAGAAAGTGTTGAGGGCTCTGCAAGGTGCAGGCCTCACGATCAAGGCCAGTAAGTGACAGATCGGGCAGGGTTCTGTGGTGTACTTGGGACACCAGGTAGGAAGCGGCAAGGTGGCGCCCCTACAACCCAAGATTGACACCATTCTGGCTTGGGAGCCCCCCAAGACTCAGACAGAGGTGAGAGCCTTCTTAGGTCTCACCGGCAACTATAGGAGATTTGTTAAGGGCTATGGCACCATCGTTGCCCCCTTAACAGAGCTGACTTCGAAGAAGCAGCCCAGGAAGGTGATCTGGACTGAGTCCTGCCAGAAAGCTTTTGATGCCCTGAAGGCAGCCATGTGCACAGCGCACGTGCTAAAGGCACCTGACTTCTCCAAAGAATTCGTCGTGCAGACTGACGCTTCAGAGCATGGTGTGGGAGCGGTGCTCTCACAACTGAACGAAGAGGGCCTGGATCAGCCTGTAGTCTTCTTTAGCAGGCGACTACTCCCCAGGGAACAGAGGTGGAGTGCCATAGAAAGGGAAGCTTTTGCTGTGGTCTGGGCACTGAAGAAGCTGAGACCATACATGTTTGGGACTCACTTCCGGGTTCAGACAGACCACAGGCCCCTCAGATGGTTGATGCAAATGAGGGGTGAGAATCCAAAACTGCTGAGGTGGTCCATCTCCCTACAGGGAATGGACTTTATGGTGGAGCACCGCCCTGGCACAGAACACACCAACGCAGATGGTCTGTCCAGGTTCTTCCGCCTTAGTGAAGAGAACTCCCGGGAGGTTGGGTAGTTCTCCCTACTTTCAACTGGAGGGGACATGTGTTAGACTTGGCATCTTTTGGCGTGTTTCCCCTGACTTTTTGCTTTCTGACCTCCTGTTTTTGACTCTGTTTTTGCTGGTGTAATGATTCTGCGCACTTTCCTCACTGCTGTCCAGTGGGAAAGTGCAAGTGCTCCTGTAGAAAATGTGTTATGGATTGGTGTTTCCATGATTGGCCTATTTGATTTATGTGTCAGTCCCTAGTAAAGTGCACTGCCAGTGCCAGGGCCTATAAATCAAATGCTGTTGGTGGGCTGCAGCATTGGATTGTGCCACCCACGCAAACAGCCCGTAAAGTGGAACTCTGGCCTGCCATTGCAGAGCCTGTGTGCAGCCTGGGGCTGCCATGTCGACTTGGCAAGTGCACACACTTGCCAGTCCCTAAACCTTCCCTTTTCTACATGTTAGTCACCCCTAAGGTAGGCCCAAGGTACCCCTGTGGGCAGGGTGTATTGTATGTGAAAGGTAGGTGTTAGATTTGGGGGTCTCTAGTTGGCAGAGGTAGGTACCTTTTTCCAAATAGGGACCCTTGCGTCTAGTCAGGGAAAGTAGGTACACTCCCGAAATAACCCCTGCTCACCCTCTTGGTAGCTTGGCACGAGCAGACAGGCTTAGTTCAGAGGCAGTGTGTAAAGCATTTGTGAACACATACAGTAATCAAGTGACAACACTACAAATGGACACCACACAGTTTGTATATTTATAAAAATAAGAATATTTTATATAGAATTACCACAAGACCATAAACGACAAAAATAATCCACAATACTGTCAAAAATCAAGAGTTCTGATCAAAAAGGCTTAATTCAAGGTTCTGTGCGAGTCGGTAGCCTTCTCCGGCTACTGCGATGTAAAGAACAAACAGAGTCTAACAAATCCAGCTGACCGCGTCGAGACGGGCCAACACAGCGTAGACAGACTCGGTTACAGTACCTTTTACTTGAAGCAGCAGGCACGGGCGTGCGAGCCGGACGGCTGAACGTCGCGGTCGCGATGCAAAAATGGAAGCGTTGCAGGACGCGTTGTCCCTCGATACGGTGCAGGCAGCGGCTCGTTGACGGAGTCGGTGAGACCAAGGCCGTGCGTTGCAGGGTGAGACGGTGCTTCGATGCGGTGCTGGCAGGTTGCGGTGCGGCGACGGAGCCGGATTCAGGAGCTGGCATCGATCAGTCCGGACAGCGGTGCGAGTCGGGCGGTGCGTCGCGAAGCTTGCGAGGCGGTGCCCAACTCCGGTGCGGTCACAGGACTCGAACTCAGCAACAGTGACCGTGTCGGTCGGACCAGATGGATTCGGTGTAGCGAGGCGTTGCAAGGTGCGGTGCTCACAGGTTATGGTGCAGGCAGCGGCTCGTTGACGGAGTCGGTGAGACCAAGGCCGTGCGTTGCAAGATGCAGGCGTTGCTCGATGTGGTGCCGACAGGACACCGAGCCGGTCGGGAGAGTCGGTCACAGCTCCCTACCTCTGTAGCCACTGAAACAGAGTTTCCAGCAGCAATTCACAAAGGGGGTGAAGTCCAATGGTCCTGGGACTTCGATCAGGGGGCAAGCTCTCTTCCAAGCCCTTGGAGATCCTTCACAAGTTGATGAAAGTCACAGCAAAGCAAAAGTTCCTTTCTCCTTTCTTTGGCAGTCAGGCAAACCACTGCAGGCCAATCCCCCAAGCAGCACTTCAGGCTTAGGGATAGTCTCTCCTCAGTTTCTTCTTGGTTCCGCTCCTCAGCAAAGGTTTCTTCTTGTTCCCAAAAGTGATCTAATTTTCCTGGGGTCTGGGTGCCCCTCTTATACCCTGATTCTCTTTGTTCTCTGGAGGCAGAGAGGCCTCTGCCTAGTCCAAAACTAGTTCTGGTCAGTCCTGGAGCACTTTGTTTTTCTGACTCCTTCTTTCCTTTCAGAATGTGGGGCAGAGTGCTCAGCCGCCCGGCAGAAGGTGGAGCCAGCATTGTGGAAGGCAGGCACAGCCCTATTCAGACCCAGGGGCAACTCCTCCCTCCACTCTGGATGCAGATCTTTCTATTCAGCACTGTGCTGACTCACCCTGTCTCCTGTAGCCACCCCCAGCCCCTGTCACTCAATCTCCAGACAAGGAATACACAACCTAGCAGAGGCAGGCTTGGATAGTTAGGCAAGAAAATACCCACTTTCTAAAAGTGGTATTTTCAAACACAGAATGTTAAAACCAACTTCACTAAAAGATGTATTTTATCATCCTGAGTTCAGGCATACTAAATTCGTTTTTCTACCATGTTCCCTGGGTCAGTTCTAACTATAAGGTGTAATAGTCAGTCTGCCCATTCTGGCCTATGGGGAGCAGGTAGCCTTGCAATAGTGAAAAACGAAAATGGCTGTAATTCACTATTAGGACATGCCACACACACCAGGGCATGTCCTACCTTATACTTACAATGCACCCTGCCCTAGGGCCTACTTTAGGGGTGACCAACATGCAGTAAAGGGAAGGTTTAGGGACTGGTAAGTGGGTGCACTCACCAAGTCGACATGGCAGCCCTAGGCTGCACACAGGCTCTGCAATGGCAGGTCTGAGACACACTTTACAAGCTGCTTCTGTGGGTGGCACAACCCGTGCTGCAAGCCCACCAGCAGCATTGGATTTACAAGCCCTGGGCACACTCAGTGCACGGTACTAGGGACTGACAAGTAAACCAATCATCCAATCATGGAGTCACTAATACATACATCAATTCACGATAAGGAGCATTTGCACTTTGGCACTGATTAGCAGCGGCAAAGTGCCCATGAGCATCTAGTCCAGCAAAAACATATCGGCAACAGTGGAGGCATTACGAAAAAATGGAAGGGAGACCCACGCCAAGGATGCCAGGTCTAACAGTAGGACATGCCCTGGTGTGTGTGGCATGTCCTGATAGTGAAATACAGCCTACTTCGTTTTTCACTATTGCAAGGCTACCTGTTCCCCATAGGCCAGAATGGGCAGTTTTAATTATTACATCCTATGATCCTAACTGACCCAGGGAACATGGTAGAAATTCGAGTTTAGTATGCCTGAACTCAGAATGATAAAATGCATCTTTTAGTGAAGTTGGTTTTAACATTCTGTGTTTGAAAATACCACTTTTAGAAAGTAGGTATTTTCTTGTCTAACCATCCAAGCCTGCCTCTGCTAGGTTGTGTATTCCTTGTCTGGAGTGTGAGTGACAGGGGCTGGGGGATTCCAGGAGACAGGGTGAGTCAGCACAGGGCTGAATAGCAAGATCTATATGTAGATGGGTGGGAGGAGATGCACCTGGGACGTGAATAGGGCTGTGCCTTCCCTCCACAATGCTGGCTCTACCTCCTGGGGTGTGTCTGATGTCGCTGGCCTACACTGCAAAAGGAAAGAAGGAGTCTTGTCAACAAAGTGCTCTAGGACTGACCAGAACTGGTTTGGTCTAGGCAAAGGCCTCTCTGCCTTCAGAGAACAAAGAGAAATTGAGGATAAAAAGGGGGACCCAAACCCCAGAACTTTAGAACTCTTTTGGACCAAGAAGACTGCAAAGAAGAAGAGCTGGAGAAGCTGTGAGGAGGAACCACCACTTTGCTGTGTGCTTTGCTGTGTTGGCCTGCAGTGGCTGCTTCTGTCTTGGGCAGTGAAAGGACTGGACTGAACTTTCTGCAATCTACTTTGTGAGTTTCTCCAAGGGCTTGAGGTAGAGCTTGCCCCCTGTTCAAGAAGTCTCAGGAACAGCAAAGACTTCAAGCCCGAAGCCGTCTACGACGGCGCCGCTGACTCCGTGTCCTGAAGGCATCGCAGAGGGCACCGCCGCAATGCCGCACTGCAATCCTGGTCTCACCGACGCCGCCTTCTTACGCCACCACCGAGCCGCTGCTCGCACCGCGACCTGTGGGCACCGCACTCCGCACCGCCTCGCTTCATGATGATGCCTTGGTATCCCCGATGACGACGCTCCACGCCGGACTCGATGCCGCTGCTTGCACCGTGGTTCGAGGGCACCGCTCGTACAGTTACACGACGCACCACACTCATCCCGCACCGCAGCCTTGGCCTACCGACGCCGGTGCCATCGACTCCAGTTCGTCAGCCGACGACAGCGCTTCAGCAATGACGACGCCGCTGCTGCACCGTGACCTGCCAGCACCGTGACGAGCACCGCCTTCATCTCGCCCCGCGACCCTGGTCTCACCGACGACGCCATCCGATGCCGCCACCGAGCCGCTGCTCGCACCGCGACCTGAGGGCACCGCATGCCGCACCGCTGCACTTCGCACCACAGCACCCGACGCCTGCCGACGCCAGCGCTCCTGACTTCAACAAAAGAGGAGATCGATCTGCAACGCGTGTGACTTCAAGGGCCCGACGGCACCTGCACCAACCTCCGGAACCGATGCCTGCAGACGCCGTGTTTTCGGAAGCCCACCGCGAGGTCATCGACGCCCTGCATTTCTGAAAGGTACTGTTTGCGGGTCTTCCCGACACCGTAGCTGACCCGCGACGCCGCGGTCAGCCAGAACTGTTTGGATTTGTTTGTTCACAACGCCGTGATAGCCCCGGACGGAGCTATCGACATCAAGGAACAGTTTTTAAGGATACTGTGATAACTGAAGATTTTTAAAGTACTGTACGGTGGATTTTTATCGTATTGGTCTTGTTTTAAGTATATAAAAATATTGGATATTTTTCTAAACCGGTGTGGTGTCCTTTTGTAGTGCTTACACTGTATTACTGTTGGTTATGTGCAAATGCTTTACACACTGCCTCTAAGATAAGCCTGACTGCTCGTGCCAAGCTACCAAGGGGGTGAGCAGGGGTTATTTTAGGAGTGTAACTCCCTTATCCTGACTAGGAAGAAGGGTCCCTAGTTGGACAAAGGTGCAAGCCCTTGCCAACTAGAGACCCCCATTTCTAACAAAGCTTATACTCGTTTTTATCAAACTCGTGTGGAGTCCATTTGTGGTATCACTAGGGGGTTGCTGTGAGTGTGGTTGCACATACTGTACACTCATGCCTTGGAGATAGGCCTGGCTGCTCGTGCCAAGCTACTAAGGGGGTGAGCAGGGCTATCTCAAACGGTGTCCTTACTTGGCCTAACGTTGAGTGAGGAGACCCGGGTCTCGCATTTGTGACAGTGACGCGTGACTGGGACTCCGGCTTCCAACATTTGGCGGCAGAGCGGTGGGATAAGATTCTAACGTAATTGAAATGCGTGTGTGCAAAACCACTCACAGTAATTGGTGTACATCATAAATTGATCGCAGACCACGACGCAACAACATATTGTTTTGAATTTTTGGTGCTATTGTTGAGTAACCTTTAAACCACACATCATGTCTCAGGAGGGGAGCCAGATAGCCGGTGAGGCTGCGGCTGCAGAATTAGAGTTTAACATTGAGGCATTGTTTACCTACTAGGTTGATCAGTTGAGGAAATTCTGCAGAGCTTTGGGATGTCCCATGAAGGGTAGTGCCAAGAAGGAGGAGCTGCAAGTGGCTTTGAGGGCCTGGTGGGAAGCCAAAGAGGCTCAGGAGACGGGTGATGTTGAGGTGGATGAGGATGACCCAGGGAATGGATTTGGTCCAGTGGAGGGACCAGCCGCAGGGGCTGGTAGTAGCCATTCAGGGAGGAGTTTTTCACCAGAGGAGTTGGAGGAAAACCAAAGGGTCAGACTGCATGAGTTGGAGGTGTTAAAACTTAAAACTCAAGCAGAGGAGAGCAGGAACGCTCTCACGTTGGAAGAGAAACAGATTCTCTTCGCTCATGAGTTAAGCATGAGGGAACTGTACATTAAGGGTAAACAAGCAGAGTCCAGTTCGAATGGTGGCAGCGCACAGCCAGTGCCAAGTGTGGATAAGTACAAGTGTGCACTGGAAGATTGGGTAGTGGTTAGCATAGTAAATGATTTGGAGGGGTTGTCCAATTTGGCCCCAGGGGAGCCTAGGCTCAGAAATTATTTTCCAGGATTGCACCACCCCGGGTTAAGGTATGGGCTCCTTGATTCCCGGGAGCCTGCACGAGAACCGGAACCCTGGTCATGGGTCCAGGGGCCTGAAAAGGCCCCAGAGAGGGAAGAAGGGCCAAGTGGCGCAAGGAGATCCCAGAGTAGTGAGTAGGGGTTGCTGGCTAGCCCCTTGTCTCAAAAGAGGGGGAGGAAGAGTAAGCAGCACCCCCAGGGATCAGCAGCACCACCCAGGAAACTGGGGGGGGGCGTAGGAGAGCCCCCGGGTGGAGGCCTAGTGCCTACTTGCCAGAGGTGTGAGGAAGGACACCTAGCGTCAGGAGGGCGTGGGGAGTCTGTAGCCAGAGCTCCTGCCATCCTGAAGTTTGTGGGTGCCATTCCTAAGTGGCAGGCCCAGAAAAATAAATGGAAGGATAAAAGAGCGTTGTGTTCCCCAGTGGGAACACCCGTGGGACAGTGTCCAGCCAGTGGGGCTGGGTCCCCTAGAAGTGACCAGGGTAAACCCACTTTTAACCTGGAGGGCAGGATGACTGGAGGTAGTATCCTGACCGATGGGCCTTCCCAGGGAACCACTCCAGGGTGGGGTTGGCGTGGGACCAACACCCCTGGAGGGGTCCCCCTGGCCGGGAGGGTTCCATGGAACAGCATTGTTGGCTCAGGGAGTAGTGATCAAGAAGACCCCCTGGGGTCAGGAAGGCATGGAACAGGAGGGTGTCCCTGTGGTAGAGGGCCTGTGTCCTGGTTCTATCACCCGAAGCCGGGAAGTCCATCAAGGTAATGATTGGTCTACCCTGGCTTTTGGCTGGGAGGGGGTTGTGTAGGACTTGGCCTTTTTGGCTAAAGTTCCCTAAACATTTTGCTTTCCCCCTAGACCGTTTTCCTGACATAGAGTTGCCAATTTAGATGCTTTGGGTACTTTGCCCCTGCAGATCAGTGTCAAAGTACAAGTGTTCCCTGTGTAAAGTGTAATGGTAATTGGTTGGCCATGATTGGTATGTTTGCCTTACTAGTAAAGTCCCTAGTGATGTGCACTCTGTGTGCCAGGGCTAGTAATGCAAAGGTGCGCGGAGAAGGGAACTCAGGCCTGCAGTGTAGGGCCTGCGCGCAGTTTGCTAAATTAGCATGTTGTCCTGACAAGTGCAACCACTTGTCAGGACTTACTTTCCCTTTTCCGTACACAGTGGGCACCCCTGTGGTAGGTCCCAGGTAACCCCTGGGCAGGGTGCCGTGTAAGTAAAAGGCAGGACATATACTGAGGTGTGTGTTATGTCCTGACAGTGAAAAACACTCCATTTCATTTTTCACTGGTGAAAGGCCATCCTGCCCATAGGACAGAATAGGGGAGGCTGGGTATTGTGTTTGTTAGCCTAGTTTCCCATAAGTTTAAAATGGAGAGGTGAAGTTTAGTATGTATGAACTCACAATGTCATAACACATCTTTCTATGAAAGTGGTTTTGTCACTGTGTGTCCAGAAACCACTCTTTTAGAAAGTGGCTGAGTTTTGTGCTTTAAGCATTTCTGTGTGTCTCTGCTGAATGTGGATTGACTGTCTGGATCTGAGAAGGGAGGGGGTGAGATGGCACCAGGCTGACCTGCATCTGGAGAGTATGCAAGGAGAAACCCCGGGAGGTGAAGAGGCCTGGGTTGCGGCTATAAAACAATTGACCCATCTCCTGCTGAGTGATTAAGGATCCAGACCCCCAGTATCAAAGGGAGAAAGGTGACACTGGGAGGGAGACACCCAGAACTGATTTAGGCAGGGGTCAGGGACCCCTGAGCACAACAAACTTCAAAGACATTTAGGGATATAACTATGAGAGCTGAAGCCCCTGAACGTTGGAATAGAAATGGATTGAGACTGAAAAGGCTTGGACCCATTTCGTGGTCAAGAGGAACTTCTGCTAAGGAAGGAACAACTGAAGAGACTGCTGGGAAGGACCGACCCTTGCTTCGTGATCTGGGGCTGGTCTGCAGTTTGCTGTTTTAACCAAGGAAGAGGCTGTTGGGACTGTGCTGTGTGCGCTGGGTCCCCCTGCTTGAAGAAGACTGTGCTTTGTGCTGTGTCTTGTTACCCCAAGGGCCCGAGGTGAGCTGGCTCCCTGTTTGGAAACACAGGAACATAAAAGTTTCCGGAAAAGTTTCAAGCGACGCAGTGGGCGCGTGTTGTGACAGCTTGAGATCCTCGGAAGGTGTGCCCTGTGATCTTGGACACACGAAGGAGAAGCGAGACGTGCTGGGTGCATTTTGTGGTGCACAGGAGGCGTTGGTGAAGAGCGCCTGGTCAACGTGTGCACCGAAGGTGAAGTGAGTCTTGGACGCGCTGGGTGCGTGTCGTGGTGCACCGCAGGTGTTGGTGAAGAGCGCCTGGTCAGCGTGTGCATCAGAGGTGAAGTGAGACTCGGATGTGCAGGGTGCGTGTCGTGGTGCACCGCAGGCGCTGGTGAAGAGCGCCTGGTCAGGGGGTGCATCGGAGGTGAAGGGAGTCTCGGACGCGCAGGGTGCGTGTCGTGGTGCACAGGAGGCGTTGGTGAGGAGCGCCTGGTCAACGTGTGCATCGTAAGTGAAGTGAGTCTCGGACGCAGGGTGTGTGTCGGGGTGCACCGGAGGCACTGGTGAAGAGTGCCTGGTCATCGAGTGCACCGGAGGAGAAGTGAGGCTCGGACACGGTGAGCGTGTCGGGGTGCGGCAGTTCGGGCTGGACTGTTCCCATGAGGCACAGGGTCAGACTGATTTGCATATGGCCATGTCTGAACTGGGATGGTGGAGTGAGCTAAAGAATGATGATGGATTAAACCCAGATCAGTTGACTGGGGGTGAGTGTTTGATTTGCTCAAGCGCTCCGTCCATCATCCCCTTTGGTATCGGGGTGCGGCCGAAGGCGTTGATGAAGAGCGCCTGGATATCGGGGCCCTGGAGTTGGAGTAAGTCTCAGTGAAGCAGTGTGCTGCTTTGGTGCAACCTGGGACTGTGGAGGTGATCGGCTGATCATCGTGTGCACCGGAAGAAAGTGAGTCTCTGCAGCGCGGTGTGTGTGTCTTGGTGCCAACTGAGACCGCAGGAAGGAGTGCCTGGTGAACGTGCACTCGGAGTCGACGTGAAGTCCCATCAGCGTTGTGTGTGTGGCTTCGTGCCAGAGGAGACCCGGAGGGTGCTGTGGTGAACGTGCACCCGGAGTAACGTAATCTCAGGGGCGTGGGGTACGTGTGCCCTGCGGCCGCCTGAGACCTTCGTAACAGTCGCGGCCCGGACCGGCAGCCCCGGAGGAGCTGAGCTGCCAGGCCGAGCCGCTGAGGCCCATGGAGAAAGTTCTGCACGGAAGGCCTAGTTCATTGAAGGAGGAGAGGAGAGTGGGGTCGCGCCCCCAGGTAACGTGGATCACTGCCTGGGCGGGGTGCGGGCTTGGAGGGACACTCTCTCAGCCTCTAAGTCCTTCTGGCGACGTGAGCCTTTGCTTCAGCTCAGATTGGGGCCCGTACTGGCCAAAGGAGTGGCGGTACTGGGGCCAGAGTGAGAAGCTGTACTTTATGTCATCGTTGATATGTGTGGGGGGCAACTGTTATCAAAGAGGCTGACTGTCGTAATACACATTGCCAATATTGCTGCTAACGAACTGCTGGACTGTCTTATGACGCCTGACATTATTTCTGCATAGCAAAGTACATGATTGTAGCGCTACGCATTGCCTTATTTCTCCCTTGCAAAGTACAGGATTGTAGCGGCCCGCATTGCATTATTTCTTCATTGCAAAGTACATGATTGTAGCTACGCATTGCATTATTCCTTAATTGCAAAGTACATGATTGTAGCTACGCATTGCATTATTACTTCATTGCGCAGTACATGATTGTAGTGGTACGCATTGCATTATTTCTCCCATTGCAGGTACCGGGGTGTATCGTTACGCATTGTATTACTTCTCCTGTGCCCAGCACAGGATTGTATCGTTACGCAACGCACTATTGTTTGTCCATTGCAACGTGTGTGATTCTAGCATTGCGACCAGCATAGCATTTTGAAAGCGGTGGTTGGGATTTGAACCTACCAGCCAGCCGGAACGAATATTACCCTTTATTATATGTTGGCTTTTGTATCGTGTGGTCTGATCGTATATCTTTCTATATAAAGCTTATACTCATTTTTATCAAACGCGTGTGGAGTTCATTTGTGGTGTCACCAGGGGGTTGCTGTGGGTGTGGTTGCACATATTGTACACTCATGCCTTGGAGATAGGCCTGGCTGCTCGTGCCAATCTACTAAGGGGGTGAGCAGGGCTATCTCAAATGGTGTCCTTACTTGGCCTAACGTCGAGTGAGGAGTCCTGGGTCTCGCATTTGTGACAGTGGCGCGTGACTGGGACTCCGGCTTCCAACAGTAAGTAAAGATTTTCTACACCCAACTCTACATAAATCATGCATTCTGACTATATTTATATCTTCAAAGTAAGTAGATGTGTTGTCAGGAATAGTACAGTTCTATATGCACTTACATTTTGATATTTTAGTCCTGGATATTTTTTCCTACTATTCTCATTTCACAATATTTCTATGTTCTATATTCAGTAGGTCAGTCGTCGTGCTAACATATCACCCAAGTACACTATAGCCTTAGGAAAGGCATTGACTTAAACAGACGGCAAACAACAGACAGTGGAGTGTTATGTCATTAAACACGCACAGTAGAGCACATATAGGTCATGCAGAAGAGCCTGACTTAGTCAAGGTGGAACCAAAAATGAAAGCAGAATGCACTAATAGACTTAAAGGTCCACAACATGTGATTCAGCTAATCATATACACTGCTAAACCAAATGCAGTCTGAGACATCCCTGGCTCACCTTTTACTACCAAAAGTGAATCCAAGTGTACCATAGAAAGTGAGTTCACTCACTGCACAACTGTACCCTTTCTTGTGTTTAGTTACAAGTGCTCTGGAGCAACTCAAACTGCCCAAAGAAGAAGGAAGAAATTAGATGAATAATAAATCATGCTTTTCATGATTTCTCTGGCAATTCCTCGTTTTTCCACTGGTATGACACCTAGAGTCTCCAGGCGAAAGACACTACGGGCCACATCCATCAAAGTTAGGAGTTGCGATTCCTAAATTGTGATTTTTCAGAAATCGCAATTTAGGAATCGCAATTCCTTATGCATGTAGGAATCGCAAAAAAATGTGTGATTCCTACACATTCCTTACTTGCGACACGCAAATTGCGAATCGCAAAAAAGGAATTGCTTCCCATTCATTCCTATGGGCCTAAAGGCCCATAGGAATCAATGGGAATTGCATGCGCAATTTGCGAGTACCAAATAGGTACTCGCAAATTGCGCATGCAATTTCAAGGATGCAAGGGTGCCAAAAGAACACCCTGATGCACCATTGGAATTGCAATTTAAAAACATGTTGCACAGACACATGCTCCAAGGGCATGTATGTGTGCAACATAGAACTTTAAAAAATGCACTTTTGTGCATTTTTCAAAGTTCTCGCAAATTACCATCAACTTTGAGTTGATGGTAATTTGCGTTCCTTAAATGCGAAATCGCAAATTTTTTGTTTTGTTGCATTGCAGTTAGGGAATCGCAATTTGCGATTTCCTAACTGCAATGCAATTTAAGTAATCGCAAATTTAGCGTTTACTTAAATAGCGATTTTTGCATTTGGGATGATGCATCCCAAATGCAAAAATTGCGGTCGCAAAGGGGCAGATTCTGTGAATCTGCCCCTATGCAACCGCAATTTGCAATGATGCATGTGCCCCTAAATCTGTGGAGTTGCTGTGTATTTCACGATTCTAATGGGGCCATTCTCTCTCTCTTTCCGAGCCCAAAAGTTATTCCCAGGATCTTGCAATAAGGATCTTGAATGGTTATACTTTAAACTAAGTGTAATTCTGCAAGAGAGTTTGCATGAAAGAGTATGCACAACTCCTTAGGATGGTCTTCCCCCAACTTTTTACCTGCCTCCCTATATTTTTCTGACCTCATTTTTGCTGGCTTTAGAACTCTGCACACTTTACCTCTGCTAACCAGTGATAAAGTGCTTGTGCTCTCTCCCCTAAACATGGTAATATTGGATCATCCCCAAATGCCATATTGCCATATTTAATTTACTTATAAGTCCCTGGTAAAATGCACTACCCAATGCCCAGGGCCTGTAAATTAGATGCTACTAGTGGGCCTGCAGTGCTGATTGTGCCACCCATATTAGTTGTCCTTTAACCATGTCTCAGGCCTGCCACTAGAGAGCCTGTGTGTGCAGTTTAACACTGCCATGTCGACCTGGCAAGTAAACCCCCTTGCTGGCTGATGACGGCTGTAAGCCAGAAACCGGTCCCAGGATGCTTGTTTCCGGTCCAGGGAAGACATGGCTTGGCAGTTCGGGCTGGACTGTTCCCATGAGGCACAGGGTCAGACTGATTTGCATATGGCCATGTCTGAACTGGGGTGGCGGAGTGAGCTAAAGAATGATGATGGATTAAACCCAGATCAGTTGACTGGGGGTGAGTGCTTGCAATGTTCAACACTCCGTCCATCATCCCCTTTGGTTTTGCTAAGTAAACCCCCTTGCCAGGACTAAACGTTCCCTTTTTATACATATCAGTTACCCATAAGGTAGGCCCTGTATAACTCGCAGGGCAGGTTGCTGTGTATTTGAAAGGCAGGACATGTACTTTTAAACTTTACATGTCTAGGTAGTGAAAAACTCCCAATTTCTTTTTTCACTACTACAAGGCCTATCTCTCCCAGAGAATACCATCAGTATTACCTTATTACATCTTTTAAGTGTGATTCCCAATTGTGAAGAGATAGACTTTTTAAGTTTGGTGTCACTGAACTCACAATTCAAAACCACAACTTAAGGTTAAGTTGGATTTTAAATTCCAGTTTATCAAATGCCACTTTTAGAAAGTTGTGAAGCTGAAAAAGGGGGTTACGTCCTATATCAGTGGCCAGGTGGGGCATAAATAAAGTTTTACAAAAAATAGAACCCGGCAACCATTTTTCTTTTGCTGCTATTTATTTCAGCAGGCTAAGGGCCAATATTTATAATCCTTGGTCCTGGCTACATTATTTCGCCATGATTTATACATTTTTTAAAGAAACATTTCCACAACATTATAAGTCTGAAAACATATGGTGATACACTTTCAAATCAATATTACTCTGAACTGATTTTCAAATGGTTAAAACATAAAACATTCAAAAACAATACATTCTGTCAAATAAAACCGTTGTGCTTAAGTTCAGTACCTGTGTAAATCAAAGCCATTATACTTAAATTCAGTGCCTGTGTGAATCATACAAACAATTATAAAATTACACCAGTTTATAACTTATACATCTATTCTATTAAGGAGCACTGTCATTGAGCCCAACAGGTTTCCTCTTTTAGAGAGTTGCTCTCCTTGAGGAGAATATTCGGTATCTGTAGGGATAATTCAATGTTCATGTTCCCTCTACAGATTCTGAGATTAAATTAATCGGTCTCCATCAAGGTGGAAGAAAAAAGAAAGTGCCGATGCATTTCAAATCCCTGTTCTACTCAAGGGATTATCTTCAGGACAATAACACGGTGTAATCTGAAATTAATAAAGAAAAAATAAAAATATTCAGTATTTTGTGAACCTTCTATATCGCTGCTTTTGAATATGGGAAATTCTGGTACCTGAGTTGTGTTGGTAAACAATCTTCCTGACTTAAAGGTAAGTTTCTTTTCTGGGTTCTGGGTTTTGTCACTTTTTGAATGCTCTGAAATAATGAACAGACCCTGTTGTTTATTCTTGTATTTGTACTAAATAAAAAGAACGTTTCGCAAAAAAAAGGGGAAATTCGTTTTTGGCTTTCTTAAAGAGTTGCTTTATGTCCGATAAAGTTTATGTTGTAGCAGGCCTCTCGGGTACACTATGAGCTTGTTAGACCAAAGCTGCCGGTTCTTTTTATACTCAAGTTCAATTTAAAGACTTCTGCAATAGTAAGAAGCAACATTGTGTCTTCGTACAAATGTTCCACATTGAAACAAGTTGTTTTAATTGAAGATGCGAGACAGCTCTCGGAAACTTACTCAGAATTGCAACATTGTAGTCGAGTTCTGTTTTGTTCTGTCAAGGGCCCGGTGAGCCCGCAGCGACGCTTGTGAGTGAAATCATTTGTGAAGCCTGTTTGTCAAAAGTACGAGGGCCTTTTAGATTTACTGCTTCCATTCACTTACTTAGGACTTGCATGATAAACTTTACGGGCGTCCTCTGAGTTTCAGTTTCTCTGCCGGCTGATTCCTTCGTGTCAGCTTTTCTGGTTTGCAGCACATTTTTCCGTTTTTTCTACTTTTGAACAGGAAGTGCTTTATTTAGTGGTTTCTGGGCGATGTAGGTCAAAATATTACTTGTCTTCTGCTTGTGAAGTCCTAATGTACATTCTTTCTATTTACGAGTGGTGATCTGCTAATTAATAGCTTTATTCAATTCGGACATTTCATTTAACCCTTTTTGGGTACAATTGAATTTTAAAATTAAATATGCCTCCTTTTTTCAATAACATGGTTTCCACATTGCCACCCCGTAGCGGTTGTTTCAGTACAGATAACACTGTCCATACAAAGTCTTTTTCTGAGTGTTTCTTTTCCAGAAAATGAGACACCAGAGGGGCTGTCAGGACCTTTTTCTTAATCCTGGAACGGTGTTGCACTATCCTTTGGTTTATTTGCTGGTTTGTTTTCCCTAAATATAGTTTAGGGCATGGGCACTGAATTGCATACACTGTGTTTTTGGTTTTACAATTTGAAAACTCTTTGTGAGTCCATTTTATTGACACATGAGTGATTTCATAACCTTCAATTGTGTTGTCGGAAACAGAGCAATTGCCACATTTATGGTGGCCCTCGATGGGTCTTATGTTCCATTGCGCTCTTAGGTCTTTTTTCTTGATGGACGATGTAAGATCTGCCCTTATGATTTTTTGACCGATGCTTTTACTTTTTTTCATTGCGAACAATGGTCATTCAAATGGGCATTCTAATTGCATGAGGAGATGCCAGTTTTTCAAAATCATCTGTCGGAATTTGTTGGTGTGTGGGCCAAATGTGGAGACGCAGACAAGTTTGTCTATAGGTTTCTTTTCTTTTTTGATGAGCAGCTCTTCTCTAGGCGTATACCATGCCCTTTTTGTCGCATGTTTAAGCATTTTGCTGGGGTAGCCTCTCTCTTTTAGTTGGTCACACAATACCCCTGCATTGGACATGAAATCTTCTTTTCTTGCACAGTTCTTCTGATCCGTAATAGTTGGCCATAGGGGACATTATCCCTGAGGTTTCTTGGATGGGAACTTTGGTAGTGTAAGATTGTGTTTCTGTCCGTCGGTTTGCGATGTAGGGTAGTCATCAATCTTTGTTCATGTGGAAAGACTTCAACATCAAGGAAAATCAAGCACGTTTTGCTTTTGGACATGCTGAATTTAATCATCACAGTGTCTTGTATTTAGCCATCCATGGAATTGTAGGAGTTCAACTTCTGTGCCATTCCAAAGGCACCATATGTCATCTATATACCGGTACCATTGCTGGATATGTTTTCCAAAAGGGTTGTGATTGATGATAAATTTGTCCTCAAAGCGCGCCATGAACAACACAGCCATTTCTGGGATGAAGGGGCACCCCATCGCGGTCCCTTTGATCTGCATGAAGAATGTTTCATCGAACTTAAAGTAGTTTTTCTTTAGGGCTAATCCTGCTAGTTCAAGTATGAAGTCTGTTGGTACTCTGTGGGGCCTTTGTCTAGTTTCCAAATAGTATTCCATTGTTTGGAGGGCTTCTTCTTGAGGAATCTGGGTATATAGTGAGATGACATCAAATGATACCATCCATTGCAAAGCAGGGTCAAATGTATGGCCTTCTATTTTATTTATGAAGCCAGTCGGATCCCTTAGATAAGATGGTATTTGATCCATAAAGGGCTTCGGGAAGACGTCAACGTATTTTGCAATAGGTTCCAACACCGAGTCGCAACCTGAGACGATTGGTCTTCCGGGTAGTTGCGTGAGGCTCTTGTGAATTTTCGGGAGAAAATAAATAACTGGAATCCTTGGGTGTGTTTTATTGAGGAAATCAAATTCCTTTGGGCCTAAAATTCCTTGCTCTAATCCAACTTTTAGTTTGGTGGAGATCTCTCCTTCTATTTGACGTGTGGGTCTTCCTTGAGCTGTCGGTACCATTCTTGGTTCAAAATTTAACTCTTTGCTTCATCTAGATACATATCTTTAGGCCAAATGACAAGGGCCCCACCCTTATCCACTGGCTTGATAATTATTGTGTCATCTTTTTGTAGGTCTTCTATGGCTTTTTGTTGGTCCCTATTGATGTTCCTTTTAATGTACAATTTTCTGTTTTCCAATTGGCTGATGGAGGACAATACCGACTGTTCAAAGGCGGGGACTTGTTTTGGAATACTATATGGTGGAGGATTAAAATTGGATTTTTTGGTTAATCCAGGAGGTTCAGTGTTGCCCATATTTTATTTTCCGTGGAAGAACACTTTAAGACGGATCTTACGGAAAAATTCCAATGCTTCAATTTTCAAATTGGCGTAGTCTGTATGCTGGCTTGTAACAAATTTCATACCCAGCTCTAAAACCGACTCCTCTGCGTTGGACAATTGTTTGGTTGACAAATTTATTATTGATGTTTTACTCAAGTTTTGTAAAAATGTCTCCTTGTCCTCATTTCCCATGGTTGTTGTTGTTTGAACCTTACTCGGTTTCTTTGATCGCCTTTCTCTAAAAAAGAGCTCTGTCTTTTTGAAGGGCCTTCTCTTGGATCTGAATCGCCTGTCGAATCCGATGATGAAGATTCTGAGAATGTTGAAAATCTGCTCTTTGATCTGCCTTGCTACTCAGATAAGGCTCTACGTGAATCCACTTTCGTGTAATAGTCGTCCTTCAAGTAGGGGTAGACTGTCTCAAAGTTGAAAGATTTTGAGTCTTTTTCGAATTTAGAAGTTTTAAAGTTGATGGTGTTGTCTTTGAAGGTCTGAATCTCTTTGTCTATTTTCTCGAGTAGTGCCTTTTCATCAGTCACGTTATGATTGTTTTTGATTGTTTGAATTAAATTTTCAAGTTCCTCGACCTCTTTCTGGCAAATTCTTTGGGCAGTTTCTATAGTATGGACCATGAGGTCACGACTGCATTTGGTGCTTATAAAGTTAAAACCTTTTTTATATTCAGGATCATCAATGAATATTACTGGAACATTTTTAATCTGGAGACCCCAAGGGATAGTGCCTGCTTTTAAATGCTCTAACAAAAAATGTCCATGAAGCTGAGTTCTAATATGCTTCTTGTTCAGACGAATGAGTTTGTCCGATTCATTGTGCTGCTTAGCTGTGGTGCTCAATGATATTGACGAACAGGCTTCACAAATGATGTTCTTTTCTTCCGTCTCAGATTTCACTCACAAGCGTCGCTGTGGGCTCACCGGGCCCTTGACAGAACAAAACAGAACTCGACCTCAATGTTGCAATTCTGAGTAAGTTTCCGAGAGCTGTCTCGCATCTTCAATTAAAACAACTTGTTTCAATGTGGAACATTTGTACGAAGATACAATGTTGCTTCTTACTATTGCAGAAGTCTTTAAATTGAACTTGAGTATAAAAAGAACCAGCAGCTTTGGTCTAACAAGCTCATAGTGTACCCGAGAGGCCTGCTACAACATAAACTTTATCGGACATAAAGCAACTCTTTAAGTAAGCCAAAAACGAATTTCTTCTTTTTGCGAAACGTTCTTTTTATTTAGTACAAATACAAGAATAAACAACACGGTCTGTTCATCATTTCAGAGCATTCAAAAAGTGACAAAACCCAGAAAAGAAACTTACCTTTAAGTCAGTAAGATTGTTTACCAACACAACTCAGGTACCAGAATTTCTTTCCCATATTCAAAAGCAGCGATATAGAGAAGGGACACAAAATACTGAATATTTTAATTTTTCTTTATTAAATTCAGATTACACTGTGTTATTGCCCTGAAGATAATCCCTTGGGTAGAACAAGGAGACCGATTAATATAATCTCAGAATCTGTAGAGGGAACATGAACATTGAATTATCCCTACAGATACCGAATATTCTCCTCAAGGAGAGCAACTCTCTAAAAGAGGAAACCTGTTGGGCTCAATGAGAGTGCTCCTTAATAGAATAGATGTATAAATTATAAACTGGTGTAATTTTATAATTGTTTGTATCATTCACACAGGCACTGAATTTAAGTATAATGGCTTTGATTTACACAGGTATTGAATTTAAGCACAACTGTTTTATTTGACAAAATGTATTGTTTTTGAATATTTATGGTTTAACCATTTGAAAATCAGTACAGAGTAATATTGTTTTGAAAGTTTATCACAATATGTTTTCAGACTTATAAAGTTGTGGAAATGTTTCTTTAAAAAATGTATAAATCATGGCGAAATAATGTAGCCAGGACCAAGGATTATAAATATTGGCCCTTAGCCAGCTGAAATAAATATCAGCAAAAGAAAAAATGGTTGCCGGGTTCTATTTTTGTAAAACTTTTAGAAAGTTGGCATCTACTTACTTTATCCATTTGGTGCCTGCTTCCTGTCTCTGCCATACACAGCTGGGGTGGGTGACAGCTGGCTTCCAGTGGTCCCTCTAAACAGTCACACAAAAAGGAAGGGTAGGTGTGCCTTAGTGGTCATCTACATGTAGATGGGCCATCCTGAGCAGGATGGGAGGGAGGAGTTGACATTTACCCCTGAAAGGGCTGTTTCCTGCCCCCACATAAAGGATTGATTACCCCCTTTAGAGTGTCTGAAACCAGGGGAGGACTTCTGTGCACTTCAAAGCTTTCTTTGAAGTCTCCCCCACTTCAACAGAACAACTGGGTATAAGTACCGTACCTCTAGCACTACCAAATCAGTACACTTCTGATCCTGTGACTACTCTGCCAGGAAAAAGAGCTGCTGTGCTGCTGAAAGGACTGCTACTCCACTGGACTGCTGCTTTGCCGAACTCTTGCTATGCTCTTGCCTTGCTGAACTGCCCTGCTGCCTGCTGTTCTCCTGCCTGGGTGAGAAGGACTGGGCCTGCATCACTTGAATCCAGAGTGACTCCAAGGGCTTGCTGGCTTGCCTCCTGTTCCCAAGTCTCAGGGATATCAAACACTTTACCCACCTGACTCTGCAGCTGGACTCTTCAAGCTGTGAGTCTGCCCTGCCAAATGGTGGCAATCAAGTCCTGGACCCTTGGAAGTGAGGCCTGAGGTGCTTTTTCATCCAGAACCCACGCATCCAAATCAGAACCGGCGCATCTTCACCTTTGCATGAGTCAGAACCAGTGCTCCCTCATCGTTCTGTGGAGTGAACCCAGTGCATCATCCTTGGAACAAGCGCATCGCCTTTGGCATCTACGCATCGCCTACTGGGGGAGCAGCAGCCGTGCATCGCTTTCGGAACCAGCACTCACACTTGGAACTGATGCATCACCGCAGATGAGTGGAGTAAATCGACGCATCTCGTCCACTGCGTGGCTTGACACTGACGGATCATCTCGGCTGCACCGCGCATCCTCATTGGCGACAACGCATCCCAGATCAAGGTACTTTGGTTCAGCGGGCCCAAGTGGGTCCCTGTATCCGGCCCGCCCTCCATTGCAGGCAGCCTGAACTTTTGACATTTCCCCAGTCTAGCGCGACCAGATACTCCATTAAGCGCTTATTGCCTCTAAGCACTATTTTGACATTTATTCTTTAAAAATTCGTATCTCAACTTCTAGCCATTGGAGTTTTGTAAATTTGGTCTTATTTAATTTATAAAACCATAATCTATTTTTCTAACCTTGTATGGAGTCTTTTTGTGGTGTTTTCACTGTGTTGTTGTATGAAGTGTTGCACAAATACTTTACACATTGCCTCTTAAGTTGAGCCTGACTGCTCTGTGCCAAGCTATCAGAGGGTGAGCACAGGATAATTTAGGATATGTTGTTACCGACCCTGACTAGGATTGTGGTTCCTGCTTAGACAGGGCGAATACCTCTGCCAATCAGAAGCCCAATTTCTAACAACAAGTCAGTGTCCAGGAAAGGAAGTCCCAAAAATAACAAGAATATATTACCTTGAAGCTATTCAAGACCTGATTTAGAGTGAGGGGATAACAGCACTCTGACATATGGATGAGGGGGAAAATCTGAAGTAAAATTCATTTGCAGAATTTACCCCACCATACTTTTTCTATAGTGGAGAAAATTCTACTGAAGAATGTCCCACCTTGCTTTGCATTTCCATCAGATAACTAAATATTTTCAATGCTGCCGACTTTAAATCAGGGCCTTAGTATCATAAATAAGCAATAATGCAGCAACAGTTCTAAATTATAGTCAATCGTCTGACAGAAATATAGAATGTAGATCCTTCACTGAAGGCAGTGGTGGCCTGTAATGTGGCCCTTCCTTCCTTTCGCTTCCAAGTGCACAAATGAACTCACACCCACCCATCCACATGCACACTCCTCACACTCATCCAATCACAAGCGCATCCATACACCCATCATTCACAAGCAGCTACACACGCACACACCCATTCACAGATTGCATGCACAGATATACATTCATACATAGACATAGGCATACAATATTCAAGAAGCACTTACTGGGCCACGGAGGTGACATCAGGGGGTGCGAATGAGGCCTCAGTGCTTTTTGTAGACTTTGTGGAAGGAAGGGGTGCATCGAAGATCCCGCCCTATACATTGTTTGACGTTTTCATGGGTCAACCAATGAGAGGAGGACCTCCCTAACTCATGACTGAGTCGAATCAGGCCAGTGAGAGCTGTTGACTCCATCCCACTCTGTGAGGAGATGTCACTGATAGTCAGCCCTGTGAACGTTTGGGCTTAAAGCTGAAGAGCCCAGGTCTGATTCTATCTGTGATGAACCCCCTTGTCATGAGTGGGAAGCTCTCACAAGACTTTGCTGGAGTGATGAGGTCATGGCCTCAGGGCTGTGAAATCGTCAGCCCGGCAAAACTTTGCTCAGGCTGCCAGATAGATGCACATTAGCACATTTAAAGCGCCTGTCTGTCTGACCCGAACATGATGAGTGCGTGTCAGGCTGACTTTTACCCAGCCTGACAGGTACTCATCATGCTTGCAAAAGAGTGGGGGCAGGACCCCACTGTCATTAATGACTAGCCATGCCTGAAGGATTGTAATAGGATACATCAAAGAGTTTTTTATTTATTTCAATGTTTTTCTGAGGGTATTATTAGTTACCCTTACTATTTATTCACCTCTTGAATGGTATTATTGTTGCAGGAAAACTGAAATAATGAAACCAAGACTTCTCTTGGCAAGGCAAAGGCAGGTTTAATCGTCACGGCCAGGAGTACAGCTGTCCTCGCAGAGGTAACCAGCTGAACTCAATTGTCTGCATGCAGGCAGACACTTATATATTCCACAAAGTGCTGAGTTACATACAATTATCCAAAAAGTCAAAATCAGGTCAGAGTTCATTTAGTTAATAATAAACTTCTATATAAACATCACATCACCTGTGCCCTTTAGACTCGTAACCTTTCCTCTACATTTTCTTATCGTAAGTCTAACAAGCTTTAGTACAATATTAACTTCGCCTCGAACATGTGTGCGTGTTTATCATTGTACTCCCAGGATTTCTTATCTAACCCTGTGTACACTTAAGTGAAGTTACCTTTCACCTATATTCTCCAGGTCATGTTTCCATTAACTAGGAGAATGAGATACGTGTTGTGATCATAAAACTCTTCAAGACTTCTTTAAACGCATGTTTCCATTTAATTGAGCCTTGCTGATTGTGCATTCTAATTTCTAGTGAACTCTCACCTACATTGTATTACCATGAAATGTGGGCCTGAACTGTTCTTTAAACATGTATCTTTCTACAAAGCACTCTACTGATGTCTGCTGTAGCAAGATTTCTTCGTGTTTCATTTCCTCCTTAACATTCCCCACTCTAGTTGATATTTCAACTACTTTCTCTTACTCTGGATCTGCACTTACTATCAAATGGTATGTATTGCCCTGAGCATCTACTACTTGCAGAGGTGACCTAACTGTGAACATCCCTCCCACCTTTACAGTCATCTTCTTACAACAATCAATAACTAATTGAATGTCATAACATATCAAAAGCAATAGCACGAGAAATGGAAGTAAGGCCTTAAACAGTCCCGACATCCAGGATGGTAGCCACTCAATCCACCCTTTAAACCATTCATCAGGGGCACCTCCTTCATCCACCATTTTCTTTTGTAGATTGTGCAAAGTTTGTATGGCCTCCGATTAAGTTCCATTGTCCGCATGGTTACTGGGATGTAACTACAACAAGAAGTACCTATCTTAGTGCATACTCCTCCTTCCGTAGCCATCATAAGATCAAGTACA
This sequence comes from Calotriton arnoldi, assembly GCA_963921515.1. Taxonomy (NCBI): domain Eukaryota; kingdom Metazoa; phylum Chordata; class Amphibia; order Caudata; family Salamandridae; genus Calotriton; species Calotriton arnoldi. The sequence continues at coordinate 63,119 of CAWUFW010012840.1, read as the reverse complement.
TAATGATGCTGCATTATCATCATTCTGAGGGCATGCAGGTGTTCCTTTATGGCATTAAATCCATTTTTGGTGACATTATTCACTTCAGGAATTCCCATCTAGTTATTTTTAGCCATTGAGAAGTTGCTATGCCTGAACAAATGGTAGAACATTTCCAAAGAACAACTGAACATCATTGAACAACCTGTGTTCGTGGGGAACATCTTCCCAAGTGTCAGTGTCATAATATTCTGCAGTTCTTCTCCTCTGGTGATGGTGTAACAAAGTCATTGGGCGGCTCATGGGACGATCATGGAGTCTGAAAAGATTAACTCCTGGGATGAACAAGACTGGTGTGTGCAAAGTAACCAAAGAACGGAGGCCATTCTGGTTAGGTAGCAACTGGGTGTTTAGCAGTTCTCTACATTCCCAATAATAGTCCATGAGGCTGGAGGTGCCCCCCCTGCATGTCGGCATTATCTATCATGGTATTGCAGTTGATATTTCTACCTACTTTGGCGGTACCATTTCCTCTAAAACATAAAGAAACAGACCTTAGTTTCATGACTGTCTGAGGATCCATCCAATTGTATTGCGCAAGAATATTATCATCCCATACACGCATACACTTTCCTATTGCATCTTGACTAACTTCAGTCCCACCCCGTAGGGATATGGCCCTACAGGAAAACTCAATTTCTGAATGCCACTGGTCGTGGGCAAAAACTGATCCAGTAATTCTGAGACCTGGCCTATGAACATAATCCGGGGGTAAAGGGTTTACTAGGTAACTGTCACACTCGGTGGGAGGGTGTGTCACTCCTAAGAAGTCAAAACCTAGAACTGTTTCTATCCATTCTATAGTGTTGGGACGACCTGTTTTCTGCATTTGCGCTATCTCATCCTTAATGTCCTACCTACCTGTATGGATTTATAATACTTCTCCAAAAGAGGCGTATTTTGTGGCATTAACTAAGAAATGTGTGATCTAATAGAGGGGGAACATGGCAGCTGCGAGGTAAACGGTCGCGGACCGCCGGAGAAGCGAGGAGGAGAGCGCTCCCCCGCCAAGAACAATAATGGATAGATTGTGAAGGGGAATAGCTGAAATCCACAGTATCTTTTGATGCAGCCATGCAGCGTTAGCTCGGGGAGCCGTCCGGGAGCAGGAAGAAGGGCCCTGGCATGGGAGAGGGCCACGATGCAGCTGCGTCACCTACGAGCAGCACGAACCCTCTCCCAGAGTGGCAGAGTCAGCACAAGTCCCTCGGAGAAAGCTGCGGATGAAAAGAGCAGTGTGAGGGAGATTCCATCTAGAGTTAGCAGCGTTACAGGCCCCCAGCATGTCAGGGAAGGCTGGAGGGGCAGGAAAGGCGGTCTGCTAGCCCAACGGCGCCCCCATATGGAGAAGAAGAGTTCATTGCCTCCAGAGAAAGTAGATGCCATCCCAAACAAGATCTCCAGGTACACTCTGCGCACCTGGGCACTTGGGAAATTGACTGGGGTAAGTCTGGATTTAAAATTACCCTCAGCCACGGTGGTCCCCCGTGATACAAGTGGTAGTAAAGTCTGGAAATCGACGGGGGTAAGTCTGGATTTAAAAGTACCCTTAGCCACGGTGGTCCCCCGTGATACAAGTACTAGTAAAGTAGGGTGGCCTGCCCCAACAAAGGCGGTGAGGACGGGGAAGTCCGTATGGCAGCCGGTGAAGAGCCCACGCAGAAGGGAGAAAAAAATCTCACCCCCCTCAGGTCAGGGTCCTTTCATCCCTTAAAACATTTTACAAAGTTTTGACCCACTCAATGACATCGGGGGCAGAGGGCAGTAAAATAACAGCTGAGTCCCAGAAGGAGCCTGAGATGGAGGGGGATAACCCTATTTCGATAGAAGTAAATGTAGCCCAGGAGCCTAAAGGAGGTGCAGAAGCAGGAAGCAGATATGGAGTGGAGGATGGCATCACCTTTCAGATACCAACTCAAAACAGTTTCAGCATACTTGCCTCTAGAGATGAGGACCTTTCAGATACCAACGCAGAACAGTTTCAGCGTACTTGCATCTAGAGATGAGAAGGTTGGTGAGGGGGGACAGCGACATGGCAAGTAGAGACAGGGGGCTTGAATTTGCAATCTGAAGTTCTGCTGGCCCCGCTGGCCTTCATCCTTCTCGACCTGAAGGAGGAACTTAGAAATAGGTTCAAGACATCGGAAGCCAACCAAGCTGACATACAAGCCTCCTGTACGACTCTCGCACAGAAACTGGATGACGTTGCAGCACAAATGGGTATTTTAGAGGAAGAAGTAGGGCTGATGAGGAAGGATATTGCCAAAAATACTGAAGGGCTAGGAGCATTGGTTAAAGAAAATCTAGGACTCAGGGAAGATCTGGAAAGAATTGAGAATCATTCAAGGAGGAACTTCTTGAGGGTTCTAAATATTCCGGAAGCGGAGGAGGGGACCATCATCAAAGCCTTCATAATTAAATTACTAAAAGAGACTGTTCTGAAAGACAGGCCCGACATTAATTTGGACCATGAAATTACAACGGTTTCATCGGGACCCCTTTAAGTGGAATATGCAGAGACAGAAGCCAAGGAAAATACTTGTAAATTTTCTCTCATATACAGTCAAAGAAACCATCCTGACAGCAGCATTGCGGAATGGTCCATATAAAGCCCAGAACTTTTCTTTTTCTATCAGGTCGGACGTATGCCGCACAACAGATCAGAAGCAATGGGAGCTGGGTAAAAGGATGGAGGAGTCAAACAAACTTGGAGCCAGAGCACAATTGAAATTCTCAGCGATGCTTTGCGTCATGTGGAACAGTCAGAAGCGCAATTTTTGGACAATAGAGGAAGCTGACAGCCTGATAGACAGAATAAAAAAGGGTGGAATATCTTGAGGAATAGTCCTAAATTGGAATTGAAATTAAGGAAATGAGGTTAGGTAATCATAGGTACTGGAGATCGGCTGAGTGGTGTGGGGGCTGAGGGGGGGGGGCACTGTTTTTGTTATAGTTTAGTGTGGCAGCTCCTTCTCTTCAGTGGCCCAACAGGCATTATGCCTGATAGTCAAGGGAGGGTTCCCATGGGAGGGAGAGGGGGGATAAAGGAGGAGGGTAGGGTTCTGGGTGGGGAACAGTGGGAAAAATAAAATAAAAAAATCCTCAAAACCTATATTGTCTTGGTCTATTATGAAAATAGGTCATCAAAGACTCCCAGGTGATATAAAATTTGTCCAACTCAAAGGACCCCCAGGTGACATAAAATTTGTCCAACTTAAAGTAGATGGGTGGGGAGGATAATAAGCTACAAATTTCAAGCTGGAATGTAAATGGCCTGAGATCTAAAAAAAACCCAGAGGTTGGTGATGAAATACCTGGATGACTCTAAAGCCCAGGTTGTTATTTTACAAGAAACCCATCTCACGTGAAAGTAGGGGTCTTTATGCAAAACTAAGATGGGTCAAAAGTTATGCTGTATCCAACCAATCAGAATATTGTAAAGGTGTCACCATACTTATTTGGAGGGGGTCAGGGGTTGAGCTGATTTCTTCTAAAACGGACAGCTCTGGTAGGTGGGTTTTAGCAACTCTCAAATGTTTTGGTACAGAGTTTGTCTGTGCTGGTTTTTATGGCCCAAATGTGGATGACCCCCAGTATATTGTGGATTTACAACTGACCCTTGTAGGGGTAACCACCCCCATAATTATAGGGGCGACTTTAATACTCTATTAGATCCTATGTTGGATAGGTCCATTCGCAGGAGGGGAACCCAAGCCCAAGTACCTAAGACAAGACAGGCCCTTAAGCATATGATATATGAAATGGGACTGGTTGATACATGGAGATTTTTAATTGGGCAAAAGCGAGGATACACCTTTCATAGCAAAAAGTATAATCATTTCTCAAGATTGGATTATTTTCTAGTGGATAGAGCCTGGGAAATAAAAAGAGGTCCACATATCACCAGGACATATTTCTGATCACGCTGTGGTTAGTGTTACACTAATGGGAATCAGAGCAAGTCACACTGCGAGATGGACATTGAAAAGATCCATCTTATTAGACCCAGACGTTTCCATCCTTCTGAAAAAAACAACTAAGGAGTTCTTCCTGGATAAGGCCCACTCAGCCTCCATTGGAGTTATTTGGGATACCTTTAAGGCGTATGCACGAGGCGTCCTACAAAGTCAGGTCTCCTATAAGAATAAGGTGGATAGGGCTGAGTCGAGAAAATTGGAGGAAAAAATCTGGAAATTAGAAGCCAAGTTGCAGCAAGTGACAGGGAATATACAGAACAGAGAGGAGGTCATGAAACAGCCGGAGGAAGCTAGGGTAAATTATAAGATCAATCTAGAGACAAAATGTGGAGAGAGGTAGGCAACGGGGCATATGCAACAATTTGAGTATGGTGAGAAGGCTGGAGCATTGTTAGCATGGAAGTCGAGGGCCGAGAGGGCACGAAACCACATCGGGGAGCTGGTATCAACCCCCAAGGTGACACTACGAACAAGAAAGAGGAAATTCAGGCCAGATTGGTCTCACTCTTCTCTGAACTGTATGCGGAAGAAGAGCGCCCTGATGAGGAGAGCCTAAAACAATGGCTAAACAGTGTCGGGCTCCCCACTCTTACAACAGAGGGCAGGAAGAGCATGGACGCCCCAATAACCGAGGGGGAAATAATAGAACAGCTTTCGCATATAAGGAATGGAAAGGCGGCAGGTCCAGATTCATTACCGGCTGAGGTATTCAAACTAATAACAGATGAAAATGTTCCTGAATTGAAGTCACTCTTCAACTCAGCCTATAAGGGGGAAGAGCTGATCCCGAACTCATGGAGGGAGGTCACAATTGTCTTGATCCTAAAACCCACAAAGGACCCGAGGAAGGCTGACTCATACCAGCCAATCTCCTTGTTGAATGTAGATTATAAAATTTACACTGGCATCTTGGCAGGGAGATTGGCAAAGGTGCCCCCCCAATTGATACATATGGGTCAGAAGGGCTTTGTCCCGAAAAGACAAATCCAAGAACTTACATTGTCATTAATCAGGACTATAGAGTTGTGCGTTCTATCACCATAGACACTGCCAAGGCTTTCGACCGTGTCAGTATTTCTTTGGGCAGTTCTGGGATCAATGGGCTTTAGTGCTGGCTTTGTCATGGCAAGACGAAGGCTATATGTGTGCCCTATGGCCAAAATCCTCCTAAATGGTTTCCTGACGAAGAACTTCAATATCTACAGTGGGACGAGGCAGGGCTGCCCCCTGTCGCCCCTCTTGTTCGATATATACATCGAACCATTGGCACATCTTTTGAGGAAAGATGATCAGATAGCCCCTATCCACCTACTCCCCTCCCGCAGTAAAATAGCTTTATATGCGGATGATTTGATAATCTACACCTCTGACCCAGCTCATACGTTAGCTAGGGTGGAACAGCTGACAAAAGAATACGGGGCAGTAGCCGGATACTTTGTGAACATCTCTAAGACGGAGGTAATGTGCTGGGATATGGAGGACTGGGGGGTTAGAGTGTGTGCGGAGATAAAATATTTAGGAGTTGTTATAGTTAACAAAATCGATGAGATCCCATTGCGTAACCTGAAGAGGGTGGCCGAGGAGGTTGACAGGTCCTTATCCAGTTGGAAGAACCTACCATTAACTATCTATGGGAGGGTCAACCTAGTAAAAATGTCTATTCTCCCGAAGTTGACATACTTATTCAACTGGATCCCACTCAAATTCCCAAAGGAAGAAATAAATAAAATACAGGGGAAAACAGCTGGTTTCATCTGGGCATCTCGTGGGGTACGGCTTTCCTGGAAAAAGTTAACTCATCATCTAAAGAAGGGTGTGTTAGCCCTGTCAGATCTCAGTCTCTATTGTATGGCATTTCAATTAAAAAACTTTCATATGCTTATGGGGGAGCCTGGTTTTCTACCTGGGGCTCACTATTAGGGGAAATGATTAAAGAGTTCAGGTCAGTAGCTTTCCTATATAAATTCGGAGCCCAAAAATTCTTTTAAAAAGTTAGGTTAAAGGTGCTAAAAACTGCACTGAGCCTTTGGGGTGGAATAAGGAAGATGCTAACCATCGGGTATTATTCAGAATTCACACCGATTTGGGAATCCCCTGGGACACCGGAAATGCTTGAAGGATGGACTGAGTCTTCCCTTAAAACAAGCAGGGATATCCAAGTGGGGAGACTTGATATCAATGGAAGGCGTGCTACCTTGGGAGGTGCTGAGCACAAAGACGGGTAATAGACTGTCTAGATTTAAGTATATGCAGCTTACATCATGGTTCGCAACAGTCTCCCGGGAGACACGTGGGCTATGGGACTTTGAGGTCCTCCTCCAAGAAGTTAGCCCGAAAAGTAAAGAAGTGGCAAAGTGGTACGGGCAATTCCTGGAGGCAGAGGAAGAGAAATTGGAGGCCCCCTATGTGATCTGGTCGGATGTACTCCAGGAAGAAAACATACAATCTCTTTGGATGGACTCTCTAAAATTACTATATTCAAAAGTTACGTCTGCAAACTTTAAACGTGAACACTTTTTTGTAATCAACAGGCTGTACTGGACTCCTCAAAGAGTGGCTAAGTTTGTGACACCGCCAGTACCCAGATGTAAGAGATGTAACTTTCCAAGAGCTAATGATGTACATATCTTCTTTACATGCCCTGAGATAAAAGAATATTGGAAGATTTTGGAAACCATTATGAGGGGTATTTTAGAGGAATATGTTGTTTTGACAGAGACCTTGGTACTTTTAGGGGTGGACAATGCTACGCACAACATCTTGAATAGTAAGCAAAGGGGCCTATCCTGTTGCTCTTGGCCAGGCGGGAGATTTGTAAACACTGGTTAGACCCTGCTCCCCCACACCCTACGGGGTGGTTAAAAGTGGCCAAGTGGACTAGCAATATGGAGATTAAATGCAATCCACGAAGGTCGGGGGAAATGTGGGAGGATTTTATTAAGTGGGCAGGTTAGCACTCATGACATTACGTAGGGCTGTCGGAAAAACACTTATATACCGTCCTATGATTACACCAGGTCATGGACCTGGGGTGGTTTATTGCCCCCGATACAATCAGACCCTGGGAGGTTCACGGCGAGTGAATGCAATGGACCACGAGATGGATTGAGGGTGCCAAAATGGTCCAAGAGTTGCAGACGCCATGGTGATATGAGAACACAAAAAAAACGAGAAAAAAAAACTAAGAAATGTGCTATTCTAACATGTGTCAGCCCTGATCCTACAGAGATAGAGGTGTAAGAGACAATAAGCTATTTTTGGGTGTACTTCTTTAGTGGAGTGTAATCTATCTGAAACCTGTGGCATGAGGTATCAATGAACAAACAAAACAGGATTCATTGGTGCTTTCTAATCCTATTTCTGACATATGTTAATACCACATGTTATCTAGCAGGCTAGTATGAACATTATGAGGCACATTAGTACGAGTAGACAGTTATTTTCGCAGGTGTGTGATATAGTAAGTGCAGCTTAAAGATACATTGCTATAGAAAAGCAATAACAGAAATAACAGTGTCAAAACACAAAAAAGAAAACAAAAATACATAACTTTCCATTCATGGAATCAAAAAATTGTCCCAAAACAGAGATGGAGGGGGGATCTTTACAGTCGCTATCTTCTTCCCCCCTCTTTTCCCATTCATATCACTGGCGGTTCTTGGCATGAAGCAGGGTTCGTCCGAACATCCGATAGGTGATTCCATGGCTTCCTGCCCTGTACTCTGAGGCAGTCGGAGTAATCTTAGTGACGGAAAAAGGGCCATCTAACTTAAGATCTTTCGATTTCCAAACAAAGTAAAAAAAAAAGGCTCTCTATATGCACAGCTGGGGGGTCAACCTCGGCAGTGGGGCTCTTCTCATTTTCTCTGGTTGCCTGTTTAGAAATTAACTTAGTATCCTATGTTATTTCAGAGAGATAGACATGCATTTCATCATTTAAACTTTCAGCTGTACTTTCTCCCTGCGTCGTACATCTAGTGGCAGGTATTTGCATATTTATGAGTCTTTCTGTCAATATCTGATCGGGAGTTAGGTGCTGATCGGAAGTAGATGTGTTCCTAAGGCAGAATAGTGCATAAGGTAAACAATACAACCATTTTTGTGTGAAATATAGTGCATAGTTTGCTTGTCCTATTTTTCAGCAAGCCATTAGGTCGCTCAACAATGCCATTACTCTGGGGTGGTAAACAGAAGTTAATTTATGTTTTATCCTTACCATTGTAGTGAGATGTGTAAAAATAGCATTGATAAAGTGTGTGCCGTTATCAGACCTTATCCCATCTGGAATTCCCCAGCGGGGAATCACCTCATGAATCAGAAAATTAGCAGCTGACTTAGCATCAGTGTAGACACAAAGTCCTGCGTCAACCCATCGGGGAAAAGGACAAACCAGTAACCACAACTATGAGGTACCGATAATTGTTAAATAGATCGATCATGTAGATAAAATCAATGTGAAGAGCCTTAAAAGGGGTAGAACTTATTACTTTCAATGTGGGGTTTGGAGAGAATTGTTGGCAAATAAAACAATTATGAATGTACATAGTAAGCATATCATGCAAGTTAGGAACAAACTAATCTTGTTGTATCTGCATATACAAGTGATCTCTTGAGATGTGAGCCGGTGTATGCAATTGATCAAGAGCTATCATGAGTAAAGGCTGTGGCATCACTGGTTTACCTGTAGATATTTGTCTTTAGATCAAATCGTCCCCTGACTGGGAGAACCCTCTCGTCTCCCATATTTGATTCTCATGCAATGAAGCAGCTTCCTGTAGTTCTTGAAGATGTAAATGTGCTGTCTTAGCATAATGAGGTGTAACAGTATCTGTGGTAGTGTTTGACCCAGGTTCATGCGGCGAGGCAACTTGGGCCACTAAGACGTTCTGTAATTCTGGTACCACTACGTCTTTCAGGGGGCGCAGGCCTTGAACCATACACCAAGTATTACCCTTAGATTTCTTAACTGGGTAAATCGGAGTGTTACAAGGAGACACTTCAGAGTAAATTACTCCTTGCTCTAGTAAAGCCTATATAGTGGGGGTGATGTTCTCATCTGCTTTTTTGGAAAGAGGATATTGTCTCACCCTAGGTAGGATAGCACCCTCATGTTGTGAACTGAAGGCAAAGACGGGTGTGTGCCTAGCTGCGTCTTTAGCTGCCCAATCTGCTAATGTATTTCCCCATGACACAAAATCCTGTCCATTTGTATGTACCATGCACTTCACAACTGCCACTGCTTGCGGTAAGGCATGTGCATCTATGAAAACCTGTGAGAGTTTTTTATGCATGACAAGACTCCCGTCTGATTCCGATTTGAGGAAGCCTCTTCTGCTCAACCTCATGATTCTTGAATGTACTGTGGTAGTCACATAAGCCTATTCCTTGCTTGAGAGCTGCTATCAAGGGTATCAATTCTGCTGCTTGCGCACAATAATGTGCTGGCAGTGTTAGCTGCTTAACTTTATGGACTACGTCTGAGGAATCATGGTGCTGCGCTTTGACCATTAAAAAACAAAACTTGATGCGGCGGAATTGATCAAACGACAATGAGTAATTTTTGTCACTGTAGGGAACCTTAATTAATCCCTCAGTGGAGAAATATTCTCATGAGACATATATCTTATTACACAAGCACTCACACCAAGCTGAGATCCAGATATTTTATCTCTATGCATATATTTGTCAACAAAATTTCAAATATTTACATTTATATACAACACAACAACATAAATAATACAAAAACTGAGAAAAAATTACAAAAATATATACGAAAAACATATATACATATATAATCTTTTTAACCTAAACCTTGTTGCCCAAATTTCTAGGGGGTTGCACAAAATTATTATGTGCACAACTATAGTTCGCAACCCGTATCTATAAGATAGCCCATATATCAACACCCATCTGGGGAATAATGAATCTCAACCCTTTTCTACATTATATGGGGTTGTACATTTCTCTCTCATCAAAGTCAAAATTATAAGGGCTTCTTTCGTCTATAAAGTCGACGCGTTTCAGCCCGTTTCCTCTGGGCCTCATCAGGACTAGGGGCATAAAGGTAACCTAAAACAAAATAAAATAATAAATAATGCAATCCTAGATGTCTACATATACACATATATACAAATATATACAAGTTTTTACTCTTGGGAGATTAACCACACTAAAGAGAAAATTCTCCTTAAAATTCACCACAACAAGATACTATCTGTGAACAACATAGAGAATCAAAAGTGCAGACACCATTTCAATATATCAATCCCAAATATTATTATCACCCAATCGTGGAATAAGAAAGAGGAATATTGTATAGAATATACAAAATAGACAGATAAGATCCAAAGTATAAAGCAAACTAGCGAACAACACCCAGATTCAATTATACACCACGAAACGTGTCAGAATAAACGTCGCTTCAAAAAGTGCAAAGGAGAGCCAAGATATAAACAAAAAATAGAAAATAGAGAACAAAATCACACCTAAGTATCTCACCGATAACACTACGGGGCATATTATCAAGGGCTCTATCGCCGCTTTAGCGGGACTTTTTCCCGCTAAAGCGGCGATAATTCTAACGCCCTATTAGCAAGCTGTCGCTAACTGCTGTTAGCGACAGCTTCTAGGCGATAGCGACCGGGTTGGGTGCCGCTTTGCATGCCAGCGATATCTATCGCTAATGGCATGCAAAGTAGGCGTTCCCAACCTAAAAGCGACTGGAAACAGTCGCTAAGCGCGCTATCGCCTATTAGCGAGGCAGGGGAGGTGATTAGCGAACCAGCGCTAAACACGTTTAGCGCTGGTTTGTTAACGCCTGGTCCAGACCTGACTTAGCCATGTAATCCAATGGGAGGTGGATTACATGGCTAAATCCCCTCGCCCTATCACCTAGCTAACACTGGTCACAGTGTGAATATCGCTTGTTTTCAAGCGATATTCACACTGTTCTCCAGGGTTTCTATCGCTTAGGAGATAAGCGTTGCTGATAGCACGCTATCTCCGCGATAGAAACCTGCGATAGCCGGCGATAATTATCCAAGCGCTAACTGCGCTTAGCGATAATTATCGCCGGTTATTGCTAATAGGCCCCTACATCTATCGGGAAACAGTAAACGGAACCAGGAGTACAGGACTACTCTGTGAAGGGCCGATCTGAAATAACATGAACAAATATATTTTGCAGAGTCTATATTAAACCCAGAGAATCAATCGAAAGCAGCGTAACTCTGAATTACGGGACCTGAAACGCCATTATACATACTTGTTAACGTATGGAGTTCAAGCGAAAATTAAATTGCCGATCCGGGGAAGGAGGATTAATTCGGTTCACCCGGCGTCATTATATCACCTCGGTCAAATTCTACAAAAAGAGACGCGCACCGGAATTATAATTCTGGCGGCTCCACTCACGCATATATATGCATACTGATAAAATAGTAAACTAAACTAAAAGGAAATAAACCTACCGGGGAGCTGATTTTTATGATTTTTATGATTTGGGACGTTTATTCTGACACGTTTCGTGGTGCATAATTGAATCTGGGTGTTGTTCGCCAGTTTGCTTTATATCTGTCTATTTTGTATATTCTATACAATATTCCTCTTTCTTATTCCACGATTGGGTGATAATAATATTTGGGATTGATATATTGAAATGGTGTCTGCACCTTTGATTCTCTATGTTGTTCACAGATAGTATCTTGTTGTGGTGAATTTTAAGGAGAATTTTCTCTTTAGTGTGGTTAATCTCCCAAGAGTAAAAACTTGTATATATTTGTATATATGTGTATATGTAGACATCTAGGATTGCATTATTTATTATTTTATTTTGTTTTAGGTTACCTTTATGCCCCTTGTCCTGATGAGGCCCAGAGGAAAAGGGCTGAAACGCGTCGACTTTATAGACGAAAGAAGCCCTTATAATTTTGACTTTGATGACAAAGAAATGTACAACCCCATATAATGTAGAAAAGGGTTGAGATTCATTATTCCCCAGATGGGTGTTGATATATGGGCTATCTTATAGATACGGGTTGCGAACTATAGTTGTGCACATAATAATTTTGCGCAACCCCCCAAGAAATTTGGGCAACATGGTTTCGGTTAAAAAGATTATATATGTATATATGTTTTTCGTATATATTTTTGTAATTTTTTCTCAGTTTTTGTATTATTTATGTTGTTGTGTTGTATATAAATGTAAATATTTGAAATTTTGTTAACAAATATATGCATAGAGATAAAATATCTGGATCTCAGCTTGGTGTGAGTGCTTGTGTAATAAGATATATGTCTCATGAGAATATTTCTCCACTGAGGGATTAGTTAAGGTTTCCTACAGTGACAAAAATTACTCATTGTCGTTTGATCAATTCCGCCGCATCAAGTTTTGTTTTTTGCAGTTTAATTTGCCCAGGTGCAGGTGGAGTATGAGGGCAAAACCCCTTTTTTGAATGTGCTTTGACCATTGTCGCACATGTATGTCTTACTCCTGTGTCCCGGTCAATGTTTGAGGAACCATCAACAAATTATACAATGCTGCTGGGAATAGAGTCCTCTGTTGCTTGGCTAGATTCTTTAGGGTTATACTTTGCACAATCATGTGCATCATTCTCACAGTGCAATATAGGATGCGCAAAACATGTTGCATGGTTCACCATATGACACTTTAGAACCTTCAAAGATGGGAGTGACAGTATTACCTCATATCCTGACACTATCTGTGCAGTTAAGGTAGTCTTAGCTTTCTGAATGATAGCAAACACTGCATGTTCTGCATAAAGCGTCAAAGGTGCCCCCAGACAATGGGGGTGTTTTTTAAGCAGAGTTTGAGGAGTTTTCCTCACTTCGGGCAGCACGCAGAGTTTTTTCCTTGCTCGTGCTCCCCAACATCAAGTTGGCGAGCACGAGTGAGGAAAATCCACCTCCCAGCGAGATTATTCCTTGCTCGCGCTCCCCAACGTCAAGTTGGTGAGCGCGAGTGAGAAAAATCCACCTCTTGACGAGATTTCTCAACGGGAGCGGTCGGATTTCTCAATGCGGGCAGTCGCGGGTGGTCGTGACCTCTCGTGTTGAGAAACCTTCTGTTCGGGTTGAGAAAGTTGCAGCTCGAGTAGAAAATCTACTCGAGTGGCAGAAAAGATGCAGCACCCTCTTGCACTGTGCTTGGTGCTATTTGCGTTGATATTCCAGCGCAGGACAAACACCCGGCACTGAAAATCAATGCAAACAGCATGACCAAGCGCACTCTGCCGCTTGCGGAACTCCGCGTAGCGCAGCAGAGTTTTTTGGTCACTTCGCGGAGTTCCGCATAGCGGAATTCCACAAACTTCACCCAGGCTTAGTGCTTTTCTGTACTGTAAAGGCTGCAGTGGCAAGAGGTTGCTCGCAAGGGTAATGTCTTTTCATTACTGAGTCCAACAGACCACTGAAATATGCAATAGGTTTATGTCCTAAAGGATATTTTTGTGTGAGGACGGCCCTCATCACTTGACCATTGCAATGACAAAAGAGGTCGAATTCTTTAGCGTAATCAGGAGTCCCCAGAACGGGGACATTTGTTATCTCAGTTTTTAACTTTTGGAAGCTTTCCCTCATTTTTGATGTCCTAGTTATCTTGTCATATCTGTATTTTTCCTGTTTAATAGAGGTCAGCAGAGGCACAATTAAAGTGCTGTAATCAAAGACCCATTGTCTTACATAATTATAGAGGCCAAGAAACATCTACACTTCCTTAGAAGTCTCTGGCTTAGTTATTTGGCATATAGAAGGGCTCTTTCAGGGGTTACTCGCCGACCAGAAGCTGACAGTAATTGTGCTAAATAATGGACCTCCTCCTGACAATACTGAACATTGTCTTTCTCCACTTTATATCCTCTGTGTCCAAGAGTAAACAGAAGAGACACAGTATCTTTTCTACATTGTTGTTCTGTAGGACTGCAGACTAATATGTTGTCGACATATTGCAACAACATGCTGTCACACTGAAAGTTTGACAGATCATTTTTCACCACTCTGTTGAAAAGGCTGGGGGTTTCACAATGTGAGAATACAAATAATGAGTTCCTTGATAGTAGAACGCTGTCAAATAATGACTGTCTGGATGAATAGGGATGCTAAAGGAAGCATTGTTAAGGTATTTGACAGAGAAAAACTTAGCATCCTGAGGAATATTTGTCAAAATGAGTTGGGAACGATCGGGAATTCCGGTACCACTACATCTTTTAGGCGCGCAGGTCTTGAAACATACACCAGGTATTACCCTTAGATTTCTTAACTGGGTAAATTGGGGTGTTACAAGGAGACACTTTGGGGTAAATTACTCCTTGCTCTAGTAACGCCTGTATACTGGGGGCGATGTTCTCATCTGCTTCTTTGGAAAGGGGATATTGTCTCATCCTAGGTAGGATAGCACCCTCCTTTAATGTTATTCTGAATGGGGTGGCAGTGAGAATAAGGTCTACATCATGGGGACCCTTGGTCCACAGATATCCGGCACCTGGGAAAGATCTGCATCCCTAACAGAATCAAAAGCTTTAACTGGTGTGGGCATCCTTACTTCCTATATTGTCCTTAACGGTATGTCATCCTGAAAAACTATGACCATTTTCTTAGGATCATCATTAAACAACTGATCATCCAGTATTTCCCTAACTGTTTTACCTGGCTCAAAGAATACAACACATGCCCATAGAACATGGTTAGGATCACAAGCTGTCATAGCAACATATGTTGGTGTTATTTCTCACACCTTTATTATTATTTTTAATATCAACTCGCTATCAGGTATCCAACAAACTTGCCCCTGTTGTTGGAAACGAAACTCCTTGGATAGCTGGATCTCCCAATAGTTCTGACGTTTCTGCTACTATTGTATATATCGCTTTGGTAAATGCTTCCATGTCAGTGGGTCAAGCTCTTATTTGGTCTCCAGTAGAAGATTCTACTGTTACAGCCATGATCCTGGAAGTAGGGACTGCAGGGGTGGAATAAACCATAGTATCGGCAGGCTCAAAATGAAAAGTCATGTTTAATTTAGCCAATTGAGCTCTTCTCAATAGATTAGCTGGGGCAGCCAGAGAGAATAAGAAACAGCCATCAATATACCTTCCTCCTATTTCCATCTATGCTTGTTTAGTAAATGGAACCTTCATTAGCGCCCCAGAGAATTATTTTGTGTCCATTGATCTGTTAGAGTTTGGAAGATCGCCCTCCCTGATGCAAGATCGGGTTGCTTCCGTATTTATGAGGAATGCATACTGTTTATTATTGATAGCTACCATCACAGTGTGTTCCTCATCTGGCCTGTGCATCACTGACAATACTGAACACATGGGACTACTATACAGGCACCTTCACTGCGTTTACTCTCCCACGTAATTTGTTTGGAAGGGGTTTCTCCCTCCCACAATCACACCTCCCTGTCCACCTTGGGGTGGAGCCACCATATTGGGGGTGTTTGGTAGCTTTGCTGTGGATGGCATATGTTGCACCTGAGACATTACTGGATGCTGTGCATTTTTCTGTGGTGTCTGAGGTACATATATTATTTGCGGGTTTGACAGTGGTTGTATTACCGCATTCCCTGGCTGGTTGTAAACCCCTATCCTTCCACATCGTTCATCCCGTCTCTTGGTCCTGCAATCTTTAATAAAATGTCCATATCTGTGACAATAATGACATGTTTGATTAATCCTCTAGGGGCCTCTACTGCCCTTTCCTATACCTCCTCATCCTACTCTGCTACTTCCTTGTAACCTTGCACTATCCTGCTGTTGAGGGTTCTGTTGTTGGGCGGTCCCTGGGACTGATCCCACAGCCATTGCAGTCATCTGGGTAGTGGCTACGACCACAGCCCCTTCCATTTCTCCCTTCTTTGCCAACTGTTGCTGCACCAGCTTGGCTGGTGCTTTTTATGTTACCTCCTGCTTATTACTCTTTTTCTTGTTTCTTTTTACAAAAGGTTATTATGTGTGCCTGTATCTCCGTCCAGGGTTTGGCCTCCAATGCAACTCTATTGTTGAGATTATCCTGTACATCAGAGGGTAAACCCTTCTTTACTATGTTATAGTACAACACAGCATTTCCCCCAGTTACTTCCCAACCTTGGCCTACTTCTTGAGCCCATTTCTCTTTCATCCTGCTGAGAAATTGAGCGGGGTCCTCATTCAGCTGCATTGATTGAGCCATGAGAGACCCGATGTCTGGGCTATCGTGATACATTTTCTTCAGCTGGTCCCAGACTAATGTCCAGACTAAGTTAAATGGGGACCCATCATACCTGGTTTCAGTAAGGGTGATATTTTTCACTCCAGCCTTATGGCAAACAGTATCTGTCTCATCTCCTATAGGAGATCTAAGTATATTGCCAGGGTGACACCTGCTGTTTGTTTCTCAATGGCACTAATCCATTTTCCTTCTTCCTCTGTGAGTGGTCGCAACATCTTTTTGAGGTTGTCCTTATCCATTTGTGGCCAGGGAATATAATGAGGTGTCCCAGGTCCCTTACGTATTCGGGGCATCTGGTGTATGGGGGTAAAGGAATGTTGGGAATTATGCTGTCTGGCATAGTATTGCCATACAATCAAACTGATCCACATATAAGGGTAATCCCAATCTGGATCCACCTCACCATGGAAAATGCAATCCTCAGCATTTGCCATGTCACGTGGACCAAAGGACCCTTGTCGTGGCCATGGGCTCATCTGCAGGATTAAACCTTCATTCCATCTTGCTAATTTTTCCATATAGGGTATGAAGTTATACCAACTGTCTGTCCCTTGGGCAACTATCTCATTGGGGGTGAGGTGAGTGCTGCGCAGAAACTATTGAATACACTTCTGTTGTATTGGTCTGTCACGTAGCATCTACCCCCCCAGTAACTTCATAAGATCCCATCCTGGGATATGGCTGACCATTTGTTCCCTGAAACCGTAACTGCTCGAGCTCTGTCGCTCGGGCTCTCCTAGCATTAGAGAAAGTACCCTGCTCTCCTTCTCTAGTGGTGTTCATAAACATATCAGTGTGACTGGGTGACCCCATCGATCTCTCCATATGGTCAAGGTTGATGACAGGCCTTTCTCTAGTGCTACTGTTATATGTAGGGCATCTAGCTTCTGGAGAATGAAGTATTTGACCCACCTGGTCTACGTGCCTATGTATCAATTCTATTCTGTCAGCCATTCTCCCAAAACGTACCTGAAATTTTCCTGATACATTACTGTGATGTCCTTCTCTCCCTTCATCTCTCTCATCTTTTCTTTCTTCACTTCATGACAGCCATTTCTGAATGGTCCCTGGTGTAACTATAAAGCTTCTTTTCTCCTTTTGCCAAGATGGAAAATCTTCCTCAGTCTTTTTAAAGTAATCATCCTTTTCTCAAGATACTGGCCATCGGGCCATACCAACAGCTCTATCTACATAATCATTCCACCTTGCATTATCTCCATCTCCCCGTTGTGAGGTAGACACCCTTTCTTTGACTACCCTTCCTGTGAGATCTCTTTTTTGTAACAATGTGACATTGTTGATGAAACGAGTGACTGGTCGTCGCTGTCGCCTGCAACTTGACTCCTGTAAATTTACATTTAAGGTGTGTGGCAGTATGTTCTAATATTTTATCATCAAATGTACGTTCATCTCGGCAGGGTTACATTTTTCTTGCGGTAGCTTTAAACCATTCTTTACAAGTTTCTGTAACCTTTTCCGATCACCTGGAAAGGTCTTTTGCATATGTTCTAAAAGAGTCTCCATAGTCCTCCATATTTCTGTCAGCTTTTTACAATTTAACTTTTTATCTGTCTATCCAAAAACTTATTTTCATAAATGTGTACACTTTTTCCTCACAAAATAAAGAAACCATCAATTAATCCTTTAGTCATATGTCATGCTTCACAACATTATACAACAACATTACTCTGTGGCTACATTTCTACTTGCACGCACATGCAAACATTCATCATCAACATATATAAAATATAAACACCTTCAGTATTTCTAAATCAATCACAGTTCCTTTCAGCCGTCCCTCTATGTCAAAATTTTGGAACACATATTAGACTCACAACTTCGAATCACCCACATTTGAGCACTTCCAACTTTATATTGAGAAAAACTTTCTACTGACTATGTCATGCGTTAACTTACTATTGTGCACTGTTCATATACTATCTTGCATGTGATAACCTTATTTACATTTCATCCATGTTTACCATTGGCAAAGAAACAAGTCATATAATATACAAACATAGAACGTAGTCCACATTGTCCTCACCTTAAAGACTGCAACTCCCGGTTCCTACCCATCCACCGTGAATAGGCAGAACTTTAGTTTAGTGGTGTCTGCTTACCTTGTCCATAATGCGCATTGGCCTATGCAGCAGGGCTAGGCGGTATTCCAGTGACAACAGTCGGTTGAAGACCAATGGGACTCCTGGCTGGCTGCCAACTGTTGTGGGAAAACTGAAATAAAGAAAACAAGACTTCTCTTGGAAAGGTAAAGGCATGTTTAATGATCTCGGCTTGGAGTACAGCTGTCGTAACCAGCTGAGCTCAATTTTCTGCATGCAGGCAGAAACTTATATATAGCACAAAGTGCTGAGTTACCTACAATTATCCAAAAAGTCAATAACAGGTCAAAGATTACATTTAGTTAATAATAAGCATATACATAAACATCACATCACCTGTGACCTCTAAACTTTTAACTTTTCCTCTACATTTTCCTACCGTAAGTCTAACAAGCTTTAGCGCAATATTAACTTCCCTTTGAACATATTTGCGTGCTTATACTTCTACTCCCAGGACTCCTTATCTAACTCTGTGTACACTTTATCTGAAGTCACCTTTCACCTCTATTCTCCAAGTCACGTTTCCATTAACTAGGAGAATGAGATATGTGCTTGCACTGTGATCCATGTGTTTCCATTTAACTGAACCCTGCTGATCGTGCATTCTAATTTCTAGTGACCTCTCACCTACATTGTATCACCATGAAGCTTAGGTCTGAACTGTTCTTCAAGCACGCATATTTCTGCAATGCTCTCTACTGATGTCTGCTGTAGCAAGATTTCTTTGTGTTTCATTTCCTCCTTAACATTATTATTATGTTCATTATGTACTAGCACAGGGTTTTGGTAGATATTCTATATTAATTTACTTTAGCCATTATCAGTCTATTGTGCTTGACCGTTTAATATCTTTCATGTTCAAGATATTTCTGTGTCCTTTTTGTGGCATTTTAATAAATAATGTTTAAAATTATAAAACAAATAAAAAAGAATGCACTGGTCAGAATTCTATAGTAGGGACTCACTGTTTAATTGGGCTGTGGTTGCTGGAGAGCCAGGTAGGGTGGCAAAGATATTGAGACATCTAGGCAACATTACTTCACATGTTGATAATGTAAATAACCAACAGCATTTCTGGTACCACCTAGATTGATTGTCTTTTTGTGGTCCAGAATTATATCACAAGACTTGAAGGGACCTACGCATAAACTGCATTTTGTAGTACTTCAGTAATACTACTACAATAGCAGTGTGAAAGTGCTACAAAATTATAGTCACAAACCTACAAGTATAAATCTCCATCACTTCCTTTCCTATCATTTCTATATGGAGGTCCTTACACATGCAAGTTTACTTCTTAGTGGTAAATGTAGGAGGGATCATGGGGAGTGTTCAAAAAATGGGGAATACTTACTACAAAATAGGTGGGGTTTAAGGAAGAATAGGTAGTGGTTAAGAGAGGGTTAAGGAGGGGTTTAGGGAGCAACAGACACACACAAAACAGCAAGCCCATTGCTATTCTCAAACTCAGCATGTAAATCTACTACAGTGAAAAAGGTCACAAAACAGCAGCAAATATACTCCAACTCAGAGCTGGAGTAAGTCCAACACCACACATGGAGTAAAGCCTACCACTGGTGCTGCAACAGCCTCTCATGAAAATCAATGGAGGTAGGACTTGAAATAAAACCCCATAGGAACTAATGTTAAATTAAATTATTTAAACTATTTAAAATATAAATACATTTAATGTTAACAATTTTTAAAAAATAGAACATTATCATTATTTAATTAGAGAATATTTACCATCCTTTTTTAATTTAAAATATAATGTAGCATTTTTTATTAAAATATAATTATATTACTTGTAATTAATTCTACAAATCACTTATACCAATTGTTATTACAAACATCAAAATATAACATTTTAGTTTAGGTGACTTATTTTTAAATGTAAATCATATTTTGTTTTATTTAATTTAATGCATTTGCATTATTTAAATATGAAATTCAAAATTAAAGTTAATAGTGCTGTAGCAGTTTCTGAATTTCGCACAAGAGTAAAAAAAAATACCTTCATGTTTCACATAAAAATATTTTAGTATATTTTCTAATTTGTATAAATGTTTTACATGTTTCCTCTACTTTACCAAAGGGAGATGTCCGCCACTGGGGTGGAGATCTCTTGTTCCAGTTTGGGGCACCATGGGAGCTAAACAATATGCAAATCAGCCTCCATTCCAGGAAATATGGGGTGGACCTCATCCAATTCTTGGAAGATTTATTTGCAAATTCTGGATGCTGTGTAGGCTCACTGCACAAGAATTTTTTCTTTTGATATTTTAGTTTTTTGGGTGCTTGGTCCCACCTGGGACACCCACAGCCTGCATTTTTCATTTATTTTTTAAGGCAGCGTTTAGAGCCCACTCCCATTCTACCTTGCCAATTCTACTGTCCCAGCTACAGTGGGAGGGGAGAACACGTCTCTCTCTCTCTCTCTCCCCTATGTAGAGCACAGTCGGGGTTTTTCTTGTTTTCAGCTCTCAGTCCCCCTCACACACACACAGTGGCAGAGAAGGCCCATGGCAATGCTCCTGGGGAACTGCGAACACAAGGAAGCATGTAATGATATTCTGCAAGCTTCCATCCTAAGTCCCTGGGCATGATGTCCCCGGGACACTGCTAATTGCTTCAAGCCCTGGGTGATGGGGACCCTGGGACTAAAATAGCCTCTGGGAAGAGGGCTCCATGCCCGCCCCCGCCCTATTTAAAATAAATGAATGGGTGGCATGGCCCTTTTCAGAAGACTTCTTGGCAGGTCAGACAAAGTACTATGCGCTCATTTTCTTTAAGTAGAAAGTGGCAAAACGTTAAACCTCATGTCTCTGGCATTGTAGGGCTGAATTTCCTGATCTTTGCCTGTTTTGCTCCTGGTGGCCAGCCCTAGCCACCAAGAGCATTTCTGTGAGGCCTGCAGGCCTCTACAGGGTGCTTTTCTTTGGGAGTTGGATTTTATGGCTCCCAGCACCAGACCTGTCCTCTGCCTGGTTCCTGGTGCTCTTCGCATCCTAGTGGAGGCATCGTGCACAGCCTCAAGTCAGCAAAGCACGCTTCCTGCCACACCTCCCATCTCCCGGCATCTTAAAGGGCACCAGTCAATCAATCAATCAGGGGTTTGTTAAGCGCGACTTCTCACCCATGAGGGTCTCAAGGCGCTGGGGGGGGCAGGATCCAATCCATCAAGGAGGGGGTTTGTCGAAGAGCCAGGTTTTGAGGTTTCTTGCGAAGATGGGGAGCGATGTTGTCTGTCTGAGGTGGAGCGGAAGGGCGTTCCAGGCTTTGGCCGCGAGGAAGGAGAAGGAGCGGCCTCCCGATCTGGTCTTTCTGGTGCGGGGGACCATGGCGTAGGAGAGCTGGGCTGAACGTAGGGTCCTTTGGGGTGCGTGGAATTTGAGTCGGCTGTTCAGGTATGCTGGTCTGGTGCCGTAGAGGGCCTTGTGTGCGTAGGTGAGTATCTTGAAGGTGATTCTCGCCTCGACGGGGAGCCAGTGGAGTGTGCGCAGGTGCTGGGAGATGTGGCACTGTTTTAGCAGGTTGAGGATCAGTCTTGCGGCGGCGTTCTGGATGTTCTGTAGCTTGCGGGTGAGGTTTTTGTTTATTCCGGCGTAGAGTGTGTTGCCGTAGTCGAGTCTGCTGGTGACCAGGGCGTGAGTGACGGTCTTTCTGTGTTCGAGGGGGATCCATTTGAAGGTCTTACGAAGGAGGCAGAGGGTGTGGAAGCAGGAAGATGAGACGGAGTTGATCTGGCGGTCCATTTTGAGCTCGGAGTCCAGGATGATTCCCAGGTTGCGTGCGTGGTCCGTGGGGGTTTGCGGGTTTCTGAGGGCAGGGGGCCACCAGGTGTCGCTCCAGGCGTCGGGGTTTGGGCCCATGATGAGTGCTTCTGTTTTGTTGGTGTTTAGTTGTAGGCAGCTGTTTTTCATCCATTTGGCGACGGCTTCCATGCCTTCTCGAAAGTTATGTCTAGCGGTGTTGGGTTCGTTGGATAGGGAGAGGATGAGTTGGGTGTCGTCTGCGTACGATACAATGTTGAGCCCGTAGGTTCTGACGATAGGGGCGAGCAGAGCCATGTAGACTTTGAAGAGCGTCGGGCTGAGGGAGGAGTCCTGAGGAACTCCGCAGGTGGTAGGTGTAGGGTCCGAGAGGAAAGGGGGGAGTCTGACCCGCTGCGTTCTGCCGGAGAGGAAGTAGCAGATCCAGTCGAGGGCCTTGTCCTGGATTCCTGCATCGTGGAGTCTGCATATTAGGGTGCGGTGAGAGACTGTGTCGAACGCCGCTGAGAGGTCGAGGAGGATGAGGGCTACTGTTTCTCCTTTGTCCAGTAGGGTGCGGATGTCGCCTGTTGCAGCGAGGAGGGCAGTTTCCATACTGTGCTTTTTTCTGAAGCCGGATTGGGAGGAGTCGAGAATGTTGTTCTCTTCGATGAATGTGGCGAGTTGGCTGTTGATGGGTTTCTCGATGACTTTCGCTGGGAACTGGAGCAGAGAGATGGATCTGTAGTTTTTGAGGTCGGTGGGGTCCGCCGAGGGTTTCTTCAGGAGGGGGTTGAATTCGGCATGTTTCCAGTCGTCGGGGAATGAGGCGGTCGCCAGGCAGCGGTTGATGGTGTGGCGGAGCATGGGTGTGATGGTGTTGGCGGCTCTGTTGGATTTTTGGATTACAATCCTGTCTAAATAATTGTGACGCAACGTACATATATGTATATTTGCCCCTTGAAACGATACCCTTGAGACATTGTTGTTTGCTACAGATTATTGCCCTGGTCTCTTTAGGGTTTAAGGGCTACCTCCTGTAGTCTGTTACTGTCCACTTTGAGCAACTGCCTGTTGCGAGAGGTTGTCCCGCCTGGGACTCATCTGATTGTTTAATTTTCTCACCATCTGTGTAGTGCCCACACAGTATGGTCTCCAGGGACACTCCTAATTACTCAGTCGAGTACATTCAAAGAATTCTCAGTGGACCCTCCCTCCTTTCTGCAACCACTGCCCGGACTACTACGGGAGACAGCTCCTCTAAAATTCTGCTTGACAGACTAGAAAGGCTCAAGAAGAAACAGATTCGTACTGATCTGCATGCTCGCATGCTCACGGAATATTTGAAATCAGACGTCATCCCTTTGGGACTACAAATCCGTAACGTCCCCGCCATCTTTACCCAAGACCCCAAATTTAGATCTGGGTTTAGCCACCTGGCAACAACTTGCTCTCGACACTGGATGGTCTTGGGCATAGACACAGCCCTGGAACATAGCCGTAAAGAACTGGCAGAAATTGCCGAATTGGAAAAACTTATTTTGGAGGACAATACTATCCCGGATGCCAAATCCCTCCTGGACAAAATAAACTTAACAATTTCTAACTTTGATACATTTGAGCAGAACAAGAAAATAAATAAGATCCAAAAAGATATCCGCAACTACAGCACCGAACAGACCTACCCATATTTGAGGGACGATTTCTATGATACACCATACCAACCGCCTAGACAAAGAAATTGGGGAAGATTTCGTAATCACCAACAAGTATCTTTCTCCGACTCCTCCAATACCTCGGCTGAGGATTCCAGCCCAGGTGAGGGCCCAAGTACCTCAAGGCAACAAAGAGCTCTACAATCGAGACCTCTACCACTGTTACCAGTTGGTTTTTAGACACAACCCGGGGCAGAGGCAGAGGACGACCGAGGGGGGAACTACCAGTACCAATACTCCGGAGAACGGCAAACCAGACGCAAATTCTATCAATGGGGCCCGAACTGACAACTGACAACGGCAATATGGGTATAAGCAAAATGCTACCCATATTTAACTTGTCCCAATATGATCTCTCCTCCTACGAGATTAGTCTTTTAAGTAAAGGACTTTCTTTTGTCCCAACGGACAAAAGTAATTTTTGAAATTCAGGAAAATTTATTAAAGTTCTTCAGGAGGATCAGACTTAAACAGTTTTTTTCGGATAGACCATTACAAGAACGAAGGAACTACTCTCCCTTCCAACCTCCTTCGACCTTCAACCCACCATCTATACTAATGCCAACAGAGATATTGACCTTTGAAAGAAGGGTTCTACATGAGATGAAGATCATTCAAAACCAACATGAATATGTCCCTTACAATCTCTCAATACAAGAAAAACAAGCTCTTAATAATCTCAGGACTAATCAGGCGATAATTATCAAGCCTGCGGACAAAGGTGGTGGAATTGTCATTCAAGATCAAACTAAGTATGACTTTGAAATCCTGCGCCAACTGGGCAACAATGAACATTACCGCATTTTACCTGGCGATCCCTTATCCGGGATCAGGGCTAAAATCTTACAGATAATTGAATCTGCTAAAGATAATAACATCATAACGAATAAGGAAGCTCTATATTTGAACAACAATCACCCACGTACACCTGTACTCTATGTCTTGCCTAAAATCCACAAGGACCAACAGAATCCGCCAGGCAGACCGATCGTGTCTGATTGCGGCTCAATCCTTGAGCCTATCGGTAAATATATTGATAACATCATCAAAGAGTTTGTACCCTTGACAGATACCTATGTCCGCGATAGTATGGACCTCATTAATTTTATTGAGGATACCCCCTTCATACCTGGAACAGAATTGATGGTCGGTATGGACATCGAGTCACTGTACACCAATATCCCACATCAAGAGGGCCTGGCGGTCATAAAGGAAATTCTGGATACAAGACCACAACCAACTAGAATCCCGACTGACTTTGTGATGTCCTTGTTAGAAATCGCATTAGGGAACAACTGCTTCCTCTACAAAGACACATACTATCTCCAGGTTAAAGGTGTATCGATGGGCGCATGCTTCGCCCCGAATTTTGCCATTCTCTATGTGCATCATTTGGAGAAGACTATCATTCTTACAAACGTTAATCCATTCAGAAATAATATAACTTTCTGGCGTCGCTACATAGACGATATTTTACTCTTTTGGTCAGGCAATGAGACGACCCTCCTCCAGTTTGTGGACTGGCTACATACCCAACAACAACATCTGAGATTTACCGTTGACCCCAAGGAAAATAACTTGCCATTCCTAGATCTGTCTCTCCAAGTAGAAGACAATAAGATTGGAACTGCACTGTTCAGAAAACCGACTGAACGAAACACCTTATTGCACTATTCTAGCTACCATCCTAGAGGCTTACGTGATGGCTTACCATTCGGACAATTTTTACGGATTCGCTGTAACTGTAAATGGAGAAGGGACTTTTTCAGGGAGGCGAAGATTCTAACCGAAAAATTCGTTAAACGCGGTTACCCCAAAAAACTGGTCACAAGAGCAAGAAAACGTGCCTGGTACAATCCCCGTGAGAATTTACTCATACCTAAGGAGAAAATAACTAATTCCCGCATTCCCTTTGTCTCCACCTTTTCGCCCTCAAGCAATAAACTTTCAAAAGTCATCAGAGCCAACTGGAATATACTGACTCCCCTCAATATATTCAATGAACCACCCCTGTTCTAATACCGAAGGGGAATAAACCTTTCTGACCATCTGGTACATGCCATTACATGGCCTGAAACGACTACCAAACAGACAACTGTCAGAGGATTATGGGATCTACCACCACTTATTGGACACAATAAATGCCATAGATGTTCTGTATGCCCACTAACATTGAACATAACATGCTTTGAATATAATGGACATAAACACGATCTAAAATCATTTACCAATTGTAGATCACAGAATGTCATTTATTCGATCCGCTGCCCATGCAATCTTTTATACATTGGACAGACTACCCAGATGGTCAAGGACCGAATTCTACAACACCGCAGCCGCATCAGATGCGCAGTAACTACAGCACCATTGGTTACACACTATCAGGAACACAACCATAATGAGAATGACATTGTCTGGATGGTGATTGATCAACCTTCCATCCCCAGAAGAGGGGTGACATCCAAAGACTCCTAAACCGATGTGAATGCCGTTGGATAGCCCGTCTTAACACAATTGAACGGGGCTTGAACACTTTGGATGAATGGAACACTACACTCTCTTAAAACCTTGCCCTAACTTGTCCTGTTTGTTCCCTAGTCTGAACTCCACATACTCCCTTCATATGGTTCCCAACCCAGATAATATGGCTGACTGTTCCCCCTCTTTTCGCTAGCTGTATAAATGTTTTAGATATTCAATTGTGCTAGCTTTGATCAATTATAATTTTGCGATTCTAAGTACCATCTAAGTTAACTATCGTGGTTTGCTGTTTCATTTGTTTTTTTTCCCGATTTCGCTTGTTGTAATTGATTACAGTTTTGTTGGGTTGGCTCCTCCTGTCACTGCTCATTATGTGGGTATTCAAACACTAACTGAACCAATTTCTCTTGATTTGTAAAGGGATCGTATTGATGTGTAATGTAAAATATTAACAATTAATATGTATTTTCCTTCATTTTTATGATTGGTTAATATTGTTATTTCGTTTTCTTAATAACAACTTCTTAAAATCATGTCAATCTATGGAGTACCAACCCACGTGATAATTGGTTTGCCCTTTCTTTTCTGCCATAGTCTGTCTTCATCTTTCCCTTCTATTTTCTTAAATGCGCGTTCTAGTGTCACAACTCTTTTTCCATCACGTGACCGGAAAAACGCCCTTAAACGCGTTCGCCTTTGCGCTCACGTTAGTACAGCCTGACTTTTGCCGGCATTCCATGATTGACTCCTGACACACTGACAGACCCTTCGGCTGCCCGTTGTCCCACTTCTGACTTCTCAGAGTAAGTACTTCGCTGCATGCTCATCTTTTGTGGCCGACCGGCAGCCCCATAGACGCACAGTATTGTGCACTTTTTTCCTTGCCCGGTACCTTGCGGTAGGCATTTTGGATCACCGCGTTGGTTTTTTATTAGAGTTCCTCTGTTTCACTCAGGAGGCTTATAGCGCCCACCAGCCTTATGGTCTCCTCTCCCCTTTCCCTTTTCCCCTGACTGATAACTTTGCAGTAGTCATTATAGATGGCTCCCCCCACTACGTGGGTCCCCTTCTATGTCCTTTCCTTTCCCCATCAGATTCCTTCATTCTGCTGCTCCATATCTCAATCCCATCAGTGCCTGCATGCCTCCCTCCCTTTCCTATCAGATTCTTTCATTCTGCTGCTCCATATCTCAATACCATCAGTGCCTGCATGCCTCCCTCCCCTTATCGGGCTCCTGCTATTCTGGTATATACAGGACAGTATAAGGAACCCATTATCTCATCGGCGATTACTTCACACTCCATTACTGTCGTTCCTCTAATTATTTATTTACAGATTGCAGGACATATGACCGCATGCTAGATGTATTCATTACACATTTACCTTTCGCCTGCCTAAGCGTCAATTCTTTTCCAACAGACATCCTTTCATCTTGAAGCTCTTTAGTAGCTTGTTTCACGTCCGGAGCTTCACGAGGACTGTACTACTGCCTGGATTAATTACTCCTGGCTTCCATGAGTGAGTCTAATTCGTTATTCACCAAGCGCGTTTTTCACTTCTTTTTTCCTTTCTGGAGCCTAGACACGCGGTTTTTTTCTTAGCAGCGGTCTTTTTAATCTTTGATTCTATCAAGACTCCACCTCTATTCCTCCTCTTCTCTCTCTCCCCTCTCCTTTTTAGGAAACTATCTGTCCGTCTTTGTCCACTGAGTATATCGAGTCCTCCATACTTATCCTTCTTTCCCCAGCACTGCAATTGAATTAATGTAACCTGGTCCTGATGATGGCCTAAGACTTTTGCAGGCCAAAATGCCGTCGACTCCCACAGTGGAACTTTTGGCGCCCTTACCTACGGATACCCTACACGTTTTAAAATTGAATTCTTTTGCCATTTATTGTCGCGGTATCCTGAATATGTAATTTGTGGTTTTATCTCACTTGTTGTTGCGCCCATTATTCCCACTGTTCATACCACGTCATATGTCACTTGCGCCGTCACCACATTTCACGAGCACTTGTGCACAGTATTTTGTTGGTTACATGCCATTGAATGTAATGCAGTGCTACCGATTCATGTGCTTGAACATATTGTTGTAATTTGGCAGCACTTAAGTTAAGCATTGGCTGAAGACAGCCTGTATTCAGAGGCTAAACTGTCCGCTTTGTGGAATCCATTTTGTATTTCTGGCAGCCATTTTTGTTGCCATGTGCTCACCATGTGCTCTGTCCTACCTTCCTGTTAACTGCTTTTGAAATCTGCCTAGAGACAAGTAATATTTAGTTCCTCTTGCTTTGCACATGCTCAGTTGAGCTTGCAGCTGTTCTGAGTTTATAAATGTCAGGATGTGTCTACTAGAAGTAAAAACTGTTAGCTCCACCCACTTGTCGACTGTGCATTTTCTGTATGACCTTATATGTACCTAAAACCAGCATTTGTGTTTGTACCGCCTTCATTTGAGCCCCTGTGTGGGTATAAAAGGACCAGGATCCTTCCATTCACTGTGCTACTTCATGCATTACTGAAGGGTGATGTGTGAATGTTAGCTCCACCTTATAAGGTTTAATAAACTCTGTTTTTCCTATTCCAGTTTCTGTGCCAACTTCTTCATAAGGGTCTGAGGACTCTGTGCAGAGAAGGGAGAACTCCTAAGCACTGGTAGGCCTTGCTGAGGCTAACTACTACAAATTGGCGCTTCCAACGTGGGACTCATCAAAAGACTCGGATGCCCGAAGGACTGGTCGCGACGAAGGATTGGAATCTCGCTTTTGGACGCGATCGCTGCCTGAGGAGACCTGAGTCTTGGCACCCATGGCGTTTTTCCTTTCTTTCTGATCTGACCATCCCGGCGGCGCCGGTCCTTGACTGAGATCTCTTCTGTTGATTTGCCGTGCAGTGACCATTTGGTCGATTTGAGAACTTGGCAGTTGGAACCTGGACACCATTTGATTGGTAAGAGCCGTTTTGCGGCACTTGCTGTTGGTTTGATGCCTTTGATTGGTAAGGTAGTTTTAGTAACACTTACTGTGGCTTTGTTTGTATGATTGGCCAATTTTGGAATTTGTTTTGTAATTATATATGCATTGCAATACATATAGGCAGGTAATGAGGAGATTTTTCTCTATTTGAAATTGTTTGAACAGCGCAACGTACGAGGAGTACCTTAAGCGCTACTTTGATTATAATACTGCATATTCTGCACTATTTTTGGCATGCCTGTTTCCAGTACACTTCGCAGAAAGTGTTGCTGTTTTGGAGGTACCAATAGGGATTTAGTAAGTACTCAGTTGACTCCCCTCAGAGGGGATACCTAAATAGGTTTAAGGTATAGTAAAAAGATATTTCTTCCTTGGTGACTAAGTACCCCATGGACTTAAATATGTACATAAAACGGATCCGGATCTGCGCACTTAGTAACATTCATAAGTGGTGATATGCAGAGCGCTTTTTGAGTGTTCTACCAGCCAAAACTGGCGAATTTGGTGTATTTTGGCTTCTTGAACATGGAACAGTCTTTTGGGCTACTTTTGAGAGCTCTTCTTGTAAATATGACTTACAATTAGTATTTACAAATAGTTTGGTTTTTGCGTACAGTTTGTAAGCTGTCTTAAAGTCCTAAGTGTTGATTTGTGGGTTAAATGTGTGTTTAAATGTCTATGTGGTTTGTGGTTTGACATTGGTGATACTTGTGTGAGTAAATAGCGATTGCGCTCTTTGTGTAAGAATGGCTAGCTTTAAGCGCGCTGTATTGTGTGTTCTGAGTGTATGACCCCCTTTTGTAAATGTCTGGAATGAGCTCAATGAGTTTGTTTATGTTTTTTTGCTGTCATCATTCTGTTATGCAAACTGTCATTTAGTTACTTATATATTAAATAAAAATCCAGAAATGAATTATATAACATATGCTAAACAGCTGCATGTTACTATTAAATTGACAGAGTAAGACACTATACATGTGTGCAAATTGCCACAATGCTAAAGATAAAATTAGAATTCGTATTCAATAGGATTAAAATAGGCCTCATACAGAGGAAGAAAAACGAAATTGTGTGTTTTGTAATCAATAGACTAAAATACAACATGTTACAGCATTTTCCTTAGATACATTGTATTAGACATTAAAAGGCATTCACATCATTTGAGTGAATTTGGTCGTTGCTGAACTAAATACACATTATAGAAAGATAGATTTGACTGCATTGAAATGCCTCAGTTTTTAAATAGACTGTGACATGCTTTCTTTCAGCACCAGAGAAAAAAGCTTTCCAACAGCTGTGTTTAAACTGACTAACT
The DNA here is from genome assembly GCA_963921515.1 of Calotriton arnoldi. Classification (NCBI taxonomy): domain Eukaryota; kingdom Metazoa; phylum Chordata; class Amphibia; order Caudata; family Salamandridae; genus Calotriton; species Calotriton arnoldi. The sequence continues at coordinate 32,513 of CAWUFW010012840.1, read as the reverse complement.
GAAAAGAAACTGTTTGACACAGCAAATGGGGATTTAACTCTGTCAGGGTATTTCAAATAATAAAGGGGTTTTTTCCTGAGAAAGGCGTGAAAATTCGACGCCTGCTGACAAACAACAGCTGCATAAATAGCATATGGCTATTCCTGATCACGGCCACAGACAGGAATGCTGAGTCAGCAAAATTTTAAGTCAGTGTAAAACTGGTATAAAGTCCTGCCTTATTTTAAAAGTTTCAAAACACCAGTTTCATTATTTTAGATAACAGAGAACAAAATTGAAAGTAGGGATTTCCTTTCTTAATGCCTTTTTTACATAAGTACATCTGTGGTTCTGATGTTAAATGATAACTGTCCTTTAAAAAGTGGCGCAGACTTTTCATGTTTCAAGTAAGGCTTCTGTGCTTAGGGTTATAAATGAATGCGTTTAAATATGATAGGCAAGGAATGAAGCTTGCTTTTCAAATGTGGAATCATCAGAATGGTTGGTTTTATTAAAAAAAAAAAAAAGAATTATATGAAAAAAAATATATATTATTAAAAATAAATGCTTTAAATTCGTTTTTTAATCTTTATAAAGCCTAATCATCATACTGTGAATTCCTAGCATCAAAGTTGAATTTAAGCAGTGCTGTACCGAAAAGAAGGGAACTTAAATGTGAAATGTCACTTTACCCAGCCGTACAAAACTCATTTTTATAAGGGTATACCTTATACATTTCTGATTTCCCATTCCTGGGCTATCTAGAGAACACTCTGGGGGTTCCTATTATGCAAAAATATTGTAGGATATTCATTTTTAAGTGCCCCTACCACCAAAGTCGAAATTGAGCTAAATTCACTATTTTAACAGCAGTTCTACCACTCAGGGCAGGTTTCAAACTGATCTCAAGCTAGAGCTGGTACATATGCAAATATAGAACAAACAGCTGACCTCTGTATTACTAGACTGCACACCACATACTGTACACAAATGAAAATAAGTATACAGAAACCAGCAGACGTTATTATCCTACCTTTAAATTACTGGCAAACGGATCGGACAGGACTGCCTTTCAGCTGTGATTCTCCAGAGTTGCTTTGAATTACGAAAACCGCATGGCAAGCCTTGCACAAACAAAATGAACAGCTGCTGAACGGGTCAAAGGTCGGAGTTCTGCATTTAGCAACTTAGCAGGGTGAAGGGTAAGGTTTGCTTGGACACTTGAGATGACAGCGCAAAGAGAGGAAGAGAAGCTTTGCTTCCTATTTTTGGCAAACACACGTTTTGCGCAGTCATATGAAACAAAGGAAAAGCAGCCCTCAGTTGAGCATTTGATCTGCCATGTATATAAAAATAATGGTTTTAGTTTAAAGAATACTGTGTAGGGGCTAAGATAAGGAGGAAATGGATTTTAGTTTGCATTCATGCGCCCTCATGTTAATCTAGTACAATTGCTCAAGGAATTGATACATTGGTTGCTAACGCTTTCTACAGTACTCAATGTGCTTGTGTTAGGCTGAATCAGAGAATAGCCACTTTCTAAGATATCTCCTACAAGTTTGTTTGTGCCCAGTTGCTACAAATAGGGGTTGAAAGTGTTGACAGAAGTGAAACCTGTTTCAGGTTTTCCTACTGTCAAAATGGGGGAAGGAGGCTAGCTCCTCTACAAATTAAGGGTAGGCAAAATTATGTTTTCTCTCTTCTTTTTCTCACTTTTTTTTGAGTCTGTCTAAAGCTGTCTAGGAAATGGCCATGAGACAGTTATTGGCTATTCAGTAATACTGTTTTAAAAATTGTTAGCATTAATAAAATGATAAAATCTATGCTATGTTACTGCCCATCCTGTATGAAAGAATGAGTAATCTAGATTGCTGTTCCCTTATTTGATCTTTAAGGAGAACTGTATAGTGGGGGTTTCTGTTCAAAAATCTCAGGTGGCAATCCCATTATTGTTTATGTTATTCTCATGTTCTATACAGTTTTGTAAGGGCATTGCTAGTCTTTTATTAGCTAGTCTCTGTCAATAAGCTGACAGCCCTTATTAGAGCTGGAGATAGGGTTTTTTTCCTTTTGAAAATGATGTTGCAAAGTCCAGATCGTGAAAAGTACAATGCAGGAAAGACGCTCATGTGATCCTTAGCAAACATTTTGAAGGAAAATATTGTTTTATAGGAGTTTGTTTGTCATAACATGTTCTGCTGGAGAAAATGTACCCACTATGTTGAAGTTTAGTTCTTTTTGCAATAAGAATCCCTGTTAAATTAGCAGTTTTAGATTTTCCTGCTGCGCCTATAACATGAGAGCATGGTCCTAAGCATAACATGTAAGAGAAATTATTTTACAAGTGTCTGCAGTCCTGTATAAGTAATGTAAAATCTATGAGTAAAAGTGTAGAACATTTCCTTTTTCTTGAGGGTTCTTCAGATTAGTAATATAGGAATACACCAATGTAAGTATTTGGAGTATGTCTGTATTGTTTTTCTCTTTTCCTCAGAATTTAGTAAATGAACACAGACTTCCTTGGCTGTTTGGGATTGGGTGATGTATTACTCTTGTCAGTTCACCAAAAAGTTCCTTTTATACTTGCCAATAGGTCTAGGGTGTTTTTTTTTACTCTCAGATAGATGAAGTGGTTCTTGGGTGCCTTGCTAATGTATGGGGTGCCCCAGGACTAAGAAAGTATTCTGAGACTATCCTCTCTGTTGATAGATTATTTCTGTGCCTTGTCTAAAGACCTTTTTTTTGTTCTGTCCACCAATAGATATTTGCTGCCTTACAACCATTGCCAGAGGGGCCCGGACATCAGATCCAGCCTGGGGAGTCAGCGCCACTCCAGTTTGAAGCCAAAGTGAAGGTAACCAGCACAGGCGTTGCTGCCAACTAGGACCTCAGTGAAGGCGGAAGCCCTGGGATGTGAATTGTGTACCCCTGCCACTGTCTTGGGCGAAAGACGGGGTCACAAATCAGAAAGGAGAAATCATGGATCAAGTTTTTGATGCCCAGCTGAGAGAGTCACAGACCGACCAGAACGGCAAGGAGGCTTTGCTTGAGGTGACCCCTTTTGAAACAAGGGTTGCTTCAGAGATCCTAGCATCAGGCCTCTGAATCCTGGTCCCAAAGTGAATGCAAGTTTGCACCTTTGTTTGTTGATCAAGAGATACCTGGGCACACTGGATGCAATTTGTGGCCCCAACAAAAGAGCAGTGCGCCAGCAGAGCAATATAGGAGTTAGGGAAGGACTTGAGTTTAGGGTACAGGTGCTGTGCCTCTGGTGCCTGTTAGATTAAAGTGAAGAGAACTTGTGCACTGCTTGAGACACTGGACAGGATCGTTGAAAGACTTTTTCTTCTCAAACTGGGCCGTGATTCTTGAGTTGCGAGTTGTGCAGCTCCACCGTGGGAACAACAAGAGCCTGCCTGTGAGGCTCAAACGGACACAGGGAGAAGACTCCCCTCTGGCTGGTTGTACTGCGGCTCCAATTTCCCAAGGACTCTTTTTTTGTTAGTAATGTACCCCTTTGGTCGTCCCATTTTTGAGGAGGAGCAGCCCTTTGCGGCTCCTTGTCCTAATTCCTATGGCCCTGTGTGGTCCTCCTGGTCCTTTGGAGCCAGGATTGTTTTTGTAATAATCTGTCTGACTTCTTTAATATTTGCATTACTTATAATGCTTATTCTACACGAAAAATGTTTTCCTGAGCAGTTGACAAATGTTACTTTGCCCTCCTCCTAAAAATATATTAAATTGATATTTTAGCCCTCATAAAAGAAATACTGGAAAAGTCTATTGAAAATGTTTTTATTAGGTATGTGCTGTTGGCTATTAATTGAAATAGATAGTCACTGAAATACATCAGAGCCCTGAAACTTAGAATTAGATTAGATGGTTTTGAACTCTTGTTTCTGCTTGGGGCTGGAAGCTACTGACTATCCTGTGTGTAATGATTAATACTTTTTACATGCTGTGTATGTATCCAATGTGGTCCAATGCTTTGCTCCATTTGCATCTCTGCTTGTATACCTGTCAGAGGGAACGTTGTTGAAACAAAGGCCCAACAAATGTTGAATAAAGAGGTGGCCGAAATAATGTTAATAGATGTACGGGATGAATATCTAGATTACCCCAGATAAACGAATGTCTTCAGCCAATGCTGAAAGGGCCGTCTGTTGTAATTTGGCAGCACTTAAGTTAAGCATTGGCTGAAGACAGCCTGTATTCAGAGGCTAAACTGTCCGCTTTGTGGAATCCATTTTGTATTTCTGGCAGCCATTTTGGTTGCCATGTGCTCACCATGTGCTCTGTCCTACCTTCCTGTTAACTGCTCTTGAAATCTGCCTAGAGACAAGTTATATTTAGTTCCTCTTGCTTTGCACATGCTCAGTTGAGCTTGCAGCTGTTCTGAGTTTATAAATGTCAGGATGTGTCTACTAGAAGTAGAAACTGTTAGCTCCACCCACTTGTCGACTGTGCATTTTCTGTATGACCTTATATGTACCTAAAACCAGCATTTGTGTTTGTACCGCCTTCATTTGAGCCCCTGTGTGGGTATAAAAGGACCAGGATCCTTCCATTCACTGTGCTACTTCATGCATTACTGAAGGGTGATGTGTGAATGTTAGCTCCACCTTATAAGGTTTAATAAACTCTGTTTTTCCTATTCCAGTTTCTGTGCCAACTTCTTCATAAGGGTCTGAGGACTCTGTGCAGAGAAGGGAGAACTCCTAAGCACTGGTAGGCCTTGCTGAGGCTAAGTACTACAATATGAAGTTAATATGTCCAACATGTTTTTTATATGAAATACAATTTGCATTTATTTGATTTGTCTCCCTGGTTTCTTTCCCTTTTTGGATTACAATCCTGTCTAAATAATTGTGACGCAACGTACATATATGTATATTTGCCCCTTGAAACGATACCCTTGAGACATTGTTGTTTGCTACAGAAGATGTGGTGGGGGCAGGGGTCCGTGGGGGCCCCTGAGTGGATTGACTTCATTGTCTTCAGTGTGTCTTCGGTGGTGAGGGCTGTCCAGTTGTCAATCGCTGGTTTCCGGGTGTGGGGGGTGGTTGGTGAGGGTTCAGTGTGTTGGTTGTCTTCGTCGAAGTTGTCGTAGATGCTTTTGATTTTGTGGTGGAAAAAGGTGCTGAGTTTGTCGCAGAGGTCTTGTGAGGGAGGGATGTCAGTAGACTCGCTGGTGGGTTGAGCGAACTCCTTGATGATGTTGAAGAGTTCCTTGCTGTTGTGCGCTTGGGTGGAGATTCTGTCTTCGATCGCTTTTTTCCTCGTTTCTCTGATGAGTTGGTGGTGGGCGTTGGTGGCGACTCTGAAGTTGTTGTGGGCTTCTGTGGATTTGGTGTTCCTCCAGGCCTTTTCGAGGCGGTGGCAAGTGCGTCTGGACTCTCTAAGTTCGGTGGTAAACCATCTGGCTTTCTTGGCGCGGGTATTGTTGTTTTTCTTGAGGGGGGCTATGGTGTTGGCGCTGTCCGAGATCCATCTATGCAGGGTTCGGGCTGTGGTGTTGGAGTCGTTGTTTTCCGCGATGGTTGGGGTGGAGTTGTTGAGTGAGGAGGTGAGCTGGTCGTCGGTGATTTTGGTCCACTTTCTTCGTGGGAGCAGGTGCTGGTGTCTGTGGATGGTGGGTGTTCTGAAGGTGAAGTGGACGCAACGATGGTCGGTCCATGGGAGTTCGGTGGTGTGGCTGAAGGTGATGGAGTTTCCTGTAGTGAAGAGGGGGTCGAGAGTGTGTCCTGCTGAGTGCGTGGGCTCGGTCTCTCTAAGTGAGTCAGTGGAGTCCAGGGCCAGTTCACAGAAGTCCTAGGGGAACCATACAGAGCCCGCCAGCAGGTTCATTCCTCCAACTGTTCCTCAGGAGGCATAAGTGGGGCTAGCATCACTGGCCTTGGAGAGACCCACCCTAGTTCTCAAGGTAAGCTGGAGTCAAAGTCCTTAGTCCATCCTTGCAGGCCATTAGGTGACTTCTTCTTCCAGCTGGGTATCCTTTCGCTGTTATCGTTACCAGGTCGAGGGTCTTCTTAACTTGTGCAGTGGTTTATAATTGGTGGGGGAAAGTTTAAGAGTTAGGCGACCCGGGCGAATCCTAGTAAGCCACATCATCCTTTTTTCCCTGTCTCAACCCTCCTGTACAACATTCTCAGACAATCCAAAATGGTGACTTTAAAGTTTCTCTCATAACAGCTTCTCTTAGAGCTTCAGCTCACTCACAGCAAAAGTTCAAAACCCGGGTAGTCAAAAGCAAAAACTCCTGGGGGACTAAATGGGTAGAACCCATTTACTACAGAAACCAGTATAATTAAAGGGTCATTTTTTTAAGGGCAGCACTAACAAAATCTCAAGCACAATGAGAGTCCCAAACCACTCAATTACCAGATAGATTTTTTACACTTTTTTTGGCTATTGCTCCAACCTCCAGGTGTGGTCTATACTAGGCCTGGGTAGAATTTTTTATTCCACTGGCGAAATTGTAGGAATTTGGTAATTCCGCGCTACTGATAAATTCCACAACTCCACGGGCGGAATAAACTACTTCAGTGTAGTGGTTTTTAAACATAGAGGGACTGCTCCCTCTTTCCACCAAGTTTAGAAACCACTGCATATAACTTGGCATCCTTACATACTCTGCAGTGATTTAATCACTGCAGAGTATGCAAGACCACTGACTGATATGCAATGGTTTCTAAACACGGCGGGAAGAGGGAGCAGTCCCTCTAAGTTTAGAAACCACTGGTTGCACATCACTCAGCACCCTTGCATACTCTGCAGTGATGAAAGTTTTAATCACTGCAGAATATGTTAGGGCTCCCATGGCCCACCCCCAGGAAACATTTAGCTGCATTATTTTCTTAGGTAAAAAGCATTCTCACAAACGTTTTTTTGACGCAAGGGTGCATTTTGCTCTAAGAAAATAACGCCATATGCCCACTCTGCCCCATTGCAGAATTCCATGGAATCTGTCTGAATTTTATTGGATTCTGCATGGTTCCACGGAATCAAACTATTTGGTGAGGTATACCCATTTATTCAAAAGATCCCAACAAGCCAAATAATGCCCCAAAATGCATTGATTTCATTAGGGCAAAGCTGAAAAGGAATAATGAAATAGGAAATATTTTCTGACCTACAGGTACACTGGAAATTAATTGATCCAGTCAACAATAAATAAAACTGCCAACATACAGACTGAAAAAACTCTGCTACATGTTGGAGTATCTAGAAGGTCTTTAAATGCAGCTGCAATTGGAGTAGTAATTAATTCATTTTTTATATGTGTATTCCTTTTTTATGTGTTCACATAAAAAGTGTTAAATGCAGGGTACACAGTGGTGAAGATTCACGTTTTATGCATGTATGTAAAAAAATACAGATATGCACAAATTAAACTGAAAAAATTGCAAATTTATATGCTGCTAATATTTTCAAACTATAAGAAAGTGATTTAATAACTGTCGTGGATGGTACTCCACCACAAGTAATATAGTCACTAACCTGGTGCAGAGAAGGTTTCTGTAATTTAAACCTGAGCTCAACCTCTGGTAGCTATGGCACAGAGCAGACAGACTTAATTTAGAAGAAATGTACAAAACATCTAGTACCAAAACAGTATAATATTAAAAAACACAGCACAATATAACTCCCACTCCAATTTATAAAAAAGGAGTAAAAGTAAACAAACAATATTATATCAAAATGTAAACAATCCAAATATGTATATTTCAAAGATTTAAGCCAAAAAGTACAAAGAAAAAATAAGGCGCCAATCAGTAGTCACTGTTCGTGGTTGGCCAGGACCTAAGTTTGATTTCAGACGTCCCATCATAGAGGGATGCTCAGATACACCAAAAGGGTTCATCCCAGTCAAAGATTTAACTTTATAACTTAGGGCCTAATTTAGAGTTTGGCGAACAGGCTACTCCTCACAACTGTGACGGACATCCCGTCCGCAGTATTACAAGTCCATTTTATCCAATGGCACTTGTAACACAGTGGACAGGATTTGTGTGATGTTTGGGATGGAGCAACTTGTCCGCCAAACTCTAAATTAGGCCCTTAGTCTCTAAAATGGATGTCAAAATCTTAGAGTGGGGCAAAGTTGCAGTCTGTGTCTGCTAAAGTTCTGTCAAGGCCAGATAGCCTCTGGATGAGGGCCCACTGAAATCATTGGTTTGGTGGGAAATGCTTTGAGTGGGAGAATTATCAAATTTTGTGGTCGAAGAAGACCTCTCATCAAGTAGATATTTTTCATGCCTGCGACCGGTCAAGATTTCTACATTTCTGCTCTGGGAGTAGTTTACATGGTCAAAAACTGGCAGGGGTAGCTCCTAGCAAATTAGCCTCCAGGAGCTTCGTGCAGGGATAAAGTAACTTTCTAAAAAACCGCCAGGGCAAAAACAGCACTTTTAAAAAATAACTATTTGCCGTGAAATCATGACAGAGCCACAAATCTGCGACCACCTTTTTTAAAAAACCTCTTCCACAAAGAAATTGGCAACAAGGAGAGATGTGGGAGTAAATCTCATGCTTATTTGTCTGCAAAGTCTGCATTCATTCTGAGGCAGAGGGACAACTCTCATTTTTATCTGGGAAATCTGCCCTCTACCAATCATGTGCCCTGTCCCTTGTAGTCAGCTCCATGAGGTTCGGGGCTCACAAACAGACCCTCGTTCTCACCTACTGCCCTGCTCAGGCTGGAAGGTCTGTGGTACCAGGTGTGCACTGTAAGGACAAAGGAAGCTGCTCCTCCTTATATAGGATCATTCCCCTCTACAGACCACCTGCCCCCTCCCTTGAGGTCAGATTCTTGTAAGAGGGGGCTCAAAGACAGACTGCTTTCACGTGCAGCACGTGCTGGTGTCTGCTGTACCTAGTGTGCACTCTGAGTCCGAGGGACCATCTCATTCTAATGTGGGACCCGCCCCTCTCTTGGCTACATGCCCCCTTCATTTTGGCGAGCTCCATAGGGCTCAGGTTCACTCATGCCCCCTCATGCTGCATGGACAGGCTGGCAGGTGCATGGTCAGACATCCCTGGACTTCAGAGACCACCAACCTCAACCCCATGACGACCATCAGTGTATTGCCTCAGCATTGCCTATCAGAGGCACATTTCCAATACCTGTTCCTTTCTGTATACAACACACACGCGTGCATGCACTTTACAGCATGATACAACATACTTGCTCAACTCCCACACTTGGAGCAACCGCTGAATACAACAGACAACACACGTTACAATACACACATGCATACCTGTACACTTACAAACGCAATATACATACACACATATGCACATGTACAAATACTGCATGCTCACACATAATCATGCACTTACTCTCTTTCTCACATGAGCCCACCCACATACCTACACACACACTCTTGCATAAAAGCACACACCCTACATATACGCACCCCCCCACACACAGGAAAATGCTTCATAAATTCAATGTGTATCAGATTATAATCCTTAATTCTTTTGAGCTTCAATAGAGTCGGGCGACATCACATTATTTTCAAAATCTGTTTTAGTATTTTTTTTTTAATGTTCATGCGTATCATAGTGGTCGCACTATAAAGGCAGTTTTGGTGTGGGTGTGGAGGGGTAGCCTAGATATATGTATATTTTTTTAGAATGTTAGGGTACTCTGGAGCATCATCGTGTTGTAACCGCGGACCTGGATTGTACAGTGCGCGTGAGAACAGGCTGTGTTACCAGAAGGTTGCCTTGGCCAGGTGTCCCCTAAGGTCGCAGAGGGTCCACGAGTCAGCATTTATGTGCGCCCTTATAAAGCACTTGGTGGTTTTGAAATAAAGGCACTAGCTTGCACAAAGTGCTCGGGAAGCACTTGTTAGGATCCCTTGAACTTGCTACTGCACTTTACACCGCTTTTCTTCAAATTTTTAAAGTACTGTGATGACTGGGTCCCTAAAAATGTTGCCAAATTTGTTATGCTTTGGTTGAAAACGACTGACACTCTAGTCCTAAAACTGTGCCATACTTATATACAATATGTATTTATTCCACATTTACAGGTGCTTTTAAGCCCCCTAATTCACACGGATAACATCATCAGTGCAAAATATAGTTTTCAACAGATGCACAAGAAGTATGTGGGCTGATATACACAAGTGTATGTTTCTATAATGCCATTTGGAAATTCTGGTGGCATTCACTAACACTGTCACCAGTTCACCATGCTTGTACAGAGTGGTGGGTGTGGATCTTTGTAAAATAAGTGCATAGGATTTTTTGTGTGAGTGAAACTCACTATAAACATACTTTAAAGTAAAATGTGTCAGTTTTCAGCATCTCTCATATTCTCTCACACCCACTTACAATCTACTCAGACTCATTCACCGACTCACAGACCCACTCAGAGACTCATGCACGCACTCACTGACCTACTGAGAACACTCATGCACTCACTCACAGACTGACTCACACGTTCATGGAGGCACTCGCAATCCCACTCAGACACTCTAACAACCACTCATAGACCCACTTAGACACTCACTCGGACACTCATGCACCCACTCACAATCACTTAGACACTCACTCACCGAAAGATTTAGAGACTCTCACAGCCACTCACAGACCCATTCAGACACTCATGCACCCACTCACAGACACACTCAGACAAATATACCCACTCGCAGATCAACTCAGACACTCACACACCGACTCAGAGACTCATACACCCACTCAAAGACCCACTCAGAGACTAATACGCCCACTCACAGACCCACTCAGATACTCATGCACTCACTCACAGACTGACTCACACACTCATGGAGGCATTCGCAAACCCACTCAGACACTCTCACAACCCACTCACAGATCCACTCAGACACTCATGCATATACTCAGACACTCATGCACCCACTCACAGACCCTCTCAGACACTCACTCACCCATTCACACACCCACTCAGACACTTATGCAGCCACTCTCAGACCCACTCAGACACTCACACACCCACTGAGATACTCACGCTATCACTCCTACACCCACTGAGATACTCATGCACTCACTCATACACTCACTCTCAACAGACGTTACAATACACACACACATACCTGTACATATACAAAAGCAATACACATACACACATGTATACATGTACAAATACTTCATGCTCGCACATAAGCACGCACTTCCTCTCTTTCTCACATGAGCCTACTTGCATACCTACACACACACTCTTGCATAAAAGCACGCACCCCACATATATGCACCCGCCACTCCACACACAGACACATTATTCATAAGTTCAATGTGTCTCAGATTATAATCCTTAATTCTTTTGAGCTTCGATAGAGTCAGATGACATCACATTGTTTTTTTTTAATCTATTTTAGTATTTTTTTGTGTTCATGCTTATCCTAACGGTTGCACTATAAATGCAGTTTTGGTGTGTGTGGGGGGTAGCCTAGATATATGTATATATTTTTTAGAACATTAGGATACTCTGGAGCGCCTTCGTGTTGTAACCGAAGGCCTGGATTGTACAGTGCGCATGGGAACAGGCTGTGTTACCAGAATGTAGCCTCGGCCAGGGGTCCCCTAAGGTCACATAGGGTCCACGAGTCAGCATTGATGTGCGCACTTAGAAAACATTCAGTGTTTTTTAAATGAATGCACTAGCTTGAACAAAGTGCTCAGGCTGCACCTGTTAGGACCCCTTTAACTTTCTATCATACTTTACGCCACTTTTCTTCAAATATTTAAAGTACGGTGATGACTGGGCCTCTAAAAATGTTGTCAAATTTGGAATGCTTCAGTTGAAAATGACTGACACTCTAGTCCTAAACCTGTGCCATACTTATATACAATATGTATTTATTCCACATTTACAGGTGCTTTTAAACCCCTCATTCACACAGGTAATATCATCAGTGCAAAATATAGTTTTCCACAGATGCACAAGAAGCATGTGGGCTGATATACGCATGTGTATGTTTCTATAATGCAGTTTTGAAATCCTGGTGGCATTCACTAACACTGTCACCATTTCACCATGCTTGTACAGAGTGGTGCATGTGGATCTTTGTCAAATAAGTGCGTTGCATTTTTTGCATGAGTGAAACTCAATATAAACATACTTTAAAGTAAAATGTGTCAGTTTTAGGCATCTCTCATACTCTCTCACACCCACTTAAAATCTACTCAGACTCATGCCCCGACCCACAGACCCACTCAGAGACTCACATACCCACTCACAGACCCACATACCCACTCAAAGACCCACTCAGAGACTCATGCACCCACTCACAGACCTACTGAGAACACTCATGCACTCACTCACAGACTTACTCACGTGCTCATGGCGGCACACAGTGTGCATTCTTGGGGACTGTGGGTGGAGGTCCAATGCCCCTGCGGTCCCTGCTGGCCTCCCACCTCTAGCATAAGCTAGCATTCCTCCACACGTAGGGAGCAGCAACAATTTCTGCTCCCTGGATGTGAGAGCAATTCTTTCATCTGTTTTCCTTCCCACTTGACAGCGGGCAGGAAAACAGGTAAAAAGCCTGCTCCCAGTGAGCAGGAGCACTTTTAATGCTCCCACCCTCTGGGAGCGGATGTAATGCTTGCACTCGCTTGGCGGGAGCTGTCAAAGCTCCGGCCAAGCGAGAGCAGACAGCTATGTCTCAGGGTGGCGGTGGCAGTCCTCAGGGCCATTAATGGCTCCTGGAGGTGGCCCCCCACCTTTGTTATTTTAGGCCCTGCCAAGGGGAAGTGATGGACCCCAGAGATAAAAATGGCCAAGGAGGGGGGCCGCGTGGCTCCCCTCCCATTTAAAATATGACCAAGCCCCAGAGAGGTGGTTGTCCCCGAGCCCTAAATGGCCCGCGATGGGGGACGCACCCTCCTCCCCATAATATATAATTCAATATGTCCCCAGGACCTGGTCCACCAGGGAGGTCAAATACAAACAATGTGGGAGACCATGCTTGTTTTATTTATTATTTTCATGGGAATTTGTGAATCTTTGCAATTGTTACTGCAAATAAAATGCGTTTTGGCCCTGGCGGGGTCCTTGGGGGACCCCACCACCAGGCCTAGTGGGTGAGGGTATTCCAACCCTCCCCCCTTCTCTTTTTTCCTTTTTGTTTGGGACTCAGCTGAGTCCAGGTCCCAAAATGGCTGCCAACTCTTCCTGTTTGAAGTGGTGGCAGCCAATCAGATCTCTGCACGAGATTGGTTGGATTCACGAAGGGTCTGAGGCCCACATGCATCAAAGCCAAAACCGGTCGCAAACGGGCAGATTCTCAGAATCTGCCCCTTTGCGACCGGTATTTTTGCATTTGGGATGCATCATCCCAAATGCAAAAATCGCAATTTAAGTAATCTCTAAATTGCGATTACTTAAATTGCCATTGCATTTAAGGAATCGCAAATTGAGATTCCTTAAATGCAATGCATTAAAGTAAAAAACTAGCGATTTCGCTAATAGGGGAGCAAATTACCATGAAGTTGAACTTCATGGTAATTTGCAAAAAGTTTGTAAAATGCACTAAAGTGCATTTTTCAAAGTTCCATTTTACACACACACATGCCCTTGGGGCATGTGTGTGTGCAAAATGTACTCATATGCAGATTTCAGGGGTGCAACAGGGTGTCTATTTGACACCCTGGCACCCTGAAATGCATTCTCAATTTGCGATTCTCTAATTGAGAATCGCAAATTGAGAATGTCTTCCCATTCATTCCTATGGGCCTCCATAGGAATGAAGGGAGGTATTCCTTAATTGCGACTCGCAATTTGCGAGTCGCAATTAAGGAATGTTTAGAAATCGCTATTTTTAAAGCAATTTCTACATGCATAGCCTTTTGCTATTCCTTATTAGCGAATCCTTATTTTCGCTAATAAGGAATCGCAAATGGCATTGTTGATGCATGTGCCAGATAGTCCCTAGATATACAAATTTGTTTTTCCTTTAATATCTCAAAAACTACTAAATGGATTTACACCAATTCACAAACAGGGTTCTTTCTGGACCAAGGACTACCTCTCTGCCAAATTTGGTTTAATTCCGTGCAGCAGTTGTGACTGTAGTTGTGCCTAAAATCTCTACTGGAATTAACATGGGTAATGTACTTTTTTTTACCCCCCCTTTTCTCTGTTCCCGGATCACCCTGATACTTTGCATGCACAACTAGAATCAGAAGGTCACCTTTTTGGGAAAATTTCATTAAGATTTGTCAAACGGCACCAAAGTTATAAGCAAGTCAAAAAATGCTTTTACTATGGAAACTAGGCCCTAACTATATATCTATATATATCTATCTATAACTATATATATATATCACCAGTAGGTAGTTATAGTTAGGACCTAGTTTCTATAGGAAAAGTGTTTTTTGTTTTGCTAATAACTTTGGCACTGTTTGTCGAATCTCCACAAAATGTTCAAAACTAATGTGGCAATCACTTTAGCTGCTGACTGAAAAGTTTGGGGTGATTCGTCAAGCAAGGGCCGAGAAAAAGGGGGGTTCCAAAGCTCGAGTTCTGTCTGGGGGCATGAGTTATAGTACCTTAGGGCACGAGTTATAGTTACTTGAGATAAATCTAACTATATCTGCTGAATTTCTATGGTTCTGTGTGTGTAAAATCTGAATCTAACTATAACATCCCTTTAACCTTTGGTTTTTTGGTGAATTTCTAAGTTTTTTAAAATTCTACTTCCTAACTATAACAACCGCGTAAACTTTGTTTTTTTTCAGTGAATATATATACACACACGCACACACACACACACACACACACACAGACATATGTAATATTCAAAACTATCGAACAACATATCAGACATTATTAATAAAATCTAAACTGACATACAAGGATATAACTGATAAAAAAACTGAAACTAAAACTAAACTAACCAATAATATCAAACTATAAACAAACTTAACCAATAAAATCAAACAAACAATTAAATCAACAATTAAAAAGACACACAAATGTACTCAACTAAATACTTAAAAAATGCTGCAAAATGAGGAAACTCTGCCAGATTCTCTTGCCAGATGCATAAAAAGGAAATATATACATCTTGACAGCTACTTTGCCAAGTAAGTATAACGTATTCAGAACCCGTCTTTCCGACCGATTCAGAAATCTTTCCGAACAACCGATTACGATGTTTGGAAAGCGTTCGGACTGTCCGAGTCGGTTCCAGATGGCATTCGGAGGAACCGAGTTGTTTGGAGCCGACTCGTACAGGTCTACGGACCACATTTCCAACTGACCAATTACGATGTCAGATTCAGACAGCCTTTCCGAATCGGTTTGTCTGACACGGATCAGCTGTCGGAATCTGACTTTGGGGGCCCGTAGCAGGCCATGGTTCACCCGCAGCCTTCCAAATGGATTCCCTGGGGGTACCCAAGGGACCCCCCTGTCAGACCATGCACAGTGTGGCAGGCACCAAGGGGGCCTGCCACAGTGTGCACGATTTTCCCCACCCATCCCAGTCTTCAATGGGAGCCTGTGTATTCGGTCGGAACACAGGCTCCCATTCAAGTCAATAAGAGTCCGATCGAATGGTATCCGGAACCATTGTAATCGGTCAGTCAGACTCCCTGAATCCGATTCGGTCAGAAACCATTCCGAGACCGGTTCAGTTGGAATGCTTTCCGAGCGACATCGTAATCGACCCTTAAATCTTCAAAAGTGCTAACTTACCAAAAAAATACCAATCACAAACCAGCAAAAAGATATTACAAAATAAATATATATAAATTATAAACTCACTCCAAAAGCAAGTAAAAATACGCCTAATGACCTTAACCTCGACCAACTACCAACATAAACATTTAAAATGAAACTGATGCACTTTTTTTCTAAGAAGAGCATACGTGTGAATATATATAAATAAGTAGTTGCATAATGTTTTGCACAAATAACAAACTTATAAACTTGTAAAAATTATAATTATTTATACAGTTATAGTACTTTCAGATACAGTGAAAGAGAAAGCAAAATATATAACATCCCAGAAAGGAATTACTAAGGACCTGATTACGAGTTTAGCAGTGTGGGAGTGGGACCCCCATGCTGCCGCCCCGCTCCCACACCGCCCGACCCTTGTGCGCTCCACCTGCCATATTAATACTTTTTTTGTCACTGGCGGGCGGTTCTTTGGTGGTCCCATGGCGGTGCCTATGAAATAGTCACCGCAATAGGAATGTCAAAGGCAGTACCTGCCGTGGACTGGTGCAGTCCAAGCCGTGCAGGTACTGGGGTGCATGCACACAGGGAAGCACAACATGTGTCTCCCTGCATGCACCCCATGGCCCTGAGGCAACAGGGGGCCCTGTAGGGCCCCCTTTGCTTCCTCTCCGCCGTAGGAACCTCCATGAAAACCGTGGCAGAGAGGAAACTCGTAATATGCTAGGCAGGACTGCGGCGGTCCTGCCAAGCATATTGCAGCCTCAAGCCCGCCACACCACTGCAAAGGATTTCTGGTCCCTGGCGGTTATGGTGGTGCAATGGCGGTCCAACTGGCCTAGTTGTAATACAGTGGTCGGACCGCTGGTGCCATGCCGCCATGAATCTGGCAGTCTGTAGACCGCCAGACTCATAATTAGGCCCTAAGTCACATGGGCTACACCTTCAACCAAGAAAGTTCATCAATGGAAAATGTGAATTGGAAATATACCAAATATTATTCTAATGCAAGCTATGGGAGGGACACTACAAACAATGATGTTGTAATTAATGTAAGGGAACACAACCACCCCCCAAAATGTGACAGAAATAGTAGTAAGGGAGGCCTTGCATGATATCATAAAGGCAAGCACTAGCTCTGAGGAACCCACAACCAAAATCCAAAAAGATATTCTTACCAAAATCCCAGAACCCATCACAGGCCAACTACCACCTATAACCAGTTTAAAACGTTTAGATGCATGAACTAAAAAAGCCACCAGCCTACCTCCTCCTACCCTTAGAAGATACCAAGATATAGAAAACCTGAACTTTTAAAAATACCAAATAATGAGGAAGCCTTCTTTTATATGACAACTTAAACAATGATAAACAAACCCTAATATTTTCTACAGCAGATAACTTACTAAAACTTAGCCAATGACAAAACTGTATGATGAATGGGACATTCAAAAGGTGTCCCAACCCATTCACTCAGATATGTACCATACAATGCGACTATCAGAGCACAAATATGACCTACAACCAAATAAACAAAGTAGCACTTACTATGACCTCTTAAACCACATTAATCATAAAACAATTAACTACTACCCACAAAAAATAACCATAGATATTGAACAAGCCATGATTCAAATGTTTACTTCCACACAGCCATACAAGGCTGTAACTATCATTTCAGTCAATGCATATGGAGATACCTCCAACAATCTGCACTAATTGTAGAATAGGCTACAAACAGTCAATTTGCCTTTGAAATAACAAAATGATAGCACAAGTTTATGTCCCTGAGGTAGAAAATGTACTAATGGAAGGCCCTTTATACCAATAAAATGAAGACAAACTAAGCCCCCTAATTGGTTATTTCAAAGACACTTGGGCTGGTAGACTGCATCGCTCAAGACACAGATTCCCAAATTCCAAATACCATGGTTGACTGTCTATGGCAGCACCTTGGCACAGGAAGCCAAAACAAACAACACAGTGGCAGGATGGCATATTGCCTTCCATTCCACATTAGGGAGAACCCAACCTACACTCTATAAATTTATAGAAGTATTACAAAAAATAAAAAAGCTACCAACAACTATGAATGGAGCAATCTGCAACCAAAATCGTACCTAAACTTACCAAACAAACCAAAAGAATGACAAGCTACAATTTAAAGTAAACCTCCTCATAAACAACAAAGGAGTAGATTCCTTAGAAATAATAGCTAAAAGCATGCCATAAAATAAAAAGTAGCATACAAAAGTCCCAAATAAGACTATAACAAAATCCTAACCAACATGACAAATCCTTTTTGATAATAAACATATTTTATTACACCCAGTCGAAACCTTAAATAAAACTCCAATCTTAAATAAAACTGATATAATAAAATAAAATATAAGTTACTTACATGAGAAATCTAAACCTCACAAACCAAAAATCTCAAAGAGTAAAATAAATCTATCACATAAAAAATAGAACACATAAACTACACATTTCTAAATTCAACTCACATAATAATTTCCCAAATAATAAAATATAAAATTCCCCACCCTAAAACAAATAAAATAAATATGACTTAACTGTTCTGTAGCTGCAGATCCTCATCTGGGTCCACCTAGCCAAAATAATAATCCAACAAAACCGGAAAAAATACAATGCAAACAAAACCCCCAAAAATGTAAAAATAAAAGCAATCCAATAGAGATACCTCAAAGCAATCCAAGGTATCCACGAACCATAAAATCCTGAAAAACTGGCTAAAAGAAGAAACACTCCCAGAAACTCGAAAAAAGGAAATCAGAGTTAAAAATATTGGTTTATTGTAAACCAAAAGAGATCTCCTTTTAAAAACAAATATAAATGCCAGTGCCCATAGGACACGTTTGTAGACAAAAACACAAAACCTGCAAAGTTAAACAGAAAACCCACCCGCAAAAGCATTACATTTTCAAAAAATACATGTACATTCAACTTAATCATCATAAAATAAGTAACATAACACAATATAACATAACATAATGATGCATTAGTAAAACAGTGTGTGAAAACGCAAAATTGCTCACCAGAGAAAAAACTACTATTAATACAACTAGATGTACAATAAACCCACAAACAACACTATAGGTAACCTCTCTACTTCCCCCCACATTCCTTCAAACCTCAAAACCTAAAAGAACCTTTAAAAAAGACTTACCGAGGGGTGAGGCTTGGAGCGTCAAGATGGCGGTCGCACTCTAAGAGTGCTCCAGACCCCTCTGTCATCCGCGCCAAGATCTGCCACCATCAGCAGCCATCCATCTCTCTAGCCTGTCACCAGCACACTTACTATGACCTGTGTAACACGACCGCGATGAAGAATGCCGAAATACTGTCTGCAGCGCCAGAATATCTGCCCCGGCCTCCAGCTTGCTCTGGCCCAACATGGCGGCACCCATTCACCAGACATCGGAGCCCTAGTCTATGCCTGGCGCTGTGGACCCGATACGCTCGCTGACGTAGCCCCCCACGGTGCAGCGCCCTGCGGACCCGACGGCTCCCTTGGTGGTAGGAAGAAAAGAGCTACGGGGCTGTCGGTCGTTCCCGCTCCCCGGTGACCTGGAGTGAAGCTTCCTGTTGCGCAGCACGGGGCAAGGCCTCCCCCCTCGGCCACATCTTCGGCACTGCTGGGGAAGCCTGCGGGGTGAAGGTAGTGGCCAGCAGCTGTGGTGAACAGGGGCCGGAGGATCAGCTGCCACGTCGGGCAGCAGGGACTCATCGGTTGGACTCCCCCCTCTCTGAGCGGCCCGGACATGACATCGAGGGCCCGGCGACGGACCCAGCCTGCCTCCGGACGGAGACCCACCCGTGTTGTGCCTGCAGGCCTGGCGGCTCACCTGGTGGAGGTAGGAGGGAAAGCTGTGGGGCCGTGCCCTTTCCTGCTCCTGGTGCCCCGGGTTAAGTGTCCTGCCGCGTGGCTCAAACCGAGGCCTCCTGTCCTTAGCCAGGCCTTCGAGGTCACCGCTACAACTGCGTGGCGAAGACTGCAGACGGCGGCCATGCTGGATGGAGACTGGGGGATCAGCTGTCGCCTCGGACAGCGGTGGCTCGCCGGCTGTGATCCTGCGGAGGGCGACCTGGGCCTCGACCGAAGTGGCTAGGCCGGGGACAGCGGTGTCATCGGCGGGCGCGCACGGGTGCCATGACGTTGAAGATCCGGAGACCCGTCCGGAATCAGTTTCCTGACCCGGTGCGCTCGTGGTCCTGGAGGCCCACGTCAGGCGAGTCCGGAAAGAGGTGGGTCAGCTGCATTGATCGTGCAGCGGGGGCGTCGGGGGGGCTTTCCACTCTCCCCCACTGATTCTGAGGCGTTGCGGCCCCAGACACGGGGAGGTTGGACTAGGCCGCACTTGGAGGCGCCCCCACTGCCTGCTGCTGCTGGTGTGCCGCCGACTCATGGCCTGGCCCTGGAACCCCGGTCCTCATAGAGGAGCGACACCAATCTGCATAACTTTGTCATCGGGGTGATGCTGGGTTTCACTTCTGGGCCAGACCTTCCCTACTCGGTCAGCTCCCACAGACCTGCGCAGCCTTGACTGGCCCCTCGATCTCTTGTGAGGCGTGATATACAGCAAGCAAAGCACACTGAACCCGGGTGGGCTCCCAGAGTTGATCCCTTGAGGCCCCATCTGCCGTGGGGTAGTGCTGCGGTGAGGGGCCCTCCAGATGGCCTTGGAACCGGCCTAATTGTCATCGAAGAATTCCCCAGGCCTATGACGTCCGCAGTCCAACGTGTGGGGAAGCAGTTGCGACATCGCGCAGTACTGGGCTCTTAGAGGGACCCCCGCCCAGCCCAATAGATAGCTGTGCGCTCTGCCTAATGGGGAGGAGCAGGCACTTGCCCTTGGCGGGCTGCTGTCTGGCCACACTGGGTCTGGCACCTAGACAACCAATAACCACTGGCCACAATCTAGAATCCTTGTAGGCCGCCCCCCCGGGAGCATCCGTACACAGGCCTTAAACCTTAAAGCCTTGACCGTGGCCGATTACCTCTCACCTGGGTGCGCAGTGTCAACGCATCAGTGAGACTGCGATTCCACCGGAATCTCACTACAGTTCCACCTGAACCAGCCAGTACCCTCCCACCGGGATCATCTGTTTACAGCTCACGCTAGTGCAGATTACCGGCCCTCCCTGATTCCTCTCAACCATGGGGAGAGACCGAGAACCAAAGACGCTTGCAACTCAGACCACCATGGACAGTCATATACAATATACAGTCACTGACCAGGGGACCTAACCTGAGGGCGTGGAAGGCCGCCCCCAACGAATGGAGACCTCAGCACGATCCTGCAAGCCATCTCTCCCTCGCGAACCTCAGTTGAAAATAAAATCGGAGAGGTCCGGGTTGACATGGCCCTGATCCGGCAAGACCTCCACAACGCAATGGCCAGGATTACCAAAACAGAATCCCGTATCTCCTCAGTGGAAGATGATGTGACTAGCCTAAAAGAACAGATGGTTCACCTCCAGACTCAAACTAAAGAACTTCATAGGAGGGCAGAGGATGCAGAAAACCGAATCAGGTGCAACAATCTGCACCTAGTGGGATTCCTGGAAGGAATTGAACACGGTCTGATGGAATCCTTCTTCGAAACTTGGATTAACTCCTGGATACCAGATGGCACGTTCTCCACCTGGTTCGCCGTTGAGCGAACACACCGCTCTCTGGCTCCAAAACCTCCCCCAGGTGCTCCACACCGGCCCATCATAGCACGGATCCTTAACTTTAGGGACAGGGACCTGATCCAGCAGCAAGCCCGTACTCAGAAAACTGTAACCTACCAAAGTCACACTATTATGATATTTCCGGACTATACCATGGAAGTTCAATCCCAGAGGCGCTCCTACATGGAAGTGAAGCAGAAACTCCGTACCCTCAATCTGCAGTACAGGCTCCTCTTCCCAGCAAGGCTGCACGTGGTCTTCCTGGACAAATCGTACTTCTTTGATAGTCCCGAAGCGGCCTGGACCTGGCTGACAGACGAGCGCCCCCTTCGACTCAAAACCAAGTCCACGGCTCTGGGGCCTCAAGCCGCTGACACCAACAACTTTGCCCCGTGTAGCAGGCTTTCACAGTCCCGCAGAGGCCGGAAGACAGTAAGGGCCAGATCGGACTCTCCAGGGGCTGGGTCCCCAAGGTCCAAATGCCAGAATCCACCACCGAGGCTTCACCACTCACATGAGGCTAACTCCCATGATCATTCACCTGCAGGCAGCTCCTCATCCAGGATCCTGGCTGTAAACTCTGCTGACTCTGATCTCTCCCGTAGTCCGAATATTCCCACCTGAACTTCCACGGGATGCCGCGAACGAAACTCATCACACTAACACGAAGGCATTTACACAAAGGCGAAATCCAACCCAATCAGATATTTCTGCTGATGTGCACCTTGATCCTCCAACAAGAGGGGTCCACCACGTCTCATTGACTCTAAACTT
Source organism: Calotriton arnoldi (assembly GCA_963921515.1). Classification (NCBI taxonomy): domain Eukaryota; kingdom Metazoa; phylum Chordata; class Amphibia; order Caudata; family Salamandridae; genus Calotriton; species Calotriton arnoldi. The sequence continues at coordinate 10,387 of CAWUFW010012840.1, read as the reverse complement.
TATAGTTTAGTTCACTTCAACAGTTAAAGGGTGACAGATGCTTCCGTTCCTGAAGTATAGGGTGGGGGTGGGGGGGGGTTTGGGGCCGTTGCCCCGAGTTCTTAGTTGTTCAGCATCTCAAGGTCCACAGCATTTCACTGCCACACTAGCACGGCACAACCTTGCAAAGATGCAGCAACAGATGACACACATGGCAAATACTTCTCAGCTTCCAAGACACCCACCACATAGCAGGCTCCCGCAGCACTGCAGGTTCCCCTTGCTGACCATGACGCAATGACCTGCCAAGGTAACCCGCTCCGTATCCTGTCGTGGAACGTTAATGGCTTATTAGACAGAATCAAACGAACCGCAGTCCTGCGATACGCCCAGAGACACACTCCTGACATTCTCCTACTCCAGGAAACCCATCTCCTGGGCAATCTCTGTCCCTTCCTCGCAAGATATGGCTTCGACAGAGCCTGGCACTCAGGCTTCACACGGGGCTCTCGTGGGGTTGCTATCCTCTTAAAACGCAATTTCCCTTTTGTACCTTCCCACATCACCAGAGACCCTAACGGGCATTTTGTCGCCCTCTCCGGATTCCTAGGCAAAGAAACCCTTAATGTCCTTTCCATTTACATTCCAAGCGCCACCCATACACAGACCCTACACTGTATAGGTGACATACTCGCCTCCATGCCTCCTATGATGACAATATTAGGAGGGGACTTCAACGCTGTCATGCAACTGGTGCTTGACGCCACAGGGACTCCTTCTCTCGCACGCACCTCCCACGCCAAACTACTTACAGACTGGGCCACAGCCATGGGTCTTTGAGATGTATGCCGAATGTGGAACCCACGGGAGACCCACTACACGCACACTTCAGCAGCGCATCACAGTCACTCTCGCATTGATTTGGTGTTTATGCCTGCCCCTGAGTGTAGTAAAGTCAGGGACATAGCTATCCTCTCTCGGGGCATCTCAGACCATTCACCTTTGCTTCTAACCCTGGGCGGTCCACCCACTGCTCTCAACCCGATGTGGAGAATGAATGCATGGTTCCTCCAGGACTGCAAATTTAAAGAAGCTCTCAAAACTGACATTGAGCAATGCTTCCTCACGAACCAGACCTCCGTCTCTTCACCGCGCACCCTACGGGAGGCGGGTAAAGCCACGATCCGGGGGCTCTCTAAGAGTCATCTCAAAGCCCAATGAGTAGCCAAGGACAGCAGACTCACTCTCCTGGAAACGCAAGTGGTTCAGCTGGAGAGAAGCGCCAGTGCCACGTCGGATGACTCCCAGTTGCGTCAACTGGCGCTAGTGAGGGATGAGATCAGACAGATCTCGCTAGACTCGGCAAAACTCCTTTGGAGGTCCTTTGGAGGTCCTCAGTGGCCTGAGTTTATGGGTGGGGCGATAAGAACAGAAAACTACTACACAGACTAGCGTCCTACCCCCTAGCAACTCGGATAATTCCAGAGATCAGGGACTCGATGGGACATACTCATCGCTCTCCCCGGGCGAAAGCCCAAACCTTTGCAGACTACTACTCCGAACTAAACTCTACCCGGAAACCAGAATCTTCACTGGAGGAACTGATCGCCTTAGAGGACCTCCACCTTCCTGCATTGACTGCAGTTGAGTCCGATGGACTGGAAGGTCCGATCACATAGGAGGACATACAGGGAGCCCTCTCACTAGTCACTGCCGGTAAGACTCCAGCCCCAGACGGCTATCCGCAGGAATACTATTCCGCCTACAGAGACATACTCACCCCTCACCTGGCTGCCCTTTATGACGAAGCCATAGAAAAAGGCTCCTTCCCTCCGGAGACGGATACAGCTACCATAGCTATTATTCCCAAAATGCAGCCACCCTCACCAATGTGTGCGGACTACCGCCCCATCTCCTTGATTAATACGAGAGCAAAATATATGCCACGGTCCTAGCTCAATGTCTCAAACCATACCTCGACAAACTGGTCCACCCTGACCAATGTGGATTCATGCCGGCGCGGGGTGCCTGCGGCGTCTCCAAGTGGCCCTGGCCAACCGTCAGGTACTAACCCCCTACCTAGCACTTCTCCTAGTTGACTTTGAGAAAGCCTTTGACTCGGTCGACTGGGGTTACCTTGGGGTTGTCCTGCGGGTCTTGGGCCTGGGCCCCAGGTTTCGTCATATGGCTCATGTCCTATACTCTAAACCAACTGCACAGGTGCAAGTCTCTGACATTTTCCCAATAGGCAGAGGGACAAGACAGGGGTGCCCCCTTTCGCCCCTCCTCTTCGCCCTAGCCATGGAGCCCCTGGCCAACTTTGTCCGTTCTGACAGTCGAGTTCAGGGCTGGCAGTGGGGAGGATCACATGAGGACAAAATCTCGTTATATGCGGATGATGTCCTACTGTTTCTCGTGGACCCAGTCCGATCTGGCCCCCGATGCTTACACATCTTGCACTCCTTCGAACGATTCTCTGGTCTGCGGCTGAATTCAGCCAAGTCAACTTTGGTCCCTCTACACCTCTCCAGGGATTGCTTCGACTGGCAGTCCACCATCCCTATCAGGCGGCAATCTTTTAAGTACCTAGGTATATGGGTCACCCTGTTGCCCGACCTGGCCTGGGCACTCAATGTGACCCCCTTAATCACTAAAACCAAGCAGGACCTGCAGAAATGGCAAAAACTACCACTCAACCCACTAGGGAGGATAGCTCTATTCAAAATGATGATCCTCCCCCGGTTCTTTTACATTATCCAAAATATACCGCACCACATCCCCCGAGCCTGGTTCTGAGGCATAGACAGTCTAATCATAAAATTCCTCTGGAACGGCCGACGACCCCATATGGCACTCCGGCACTGCCAGATTCCACCTTTTGACGGAGGTATGGGACTAACGAACCTCTACTTGTACTATCTGGCAACCCGCCTCCTGGTTCAATGGGGGGTGGTCTGACCCGGCCTACAGGACTGAACTTAATGACTTGGGCCTCTCCCACGTTCAAGCTATGTTATATGGATCCCCCATCCCCAGAGACCTCCCCACGGTGACCCGTGCAGTCTTTTTGGCCTGGCGCGCCTCCCTACAATACACTCAATGGCAAAACAAGTTGACCCAGCAAACACCACTTTGGCAGGGTACATGGCTGCGGGAGGTTGAGGGCCTAGATGGCTTCAGAAGCTGGGACCTCATTGGCATCTCGCAACTTGGAGACTTGTGGGTCAGTGACCACATTCGTTCCTTTGCCGACTTGCAGTCTAGATATTCCCTTCATCCATCCCAGTTCTACAGATATTTGCAAGTCCGTCACGCCCTAGACACACATATAAAATCCGGCACTTCACTGCCAGAACACAGCCCCCTTGAAGCCCAGGTCATGATGGGTAACCTCGGGAGGGGTGGAGTCTTACACATATATCGCTCCCTAACAAATAACGGTCCCACTTCTCTCGACCAGCTGAAAATTAGGTGGGAGGCATGGTTGGGTCCATTAGAAGACGAGGACTGGAGAGATGCACTAATGGCGCCTAAAACTAACACTGTTTCAGCTAAGCTTCGCCTGGTCCAGCTCTATTACCTGCACACCTCCTACCTTACCCCCAGCCACCTACACAGAGCAGGCCTAATTCCAAACCCGACATGCACACGGTGCAGCACTGACCCTGCAGATTTCTTTCACATAGTATGGACATGCCCGTGCATAATCCCCTACTGGGCCGCCTTAGAAGCAGAGCTTACGGAGATACTAGGATGGGAAGTCCTGCATAACCCCCTGAACATATTACTAGGTATCACTGATGGGTTGGATGGGTCCAGGGCAGACAAGGCGTTCCTGGGAACCGCTCTGGTGGTAGCCAAACGCAACATCGCGGCTGCGTGGAAGGATCCCACCTCGCCCACTATAACTACATGGCGCCGAGGAGTAGACTGGTGCACCACACAGGAACTCTCTTTATACGAAGCCAGAGGTTGCCCAGCCAAACACCGAATGGCTGGGATTGTTAGATTGAATGTCACCTCTATGTCCGTGGGTCTAGCTCAATATGCCCCCTGAAGGGGGAGGAACAATAATGTATTTTGCTGTACCTGTACTGCGTGCCGAAACCCATATGTTATGATGCTGCCTACAATGCTGTACTGTTTGTTTTCAATTGTTCTCACTTTCTTTGTAAAATCAATAAAAATTGATTATCAAAAAAAAGGACTTACCTGTTCCGACTAACTGGAGCACTTTACTGTGACCTTTATCCTGGAAAATAGACTAAAAATGACACAAAGAGACGAAAAAATAGAAGGTGGCAGTAAAAAAAGGGCTGCTAAATAAAACTAAAAAACAAGACTATCTCCCCATAGACATGAATGGGAAACAATTTAAAAATGTTGAATAAATGTATTAGGACATGAAAATTAATATTAAACATGGAAAACATGTTAACAAAAAGGAAAATAATTGTGAAGTATAAATCAAATAATAGTATATAAAAAATACAGTTATTTAATATATACTGAAAAGCATATGTTAAAATGATGTTGAAAATATGTATATGAAAGAATTTAAAAAATGGTAAAACATGTTCAACAACAGAAAACCTCAAAGACGTACAACATACAATACTATTTAAATATGATGCACATTTTTTTAATATTAAAAATGTATTCAAAATTGTTTAATATATCTACATATTAAAGTTTCTTTGTAAGTAGAAATATATGTGTTTAAACATATAAAAATATACATTAAATAAACATTGAAAGCAAACAGAAAAATTAAAAAATATGTTATTAATAATATTATTTATTACATCCAACTAACTACTTTTTTATTATCTTTATACACCAACAATGCTAATTAAATAACATAAACTATTTCTACAGCATACAAATACAATTTAAACAAATGATTTCACACTATAACAACTAAATTAAATAACTGAAGTTCTATGTAAACCACTATCAGAAATGTGACTAAAGGGGTGACAGTTACTATTCGCACACCAATAGAAACCAATTTGTAGAAAGTGTTTGACACTAAGGTGTCGATTCCGATTTTGGCCGGAAAACGTACTACCCGACACGGACCCGTCATTTTTTCCGACCGAACCGTACATGCCTTACAAATAGCTGAGTACGATGCGAAGCTTGAAATTTACGACCGACTCGGCCGGAAAATATATTATACGTCCGAGTCAGCAGGAAAGGAGCCTGACACGATAGACTCGTACGCGCAAGATTCGAGATAGCTAAGCGTCAACTTACAGACACGTACGCGAACGACTCCATGTAGCCAAGCATCAACACGACCCGACAGACTCGGACGCCAACGATGTCACATAGCCAAGCATCAACACGACCCGACAGACTCGGACGCCAACGATGCCACATAGCCAAGCATCAACACGACCCGACAGACTCGGACGCCAACGATGCCACATAGGCAAGCATCAACACGACCCGACAGACTCGGACGCCAACGATGCCACATAGGCAAGCATCAACACGACCCGACAAACTCGGACGCCAACGATGCCACATAGCCAAGCATCAACACGACCCGACAGACTCGGACGCCAACGATGCCACATAGGTAAGCATCAACACGACCTGACAGACTCGGACGTGAACGATGCCACATAGGCAAGCATCAACACGACCTGACAGACTCGGACGCCAACGATGCCACATAGCCAAGCATCAACACGACCCGACAGACTCGGACGCCAACGATGCCACATAGCCAAGCATCAACACGACACGACAGACTCGGACGCCAATGATGCCACATAGGCAAGCATCAACATGACCCGACAGACTCGGACGCCAACGATGCCACATAGGCAAGCATCAACACGACCCGACAGACTCGGACGCCAACGATGCCACATAGGCAAGCATCAACATGACCCGACAGACTCGGACGCCAACGATGCCACATAGGCAAGCATCAACACGACCCGACAGACTCGGACGCCAACGATGCCACATAGGCAAGCATCAACACGACCCGACAGACTTGGATGCCAACGATGCCACATAGGCAAGCATCAACACGACCTGACAGACTCGGATGCCAACGATGTCACATAGCCAAGCATCAACACGACCCGACAGACTCGGACGCCAACGATGCCACATAGGCAAGCATCAACATGACCAGACAGACTCAGACGCCAACGATGCCACATAGCCCAGTATGAATGGAACAGACTCGTCCAAAACAAATTACACAAGAACAAGCATCAAGTGCTGTCAAAACTACTTACAAAATGAGAAGAAAATAAAACAATGGAAACAGAAAGAAGACTACCAAAAAACGCATTGTCATCTCCAAAAAAACACATTTTCAATTAACAAGACACACCCACAACACAACCGATATAAAGGGAGCCAAAACTTCCCAACACCATTTGCTACTTCGACAGACATGCAAGCACACCACACCACTTGACAGACAACTCATCTAGCTACCACAAACACACACTTCTCATCCACCAAACAACCTCCACACAACTAGCACCAAAGAAACACACCTCCACTCACACACACTCACCCTCACCTTCACACACACACACATCTCCACCAACACCCATCACCATGCCCCCAAAGAAGAATCCACAGTTCTTAGCTGCTGAGTTGGAAGTGATGATAGATGAAATCATCCGAGTTGAGCCACAGTTATTTGGCAGCTTGGCCCAACAGACCTACCAGTCCCAGAGAACCAAGATGTGGGAGAGGATTGTCAACAAGGTGAATGCCCATTCACCTACCTTGCGCACAAAGGAGGATATCCGGAACCGGTATTATGACGTTCGCAGGAGGGTAAAGAGGTTCATTGCCAGAGAACATGCCCTGAGCACCAAGACTGGCGGTGGACGTCATAAACCGGTGCATTTCACCACCTATGGGGTGGACAATACTGTGAGTGATAGGCATCCACCCCCCTATGGGGTGGACAATACTGTGAGTGATAGGCATCCACCCCCCTATGGGGTGGACAATAATGGGAGTGATAGGCATCCACCCCCCTATGGGGTGGACAATACTGTGAGTGATAGGCATCCACCCCCCTATGGGGTGGACAATACTGTGAGTGATAGGCATCCACCCCCCTATGGGGTGGACAATACTGGGAGGATAGGCATCCACCCCCCTATGGGGTGGACAGTACTGGGAGTGATAGGCATCCACCCCCCTATGGGTGGGATATGCTATTTGGGATAAGCATCCACCCCCCTATGGTGGTGTTTCCTTTCGTGTACTCATGACATTTTGGTGTGTGGTAGGTGTCTAACTTACCTTCTGCATCGTGCGCGTCGGTAACGATGGGCGTACAGTATAGGGAAGACATGCGCGATTGGATACATGGCTGCTCCGTCTCGTCCCCGTTGATCGTGTTCTGGCACGACTCGGAGCTTTCATTCATACGCCTCGTCCGGATGCTGTGATGTGCTGGAGCCGGCGCACTATGCGACGCGTATTGGGGACGCATCGTACTTGCGTATCCGGAAATTGGTTAGGTTGCGCCTCCGTACGACTCGCTTTCCGTGTTTCCTGAGCCTGTTCGCTACTGACATAGTGCACGAATCGGAGCGGACGATTCGGTCGGAGATTTGACTGTTATACGCATCGTACTTGCTAGTTTGTAGGAAAAAGCTCCGGATACGAGTCGGACGTAAGGTAAGCCTACGAATAGCATTGGGAAGGCACTTTTGGCGACATCGGAATCGACCCCTAAATGTGTGATATTTACTATTTCTACTCCAGTCTAAACCAATTTGGGGAAGGTGTTAGGCACTAAAGGGGTGACATTTACTATCCACACTCCAATCTAAACCAATTTTGGGAAGGTGTTGGATAGGAAAGGTGTGACATGTATTATTCCCACTTCAATCTAAACCAATTTGGGGAAGGTGTTGGGCATTAAAAGGGTAACATTTACTAATCCTACCCCAATCCATACCAATTTGGGGAAGGTGTTGGACATTAAAGGGGTGATATTTACTGTTTCTACACCAATCTAACCCAATTTGGGGAAGGTGTTGGACGCTAAAGAATTCACATTTACTATTCCAACTCCAATCTCTACCAATTTGGGAAGGTGTTGGACACTACAAAGGTGACAATTACTATTTCCACTTCAATCTAAACTAATTTGGGAAAGGTGTTGGACACTAAAAGGGGGACATTTACTATTTCCACTCCAATCTATACCAATTTCGGGAAGGTGTTGGACACTAAAGAGATGACATTTGCTATTCCCACTCCAATATAAACCAAGTTGAGGAAGGCGTAGGACACTAAATAAATGACATTTTCTATTCTCACTCCAAACTAAACCCACCAGAGGAATGTGGTGGGCACTACAGAGGTGACATTTACTATTTCCACACCATTCTACACCAGTTTGGAGAAGGTGTTTAACACTAAAGGGGTGACATTTACTATTTCCACTCCAATCTAAGCGAATTTGGGGAAGACGTTGGACACAAAAGGGGTGAAATTTACTGTTTCCACTACACTCTAAAACGTTTTATACAAGGTGCTACACTCTAAAAAATGTATATACACAATATTCTATACTCACACATAATTTTGAGCAGTAAAATATGCTAACATTTATTTAAAAACACACACTAACCAAAAATACAAACCTAAATATTTATAATTAAACATTAATATATGCTGTAAAGTATGCTAAACTTTGAACCATAAAATAAAAAATAAAATCATAGTCCAATTTTTTTTAAATAAATGAAAATTAAAGTTGTTTAGAAAATATATTTTCCGCAAAAACAAATTCAAATATTAAACGTATTAAAAATCTGAATATTGAATTTTTGTTAGCACATTTTTACATGAAGGGCGGTGGCGATCCGCCCGACATCTTTCCCCGCCCGCCTTCCATTTACCCCCCGCCTTCCATTTACCCCCCGCCATATTACAATGGCGGGGGGACATCGGCAGACGGAAAGACCGTCCGCCGCATTTCCGCAGGCAGGCAATCATTCCGACTGCCTGCCGGGCGGAACTCAGGCCTAATATGGTGGCGGTGTCTGGAAGACACCGCCATCCATATTAGGATGCCTGGCGGTGAAGGCCTTTCCATGGCGGCATCGCCGCCATGGAAAGGCATGCAGGAATTGCTTTGGGGGCCCGTTGTGGGCCCCCGGGGGGTGGGGGGCTGGGTTGCTGCACTTGGGGGGTACCTATGGTACCCCCCTACATTGGCATGCACAAGGTGGCAGGCACCACGCAGTGCCTGTCACGTTGTGCATGCCAATGCACTGCATGCATTTTATACATTGCGGCGGGTGCTGCTGACAACACCACCCGTCGCAATGTAAACAATGCGGGATGTGACCGCCACGGTGGCGGTCGCATCCTAATAGGCACAGCGTGACCGCCGCACCTCTGGCGGTCGGTCCCGTTTACCGTGACGGTGGCGGGCGGACTTTGTCCGCCCGCCATCGTAATGGGCCCCAAAGTTCTGCATCAGAAAGTATACATATATATTGCATTTGCATAATTTACTTATACAACATTTGAAAAATAGTTTAAAATAAATGTAAATATAAAAAAAACAAAGGGTCTTATTAGGATGGCGTGCAGAATTTTGTCCACCCGCCACCCTATCGTAGACCCTATCATAGACGGGACCGCCCGACAGGTTGTCGGCGGTCCAGCACTAGGCATTACGATGTGACCACCACCACGGCGGTCACAATGCCTATATTTTGCATTGCAGCGGGTGCTGCTGGCTGCAGCACCCGCCGCAATGCAAAAATGGAACACTTTACATATCCATGGTGCAACATGGTGCAGGGATATGTAGGTGGCACCATAGGTGCCCCCCAGTGCCCACAGCTTAGGGCCAGGGAGGAAGGGGGGCCTGCCACAGGCCCCCAAAGTCCCTTTCCGCCTACCTGTTCATGGCGTGGTCAACCGCTATGACCAGGCGGTAGGAAAGGGACATCGTAATCCCATGGCGGTGCCTGGTAGGCACCGCCACCATTGTAAGGACTATGAGCCCCTCCGCCACGGGCAAGGTGTCCGTCGGATGCGTGGCGGTCGGTCTTTCCGACCGCCACACATCCGCCTGCCACTGAAATATGGCGGGCGGATGTGATGAGTCCGATGGTGGAGGGACCACCACCGACGGGCTGTCGGTGGCGGTCTCACCGCCATCCTAATCGGGCCCATAATTATCAAGAAATATTTTCAAAATTACGTAATAATTTTCAACAAAGAACCATTAAAAATATTTTAATGTGCGTAATTTACTGAACATAAATCATAAAATTAAAAGAGTTGGAAAAAAGTAAACTATTTTAATTTTTTTAATGTAATTAATATGTATTTCTAATAAAATTATTTTGAAATTCATTTAAAAAAAAATATTTACAATTAA